>CM051018.1:16577027-16734527 GCA_027704905.1 Muraenolepis orangiensis
TGACACAGGCCTTTCCTCCAGTTAAGGAGTAAGTAAATACATTTGTATTACATTTTATTTATTGATGACTTAATATAGTCTTTTTTTATGACTAGAAGATATAATATTTTGTGTTATATGTAATATGCCTTGTATTTTTGCTAGTAAGCCCAGTTATCTTGAAAAAAATTGTTCAAGCATGTGCGAGTTTTCAATTGAAAACTGTAAAGTGATACAATTAGATTGTGCCACAAAAATGTTGTAAATGTATCTTAACATATTGTATTTTTTATTTTATTTTGATATGGCCTCAAAATGCTGTGCAATCTGTCAATAACCACTGTTTAACATTGTTCAATTGAGTATATTATCTTTTTTGTCAAAGCTAAAATAGGTTTTGTCATGATACATAGAATTGTAATTTGTTATTTCTGTTCAATCAATTTTGTTTATAGTTTGCAACTTGCAATAAAATATTGTATTGAACACATTTTGTATTAATCACTCATAAACAAGTAGAGGAAAAATGAAGGAAAATACATTTTGTACTGTGTATTGTAAACACATACCAAAATAAAATATATAAATATTTGTATACATACTTTTACATTTGTAATATGTATGTATTATAATATTAACTACAGTTTAAAGTTATAGTTACTCATTTCATTATTTATATTTTTTAAATCTTTCACCACTTTGCATTATTAAGTGTTATGGAGGGCTGTGAACGGGAATGGGTATTTTACAACATGTCTTTTGTTTGAAGAGGAGCTGATAACAGGCCACTGGACTGCCATTACCCTGGACAATACAACTATTCCATTGTCTGCAGGGCCTGTTCTCTTAGATAAGTCACTATTACGTCAGTTGTGTCAACCAAAATATAAGCACATAAAATGGACTTGTGTTCAGGAGCCACATTTGGCATTGGGTTACACAACTGTATAAATGCTTACTGTTTTCTTATATATTTTGGATGGAACACAGTCTTCCAGTTGTTGATAATAAAAATCCAAAAAAATCAATTGTACTCTGTTCGTACTCTAAAACGTTTCAGTTATATTACTAATCTTCCCATTAATGTGCTGATAAGTGGATTGGGTTATTATTTATGTGTGGGGATTCATATGAATTAACTTACACAGCACATTCATTAAAATGACATGCCAGCATCGACAAGTGAAGACAAATTTGAAATGTTGCCATTATGGCACAAGCCACAGACAATTAAGGAAGCATGTCTACCAGATCCTGCCACCATTTCAACTGGGGAGCAGCTTAAAGTCCATTGTTAGCTAATGGCTGTGTCTAATTGCTGTGTTCAGAGCTACTCAAGCATGAACACGACCCTAGTGTACCACAAGCCCTTGTTGTATTACGCATACGATATCTATATCCTTCTAATAATAGCCTTGTTCAATCTCAGCTACTCCATACACATTTCATTAGCCTATAATTAATTAGATTTGGTTGGCAACATTTGAAATGATTCTTAGTCAACTTGCTGATCTAGAAATAAAGATTGACCCTTGCAGGCCAGCTAACTAACATAACACATATACAAAACTACTAAATGTTTTCATGACTGACAAAGAGACACCCGAATGGTTTATGCCCTGTTCAGTTTTTTTTATGTCTGGCCTTATGTAAGGTTAATTTTTAGTCTGAGATGTATACATATTTGAGTGTTGGGTCAGAGGGTAGAGGAACCCTATGACACAGATGGTCATCATAGACTCATTAAGACGCTCCCATGAATGTTTGCATACACAACAAACACTTCCTGACAGCGAGCAAGACAGAACACAACGGACGGGCAGAGTCAAAAGTGTGCAATGTTGAGGGGGGGGGGGGGGCTATCGCTCTACGGATGAGAGAACAGTGGCTATAGGCAAGCAGATTCACAAGCAGCCAACAGCCGTCAAGATGTGAAATATATCACAGGACTGCTATTTTCTGCTTTGTAATACTGAATTGTGTCAGGGTTGTTTTCATTAGGACAATTGTAAGGACAGGATAGAATACATGCATATATTGTTTACATACCTGTATGGTAGCCATGACGCACATTTGTTATGTACTTACCATATATATATATATATATATATATATATATATATATATATATATACAGTGCTGCTCGAAAGTATGTGAACCCCTTGAACAGTTAAGAGTTTTCTGTTGTTTTACCATGATTTTCCTATTTTATCATCACAAGTTTTACATATATGAAATGTCAGGTTTATGTTTAACAGTTCCATGTACTTTTTTAGAGGGAATTGTGTGAGTAGCCAAAAAAATACATGAAACATGGAATTAGTGGATGTGCAAAAGTAAGTGAACCCCCAGCTGTATTGGTAAAGTCAAGGAGGTAACAGATTCAGGTGAAACACTTTTGGGTGCTTAATTAGTCAATTAAGCAAACCAATCAAATGAGACATCATTAGGAAAAGGGTTGGACAACACAGATTAAAAGAGAGAGAAAAACAACCAAACGACTGCAGTGCCAGGGTGTACCCATACGAATCAACCATGCCAAGAGGAAAGGAGATACCCGAGGAAATCAAGAAAATGGTACTGACAGCCCATCAGTCTAGAGAAGGCTACAAGACAATCTCCAAACGATTCCAGCTCCATCCATCCACGGTGAGGCAAATAATTTACAAATGGAGGGCGTCCAAGATGACCGCATCTTTGCCTAGAAGTGGACGCCCATTAAAACTAACATCAAGAAGCACCCGTAGAATAATAAATCAGGTAAAGGACAACCCACACATCACCTCTAAAGAGTTGCAGAGCTCTCTGGCAGCGTCAGGTGTAAATGTACATGCGTCTACAATTAGACGAAAATTGAACCAACACGACATTCATGGGAGGGTTGCTAGAAGGAAGCCTCTGCTCTCCAAAAAGAACAAAGCTGCCCGTTTAAACTTTGCCAGAGAGAACTTGGACAAACCAGAGGCCTTCTGGAAGTCCATTCTCTGGACAGATGAGTCCAAAATAGAATTATTTGGTCATAATCGTAAGCGCTTTGTTTGGAGAAAAACCAACACAGCACATGAAGAAAAGAACCTCATCCCAACAGTGAAGCATGGTGGTGGAAATGTTAAGGTATGGGGCTGCTTCTCTGCTTCTGGACCTGGACAACTCCATATCATCCAGGGAAACATGAATTCTGAAGTGTATCAGCAAATTCTTGATAAGAATCTCCAGCCATCAGTCAGGAAGTTGAAACTGGGCCGTAAATGGGTTTTTCAACAAGACAACGACCCAAAACATACCAGCAAATCTACCAAGGAATGGTTCAGAAAAAAGAGGATTCGTACTCTGGATTGGCCAAGTCAAAGTCCGGACCTCAATCCAATTGAAATGTTGTGGCTAGACCTGAAGCGGGGGGTACATGCCAGATGTCCCTCCAACCTTTCTCAACTGGCTGAGTTCTGCAAGGAAGAGTGGGCAAAAATCCCCCACAGCAGATGCGAGAGACTGGTCAGTGGCTATAGAAAACGTTTGATTGCAGTAATGGCTGCAAAAGGAGGTGCCACACGCTATTAACCAAAAGGGTTCACATACTTTTGCACAAGTCATATTTTCAGTTTTTGTGGGAGAAACCACTTTTTTTGAATAAATAATGAAAATACATCATTTTTCTTTGTTTGTGTCCATTATTTGGAAAGTCCTGCTTTACAAATTGGTGTTTGGATATACATTTAATAAGGTTATTTTACATTTTTGTACAATTACAATGACCATGTCTAGGGGGTTCACATACTTTCGAGCAGCACTGTATATATATATATGTATATTAATCTTCAACTGCTGATATAACTACACATCCCTGCTCACTACCTGCTGTATATACATTTATATACATTCATCTTTTGATACAACTGCATACCCCTGCTCACTACCTGTTTATACTTTATACTCACCTTGTATAAATATATACCTATAATTCTGCACATATGTCAACTCTAACTCTAAGTTATTTTATAACTGTTTTTAGTAGTAGTTTTGTAGTAGACTGTTTTTACATATTATTCAACAACTGTACATTATATATTACCATGCAATTTACTACAACATTTGCACTCTGGTTAGATGTATGGTATGTATGTACTGTTGTTGTGCTGTGCACTGACAATACATTTGAATCTAATCTAATATATATATATATATATATATATATATATACGTATACATACATATATTTATTTATTTATTTTTGTGCATGTCTTGTATCCTGTCCTTACACTATATGTATAAACATTGTATACTGTATATATATATATATATATATATATATATATATATATATATATATATATATATATATATATAAAAAGGAATGTCCCTTGTCTGGACAAAAACAAGTTGATCGATTTGCAGACGGTGTGAGATTGGAACATACTGTATATATTGTATATACATATGTGTAAATGTTGGATTGGATACGACAATGGGTTGAACCTGCGTATGTGGTATGTTTTTATCTAAAGACAATGTTAAAAGTACTTGTGCTCGTAACAGTCATTCAGGGGATCTAAATTTGACTTGGCGTGACAGAAACCTACAAAAGGGCCTTCAGCCCCTCCCTTGGCAGCGCTTATGTCATCACCCTTTTATCGTCCATCCACCAGCAGGTGTACAAAAGCCTTGACAAGCCTCTGCTGTGCTTCATTTGACCATCCCCATTGACCACTGAAAATATCTCCCATAGCCGGAGACACCAAGAGACACCCAGAGATACCCAGGACCCCAGCCAAATCATGAACAACCGGGCTGAGAGCCACTTCAGCGGGCAGATGGAGCGTGAGTTGGAGCGGGTGGGAAACGGGGCCTGGGTGAACCAGGGCTTCTGCGGCACACCTCCGCCCCTGCCGAGGGTGGTCAGCACCATCTACGATCCCCAGTCCGTCTTCCCGGGCTCGGGCTCAGTGGACAGCGTGTGCATACCGGACGCCGGAACCCCTCAGTTGTTCAAGGAGCAGCCGGAGTCCCCAGTGAAGAAGCGGAGAGGCTGTTGTTCCTTTGTCAAAGGTAGGCTGCTCCCCCCCTTCAATATTTCAAAATACATGTCCAGAATCAAATGTTTAATGAACCTACCCGAGTTGCGTACTGAAACTCACAAAAATATATATCTGTTTTTTCTTTGAAAATGTACCAGAATCTGTACCAGAATGGTTACTTTATAACCATGGATATCATTATTATTCCTATCATATTCATTATTCCGAATCCAAAGAACCCATACTTATAAAGTAATGGGTATAAAATACATCAGCTTACCATCGGGTCACTGATCATGATGAACTACAATGTATCTGCAGGGATGTGGGGCACAACTCTGACTGAAGACACCACCAACAACCGAGAGCAGTTCATGCGGACCACACTCAGGGAGTTACTGGTCTATCTGGTGTTCCTGGTAGATATATGCCTTTGTAAGTGCACTGTGGCTAACTAACATCAATATGCATGTATTTAGGGGTTTTCAGAATTCAAATTAGGAGTGACATTTTATTGGGATTCCCCAAAGACAACAACAACATTGTGTTAGAGAAAAGTATAACGTGAGCAGGGCTACAACATATGCATATTTTCTATTGTCATCGTCGTGACCAGAAATGATGGTCACTGTGATAGAGCATCCTCTGAGCAGGTTGTAACTGTGGTACACCTGTTTACCATGTTGATTTATCACCGACTGCTTATGGCCGTCCACTATAAATGTCCTTCCTCCCCATCTCATTCAGCTTGAAGCTATTGTCCGGCTGAACAGCATCGGTGAAAGGAACACAGGGTCTGCTGGTTTGCTTTCCACTGATAAGAGCTTTGGCCTCAGCCATTGACCCTTTGTTCTGTTTAGATTGGCATTGTTTGATGATGCTCTTAGCGGCTGGCCAATACGTGCACTCTTCAAACAAATTAATGCCCCTAATCTCACCCCGTTTGACTGCTATGGCGGAAACATAACAGGACTTGAATGGGGGCTTGCGTGAGTGTGTGCTCCTGACTTAGCCTTATCTTGTCCCCATTGAATGAGGCAACATTTTAAAGATGAGCCTGAGCAAAGCCTGATATGGGTCCATGATTGTGCATGACAATGTGCGTGTGTTGTCTTTCAGTGACATATGGAATGACGAGCTCAAGCACCTACTATTACACCAAAGCCATGACGGACCTGTTTGTGAACACAGCCGGTGACGGCGGTGTTGCGTTTCAGTCTATTGACAGTATGGCTGACTTTTGGATCGTGAGTATTTTCCTTCATCTTCGCAATAAGAAATACAGTTTGAAATCAGAAATCATATTAGTCGTTTGTGAGACAAGATCAACATAACAGGACTTGAATGGGGGCTTGCGTGAGAATTTTTAGATACCCATTATGGCACCCATTATGTTGCCATTTTTAGGGGAATTTCCATCCATAAAAATTATATTTTGAAACATCTATTTCCATTTCTGGACAGTATGCCAAGGGCCCCTTGCTGGACGGCCTCTACTGGACCAAATGGTACAACAACCAGCCCCTTGCCAGTGGAGAGCGGTCCTTCATCTACTACGAGAACATGCTGCTGGGTGTCCCGCGGATGCGCCAGATCAAGATCAAGAACAACTCCTGCAAGGTCCACAGCGACTTCCAGGACGAAATCACAGGATGCTTCGATGTCTACAACGAGATCAAGGAGGACGACATGGGCTTCGGAGACATCAACAGCACTGCGTGAGCTAATCGTTCTTGTCCTTCCTGTCGTTTCATTTTTTAAAGTGCATTGTTCATGCAGCACACAGTGTGCACTAAAGATTCTAGTTTGACTAGATTTCACTTATTTTTTTTCCCCGTCAGATGGACATACCATACAGAGAAAGAGATCAAGGGTTCGGCACACTGGGGGATGCTAACCACATACAGTGGTGCGGGGTACTACCAGGACCTGAATACAACCAAGGAGGAGAGCGCCGCCGCGTTGAGCGAACTGATAGCCAATCTGTGGTTGGACCGGGGAACCAGAGCGGTCTTCATTGACTTCTCCACCTACAACGCCAACATCAACATGTTCTGCGTCATCAGGTCAACGAGAACAAACAAACCGTGACTATTTTACTAATTCTTCTTTCAACTGAAATACCTTAATACCAATAATGATGATGATCAATTAATTTCTGCAGATTGCTGGTTGAATTCCCAGCATCTGGTGGCGCTATTCCTTCCTACCAGATAAGAACAGTGAAACTGATCCGCTATATCAGCATCTGGGATTACTTCATCCTCGCCTGCGAGTGTGTCTTCTGCTTGTTTATCCTCTATTATATTGTAGAGGAGGTTCTTGAGCTACGAATACACAAGTTATCTTACTTCAAAAGCGTCTGGAACATTTTGGACATTGTTATAATACTGGTGAGGGAATTTCTGGAGAGGCTTGTTTTGGCAAATCTTTTCTTTCAGTCTTTTCAGCCATAGCTGAATGACTGACATGTTTTCGACTATAAGCTGTACAACCCCAATAACTTCATAATTTTACTTCACAGCTTGCCATCGTTGCAGTCATTTTCAACGTTTTCCGCACTGTCAAAGTAGATACGCTGCTTGGCAAGCTTTTGCAACAACCAGACATCTATGCAGATTTTGAATTCCTGGCATTCTGGCAAACACAATACAATAATATGAATGCAGTGAACTTGTTCTTCGCTTGGATTAAGGTAAGAAACTACTAACCAGAAGGCCTGGTGCCATTGTGTCCATAGCCATTCAAAGCGTAGTGCCTGGCTTTCATTCGTTCATGTTCTGGTCATCCCTACAGATTTTCAAATACATCAGTTTCAACAAGACCATGACTCAACTTTCGTCCACGCTGGGTCGATGTGCAAAAGACATCCTTGGATTCGCAGTCATGTTCTTCATTGTGTTTTTTGCTTACGCTCAACTTGGTTATTTGCTCTTTGGAACGGAGGTGGATTCCTTCAGCACCTTTGTCAAGTGCATGTAAGAATCCTAAGAGCGCCTGAGAGTTTGAGTTTAGAGTTTAGGTCGGATAAATAAGCAGTATTGGAGGATTGAATCCTCTTTATTCAAGATTCAAGATTTGTATATGCCATATGCAACAAATACAATGAAATGCTTACTCCCCATTCCCTCCCGCAGTATCAAGTTCTAAAACACAAGACTATAAAAAATACTATACACAATAAAAAATGAACATAAAAGTGGCTGAAGGATATATATATATATACAATTGTGCAAATGTGTTTCTCTGCACTTAACCCATCCTAGTATTAGGAGCAGTGGGCAGCTATTGTATATACAGTGCCCGGGGGGCATTGTAGGGGTCTGGTGCCTTGCTCAAAGGCACCTCGGCAGTGCCCAGGAGGCGAACTGGCACCTTTTTCCAAGTACCATTTCTCACTTCGTACTTAACTGGCGACCCTCCGGTTCCCAAGCCAAGTCCCAACAGACTGAGCTACTGCCGCCCCCATTATTGTGTTCTCTAATTCTTATTTTCCCTTTAGGTTTACACAGCTCAGAATCATTCTTGGTGACTTTGATTACAATGCCATTGAGCGTGCCAACAGGGTTCTGGGGCCCATCTACTTTTTCACCTATGTGTTCTTTGTTTTTTTCGTTCTGCTGGTAAGTCATCCCAGATCCCCTCTTCCAGACAGTGATATCAACTTGAGGACGGAGGGTGCCCTCAAATTCATTCTGCCATTATTTTTTGGTTCCTAGAATATGTTTTTGGCCATCATAAACGACACATACTCTGAGGTGAAAGAGGAGCTCTCTACACAGAAAGACGAACTACAGATTACTGACATCATCAAGCAGGTAACCGCATCATCACCTAGTGTGAACATTGAATGGAGAGCAACACGTTCTACACATGTACCTGCAACAATGCAAGTAAAAATGTCCTCTCTTTCTAATGCAGAGCTATATGAAAACATTCATGAAGTTGAAGCTCAAAAAGGAGAAAATATCAGATGTTCACAAAGCCCTACGGTCTAAATCGGGGGAGATTGAATTCAAGGATTTCAGAGAAACCCTGAAGGAGTAAGTGTTTTAAAAACTAAACACATTTAAAAGGAGCTGCCACAATACTACTACATTCTAAACCTTACCTTGGTCCTACTTCTGCAAGGATGGGACATGCCGACCATGAAATCTCTGCAGCTTTCTCTCGGTTTGACTATGATGGCAACCAAGTTCTAGACCAAAAAGAGCAAGAAAGGATGAAGGCAGAACTGGAGGAAAATAGGGTTTGTAACTAATTTACCATTGATACATCTCACATGGTGAATGTGTTCAATGATAAGGTAGTTCCTAGTCTAACCTGTCAAATAAACCTGTCTTTTTTTTTGCACGTTCTTCAGGATGCACTCAGTGCTGAACTCAACAAGCTTGGGATGGACTACGATAAAGGTCTGGAGGATGAGACGTCTTTTAAGACCGCTCAGAAGGAAACGTCCGATCAAACCATAGCGGAGAATGGGGAGTTTCAGAGGTGAGATTACCATTTATAAGGCTACCGGTACCATTGTACTCATTCAGGACATAAAAAGGCTGATAATGCATCATGGACATATCCAAACCTACTCGCACACTCACAACGAATGTCACTCTCGGTTGATCACAATGTACTATGAACAGTGCAAACCAAGCTAACGGGGAAAATATGTTTTTTTGGATAAAAGGTTGTCCAAACAGGTTCTTAATCTGGAAGGCTCTGTTGCGGCCATTGTGCCACAGGTGGAAATGATTATGATGAAACTGGGACTCAAGGAAACGGTAAGGAAACCAATGTGATATCTTCAATATTGAGCTATTGGGATTATTGTTGTATAGATCTGCATTTATAACTTGTATTATTTGCCTTTTGCCTTTATCCAGACCAATGAATCAGATAAAACTGAGACACCATACTGGAGAGCATTCCCTTCTGTCAGTTCCTTACAAAATGCTCAAAAGTAATCCAAGTACACATTATATGACTCTCATATGTAACCCAAGTAGAAAAGACCTCACAGTTGAACAGAGTGTTGTCACTTGTAATAATGAGCAAACAACTGTGCTTTGCGACATCTCAATGGTGTTTGGTGGTGTGCCATTTTGCATTCGGCACTTCGGCAAGGATCTTGTGGCATGAACATACTTTAACAGTGATCCAATCAATATTAAAAGAAAATCAAGTATAATCAGAACCATATTAAATTGCCTTAATCAATGTTCTTCAATCTAATAATTTAGATAGCCTACCACAAACTGCAAGCATGCATTATGTGCATATAGGTATATCTGCTTGATATGAGATAACCAACATGAGGTTATAGGTTACTGCATAGTGTGGTAGAACTTGCATTAAAACAATATTATTATGTGGTTAGCTTGGATTGCTATTGCTGTCGTAATAATCTTCAATTTGGTGTTTGTTTATATCTAGCTATTTCCACAACAGTACAAAGTTTAATTAAATACATGTTTACTAGGGAATCATTAGCTCAAATGTCCATTGTCTCCCGCTTATTAGCTCAAATGTATATCAGACTAAATGAATGTAATCAATGTTAATGCTTATTTGCCTTTGTCAATTAACTGTGACAGGGCTATATTTGAATATATTATACATACTTGCTAACAAACTATTAGATCAATGTACACGTTTTCTAAATGCTTAAGAATGTGTATATTACGTGCATGTAGTACATGGTAAACTGTAATTGTAATGTGGATTAGTTAACCAAAATGCTAGACAATTCCTGCAATGTTGAATTGTAATTAAATTGTCTTTCATTAACTTTAAAACTTTGTCCAAAACTTTAATTCACAAAAGACACGAGATATATTAGCTTGCAAATCAGCACAATATTCATAATAATATATGGGTAAGCTTTAATGTTTACTCTGTACAAAAATTGCATATTTGTATGAATGTTCACACAAAAATCTGTCAATTATGTATGTATTGTATATATAAATGTAGTGCTACTTTCACAATAAGAGCACTAACACATACTAAAGTAAATGCATATATTGGTGCTGGTAGTTTACATTTATATGTCAAGCATTGAATAGAATAAATGTTCATGAATAACATGTTTCGAAAGTTCCTTTATTTTGGATGGTTTATTTGTGTCTTTTGTGTGAATGAAATGTTGCAAGTTATCCAGTACTGCAATCCAATTCATCTTTTGAATAGCATTTGTCACAAATAAACTTGCTATTACATTCTATATTTAGATATATTACATGTCAAACATGCAATCCAAACATAAACATTGCCCATTTCCTTCGACTCTCTGAAAATGGCACAACAAATTACAATGGGAAGCTTTTAATGTGAATATCCCTGAAATTGCCTAATTATTACAATTTGCAGACATAACTTTTATGGCATATCCATAAATTATATTGCTAAAATTCTATGAATTTAAATGAGATTACCTACAGTATGTACATAATCAAGTTTTTTTAAAGGGTTTATATTTACAAATCCACATGACCATGTTCAGGTTTTGTTTTTTTTAACACAAAAAGAGCTAGTTTTATAAGACTGTACATAATGGCACAAAATAAAAACGACAGAACATTTACAAAAACAACAACAAATGGCTTTACCATTCACCAGTGCTCTCATAAATGCCTTAGTCTAAAATGTGTGGAAATGCTTCTGTACATCAGAACTGCTCTACAATGGTTGAATGAGAACAAATAAATGAATTTAAATATGGATTTAGCTCTTGAAGTGTTGTTTTTTGCCATTATATTGATACAGGAGATAAATCATGATGGAACATTATCTGAGGCTAAGTTCACTGAAAATCGTTCTAAATAATTGATCGTGTGTGTATATAAAAAAAAACTGATTTTAAAAGAGAGCCTTTACAATTTTCTGTGAAGTAAAACAATAAAAAATAAACAACTACTTCAGATCCAAGGATGAAGAGGATGAGACCAGTCCCAGAATCAGCATAACCCATTTATCTGTACAAAAGGTTTTTGGTTTGGAGGGGGGGGGGGGGTGGGGTGATGGGGGGGAAGCTATTTTAAGATATTTACATAGTATTTATAAAATCCACATATTCTGGCCTGACCCATTAGTTAGAGTTAGAAGCAAAAACTAAAATGTAGTAAACCAAAAAGAACTTGAATGAATGAATGACAACATGCCGTCTGCCTCAATTAAGTATGTATATTGTTCATTATTTAAACGTTCATATTGTGTCAAAAAAACACGTTTATTACACACAATATATATATATTTATATATATTATAGATAATATATATAAATATATTATATATCAAATTATCATTTTCTGAAATGTCCAGTAAATGATTGTCATAGCCCAAATGTTCACCTCTAAACAGGTCTTGTTGTTTTAGACATGAAGTGGTAAACACAAACGTTACCAAGTGTAAAATATATGGAGAAAATAATTATGCAATGTACTCCTTAAATTACTTAGACATGGCTTTTTGTTTTGTTTTTTTACAGCGGTACCATTTATGCGTGTATGTGGGTTTTGTATTATAAAGCAAATAAACTCCCGATTTACCTTTTACAGTAACAACAATTATCCTTTTTAAAGCCTTTGTGAACACGGCTCTTTAAACATCATTCCCATAGCACCTGTGTCAAAAGTTTCCCCATCAGAGCGTGGACGGTGTAGCGGAGGTGAGGGCCAGCTCACTGCGCCTGGTAGCCAGCCATGCTGAAGTTGGCCAGGTTGGCCAAGTCGACTGGGCCCGGCTGTGCCTGTGATGGGGGGGATCCGAAACCACCCACCCAGGCTGGGGACAGGGACTGCCTGAAACAGCAGAATAGGCAGGAGAAAATTATTATTAATATGCAGTTATTGAGGAATTGTGACGTCACCCTTGTACAAGGTCTTCTGGTTGCTCTCAGACCGTCCGGAACAACAGACAAACCACTCGGAGGCTGTCGTTGTCATAGGAGGTGGGTTTTAGTTTATTTAGTTGGATTTTTATCATTGAAAAAGACATGAGCAAAAAGGTGTATTCATTATCTTGCTCCGTCGGTTACATTACATTAGTCTGATTGGCTAGAGGTGTTGTGTCAAAGCATGGCTTCAAATCAGCTGCTTACGAGAAAAGGCCAGACTCTCTTGAGAAAGGGACTGAAGAGGCCATGCAAGATAGACTGGTACAACCAGGCTAGGAGAGGGTAGGGAGGTGAATAGTGTTTTCAATTAACACAAATACATCTATAATGAATACAATTCTGGTTAAAAAATAACCCAAGAGGTGGAAAGATTAGATTGACTTGAAAGAGACAGATGTCGTATAAGACTATAGGAAATATATGCTATGCAATCATTACATGAGTTGTTCTATAGTCTATGCCATCATTAAGGTCATTAAAGTCAACAAAGTAATTTAATATTTTTTATGGGCTTACTCCACTCCAAAGCCTTGCTGGTTCCACGACTGGCCATACATGCCATAGGAGGGAACCGGCCACCCGTTGGAAGTGTACTGTCCATACTGCTGCTGTTGCTGCTGTTGTTGTTGTTGTTGTTGTTGTTGCTGCTGCTGCTGTTGTTGTTGTTGTTGCTGCTGCTGTTGCTGCTGCTGCTGCTGCTGCTGCTGCTGGGTAGTCCCGTACACCTGGTTCCACTGCCCCCACTGGCCGTACTCCACCTGGGGGCGACACAGAGCAGAGGCACGGCATTTATTGACTTCAAAGAAACTGGTTTGATTTTATCAGCATTTTTATTAAGGACCGGTCCTTAAAACTGGCATCTACCTGTTGTGGACTTTTGGCCATATCTGGAGATTCCTTGCCCCAGTAGCATTTCACAAGATGCCCCTCGATGGCGGTGCAGTTAACAGAGACAATGGCATGGGCAGCACTTTCATGAGAGGAGAACCTTTTGAAGGCATAAGGTAATGATGTTAATTATTTTCAGTGTACTATGAATCCAGGGACATAATATACATATTAATACATGATGGATGCCCATGAAATATAACTTTGCTATGGTGCACTATTGACTGTTGGTAGTTGCAAATATAGTGCTGACATCTAGAGGTTATTTTGTGCAATGTATTATGTTTTCTCTGCAAACTGTACCTTATGAAAGAATATCCTTTCTCTGGAAAAACTCTGATCTCCATTATTTGACCGAATGGCGAGAAGGTCTGTCGCATGAGGTGCTCTGAAAGATTGAAAATAAATGTGTCACAAGAGCTTTGGCAACCTTTATTGCCCATTTTCAGTCACACAGTCATTTTCCAAAACAAGAATAGAGGTAGTTGCCTGTGAGCCCTGACTGGATCCCTCCACAGTACACAGTACAGTTCTGCGGGCTGGACTGGGTGACAACATCGTCAAATCTCAGCTGCTTCGACCCATCTGAAAAAAAAGAAAATTACCATTTAAACAATAATAATAATAAAAAAGTCTAAAGTAAACCAAACAACCAAACCATACCAATTGTATACATGTTTAGTGTATAATACTTATATTATTATGAACAGAGGTTGACACATCAGGTCACACTGGGGCAGGCTGAAGAGATGGCATACATACTGTCTGGAATGCTCTTTGGAGGTGGTGGCTTGCGTGTTGCCCAGTTGGTTCTGATCTGGCGTCCTCCGAGCCACTGCCCCCCCATTTGACCAATGGCGTTTTCTGCATCCTGTAATTTAAAGTAAACTTTTAAAAAGCTTCCATCTTTCCTCAGAAAATTCCTCTTGCTAATGCAACAATGTAAATGTTGCAAATGAATGAAAACTAAATATATTATCCAACAATAACCTTAAGTACGTTTAATTTGTTTTATAAAATACAATAATATGCCAGAAAACTGAAAAGAGAAATAACCTTCATTGTGCGTTCTTGCCCTGGAGCCTTACCAGTTTGTTGTAGAAGGACACAAATCCATACCCCTTTGATTTGCCTGTCGTCATGTCCTTCACAACACGGGCATCGCTGGAACAAACGGGAAAACAACATTA
Source organism: Muraenolepis orangiensis (assembly GCA_027704905.1). Lineage (NCBI taxonomy): Eukaryota > Metazoa > Chordata > Actinopteri > Gadiformes > Muraenolepididae > Muraenolepis > Muraenolepis orangiensis. The sequence continues at coordinate 16,591,988 of CM051018.1, forward strand.
GCATGCTTTATCTTGGAAGATTTCCTTCTTTTTTTGTTTTTTTAAAGAGCCACGCAAACACACTGAACAGTGATTCCTCTACATGTTCCTAAATTGTACGTGTACTTTCACTGTCTTAGCCCTGGACTGACCACTGGTGTGTAACACTAATAACACTAGCAAAAGACCAACAAGAGAACAAGTACATACATGCAGCCTACGCTGTTGGTTCAACATGTTTTCTGTATGTTGTTTTAAGGATTCCTGGCCAATAGAGCACCACCGTCCTTGTTCAACTCTCACACTAGTAGACTATTGACTTAAATTCACAAAGAGGAATACGTTGTAAGGTTTACCATGCATTCTTAAAATCTGCTGTTGGTGCTCGTCCTAAAAATAGAAATATATAAAAGAAATATATCAAAGAGAAAGAAGGAATTAAACGGCATACATGGCCTGTTAACAGATTTCTTTATTTTTCCTGGTCAATTCTTTACCACCAATATGGAGTTTGGGGAGCTGGAAATTTTGAGAAATTGACATTTTCAGAATTTCTGGTGAGGAGCATTACACTACAAACAGTACTATGTAAATCAAAATGAGACAGGTCATACATAAATTTAGAGTATTAAAGTTGGTTAATCTAAACTAGGTCATGTTAATAGACAGCATCTTCAATAAAGACATATGGAAAATAGAATAGAGGAAAAGAAACTACATCGGAGTCTCCGAGTGCACAGTTCCTTGCTGTTAGCTTCAAGCTCCTGTCCAATCCTATGAGCATTTCTGTAAAATAACCAGAGTGCTATTACTTCACTGAGATCCACAACCGCAGGTAAGGTGAAAGCTTTCAGGTAATGAAAATATCGGATTTTGTTGACATTAAAGACAAGTTACTTACCATAACCTAAGACTTGACCATTTAAAATCAACATCTAATATTTACCGATATATCAAAAAAGAACTAGAATACTTATTATTGTTAGGTTAATCTATTGGAAAATGTGTTATCCATATGTTAACTACACATGTGTAATATTACACATGCCAGATGTGTTAAATGTGCTATTCAGCTTGAAATTAAAAAGGTGCTGTAGGTAAGATTTAAGAGTTACAAATGCCAAAGCCATCCATCAGTGAGTGAAATGCAGTGCGAGAATATCGGTTTTCAGTTGACTGTGCGTTCCTCTGTATGAGACAATTTGATTCCTAACCAATCAGGGCAACTCTTCCCTGGTTTGCGATCCATCTTCTCTGTCAATTACAGGTGCGTAAATGCAACACTTTATTTGAGAGGACATTTGTATAGTTTTAAAAACTTGCTCTCTTAGTCTTTCTGCTCTTTCTCTCTCTTTACAACTGCAGAATCTTACCTACAGCACCTTTAGCATGAAAATTGACAAAACCTTTACACTTTCAAGTCTTTAAGGATATACATCTGAAAGACTTTCTATTTTGCAAGAAACTCGAGAAAAACCAAGAACAAAACACAATTCTGATTATCTATAAATAATATATACATAACATTTAAGATTGTTGTGATTAACAACTTTCCCCTGCCGTAATGGAAGGTGGCTTTAGGCATCGGTACACAATATTAAAATATATATAATATATAACAATTTTTACTATTTCGACATATTACTGAATTAACCTGGATTTTATGAATAATAAATATTAGGCTTTTACTGGTCTGTTGCTAGGGCTGCCGCGATGAGTCGACGTAAGCAATTACATTATAAGCAGACGCTTTTGTCCAAAGCGACTTACAATGGTGCGTTCAACATAGGTAGGCATTGATTATATCGCAGAAAATGATTCAATGTCAATATGTTTAATTAGTTAAAGTGCACATTTTATTTTCATAAAGTTTCGAAAGTCAAAACACTGACGAGGTCAGTTGCTGTCAACTCCACTCATTGAGTCAGACTGTCACGGCAGAGCATCAGTGTAAAAGTTTCAAAAGACACACTTCTTCGAAAGTACGAGTATACCGGTACTTCAAATGATCACAAAACCAAAAAAGGTGGTTTGTTCATTGTGCAAAGTTTCAATGAAACTACATGGTAGGATCATCTCTATGCACAACGATGTGAAAAGAAAAGACCCAAATCAACTGTTGTCTATTCAATTACCATCCCAGTATGATGAACAGCAGCTAAATACTTTCATTAATAAAACCACAGTGGCTGGTTTGCCTGCTACCTGTTTTTTGTGTTTTTAGCTGTTGTGGGTGAGGGGGGCTCTGCGCTTCAAACTAGACTTTATGGGCTTTATGTTAAATATATAAACGTTGATGAGTAAAAAAAGAGTAGTCAATTGAAGAAAAAAGGAAAAGGAAGAAAATGTCAAATATGGATATAGCATTTGTTTGCTTTTTGCAGTTATGGTGGTTGCTTGTTATCCTCTGCAGTTGCCTTGGCAACACCGCAGTATTGTGATATTGCGGTTACGGCGACAGCACTACCTTATACTAACTTGGATAGGAATTTCATTAATCAATTAGTACCGTGAGTGAAATTCGTTTAAAAAAATTCTCTACGGTGTCTCAATCCCTGACCTCCTTATTTATCTAATGAGTGATTAGTAAATAGTAGGACAGCAAAATGGAGACATTTAAAATGCAGACTCTGGTTGTAAGCCAAGCCTGAATAAAGCTTGTTTGCCACATGTGTAAAAAGGGGAAAAACAGCACGTTAATTATGTAAAACAGAAGAGACGTCCGTTTCCGAGTGCACGCTGAGAGGAAATAATATGGTGTAAACAACGCACATAACAGGTAGCAAAACTTTTGCAAAACTTACGAGATTTTCCCGAAAGGTGTAAAAGCAGCTTTGACATCCTCTGTTGTAATCTCAGGGCTTAAATCACCCACAAAAACATGGAAGTGATCTGGAAAGAAATAATTACAACAATAAAAATGTATTTACATTTCTGGTAAACGAAAAGCCATCTAACGAGAGCCATATAGCAATAAGGGCTATATGGTCAACACTTACTAGATGTGTCTTTCTTTTGAGTACTTGGCGTGGTGGCCCAATTTACTTTAACCTCCTAAAATCAAAATTTTCTTTAGTTATTATTATTATTATTATTTTTTTATAAACATTTAAAGGAAGGAGATACATTTTCTATTCAACATTGGACAAGAAAACCGTACCTTTCCCAATATTTTCCTCCCATTCATGGCTGCAAGGGCAGCAGCGGCATTCCTGTGTTCGAAAAACTCCACAAAGCAATATGGGTCATTGCTTGTATGCTGTTGGAGGAAACAAAACTGTAAAAAACTGTACTGCTGAAATTCTAATAGTTGCGAGTGTGTATTTGGTGTTCTGGTATAATGTTATATATTTTCCTGTGTCAGTTAACATTTGAATTGTTGGGTGACTTATCAATTGCACCATAAATAGGAGCAGTGGTAATATTGCAGTTTTGGTTAATATGGGATAAGTTAACTGCTTGTATTGAAAGCAAAGCACACCCGTTACGTTTCTGTCATACACAGTAAAGAATCGAAATCCCAATGATGGCAACCGCAGTATAATTAAGTGTGTTTATAATCTCAAAATAAATGCTTACTGATTTGATTGCAAAAAGACAAACTAGAACATACAACACGAGATGACACTCAGGAACAAAAAAATGACTTGTTATTACATCTAGGTAATAGGACCTTACACACATATCGTATACAATACATTTAAGCTGTGTTTGACATGTGTGGGTTTTGACAGATAGTAAACAACAGATGTAAAATCCGATTGTTAGTGATCGTTATATTAGATTCAGAAATCGGGTACTATTGGGAAATATTTGTATACGTGTACGTTAACAACTTACCTCAGTGATCATTTTGCAACTTTTACAAGTACCTATCTGGGAAAACAGCTCCAGAATCAAAATCTCTGTCACATCTTTAGAAAGGTTGCCAACATACCTGCGGAAATACAAGGTTAAATGTTGAGGTCGATGTTTTGTATTATCTTAATGTGATATCCAACACGTGTTTAACATACACAATAAGTGTTTATTGCCAGCTCTGGTATGGAATCAGGCAAGGGCTCAATAAATAGCCTTAGCTTAAGAGAATGATTTAGCAATTAACCAAACAGTATGGTATCCCACTGTGTATTTTAGTGGATCACGCACGCCACACGTATGGTCATCAGACACCAATAGCTACACAGCGTACCACGTTGTAATAAGAATAATAACAACACTGTTGTATAAATATATATACACAACTATTTAACGTGTAGCTAAACCTCCACCACCAGTTCGCTAGCTAACAGATAACGCTGCATCGTTAAATGGCAAACCAAACATTTTAAACACAACTTGCGTTGGATAGAGCTAGAAGCCCATGGTAACTTACAGGGTTTTCGGGTAACTGTCGTCCTCCATTGTCACAAATACACCTTTGAATGGCCGTTATTTACTATCTACAATGCCACAAGATGTGCGTGAACAAAATAAACAGCTAATAGCTTAGCGGCTAGCAGACGGGTGGTAGCGACTACGTCACACTGAGGAGATACTCGCGTGCGTGCGACGTGCGTACTGCGTACACGTTGGACGTTTGAAATTCCTTAAGAGGCAGCTGCTCTATTTCACAATTGTTTACAATATTGATCTTTGCAAATCCGCTTTTCCGAGTACTGAAAACATGACAGTTATGACATCGCTGGAGTCCATAAGAGTCCATATGTTCACTTCTATTACATATAAGTTGTTATATGTTCAGGGATTCCCAAAATGCTTCGCAAACGCACAACATGAGAGGCAGGGAACATGTTTTTGAAGGAACTTGATGAAGTTGACTCTAGGACTGGACGTACATGAAGGGATATTTGATCAATTCGAAACATATGACATCTAAATCGAGGATTGAATCCTCTTTATTGGTCATACACACGTACATTGTTTCTCTGCATTAAACCTGTCCTAGTTTAAGGAGCAGTGGGTATTAGGGAGAAGTGGAAGGGGTCCGGTGCCTTGCACCTCAGCAGTGCCCAGGTGTTTCGGGACTTGAACCGGTGCCAAAGCCAAGTCCTAACAGACTAAGCTAACTGTGTGTACTACATTATACTACAATAAGATCGTAAGTAGCATTGAGGTATTGCTACTACCAATCAGGACCCTGTCCCTTCACCTTGGCCAGGAAGATTTAGTCCTAACCAGGAGCTGTTGCTGAAGTTCCCGGCAGTTCAAATCCAGCCAATGCTCAAGCCAGACCTCCATCAGATCCTCCGCAATCCTGCTGTTGTTGGAACCTTATGTTCTAGTTGCTATGGTGCTTCTCTTGGCTCGATTGTCCTTGTCCATGGCCCAGCTCAAGAATACTGTACACCAGATTACATGTCACCTTTGGTGGGTCCAAGGGGAGCTGACATGGTGGTTGTCATCCAAGAGCTGTGTGGAGAATCATTGGTCTGCCTTTGTAACTCTTCAGGATATTCATATATATTGGTATTTACGCAGTCTATCCATGGCAATACTATATAGACTACCTTCTTAATATTTCATTCATGGCTATCCTTGGACTATCTTGACTTCAGGTAATGGTAGGTTATCTTGACCAAATGTGCAAAGTATCAATAATGGTAATAATGCTTGTAGTATAAACTACAATGACAAGGAGTAAGCTATATTCTCTCTACACTGAGTAATAACTATAGGCCATCCAAGCTAGACAAATGGAAACTGAAAAAAAAGACTGAGACTGGGTAGGTTCGTTTAAGGTCAAACTTTAGTAATTGCAATTTAAACAAAATCGACCTCTGCATCCACAGCTGATGCCTTGTGCGCGCGCACACACACGCTTCAAGACGTGTGTGTGTGTGTGTGTGTGTGTGTGTGTGTGTGTGTGTGTGTGTGTGTGTGTGTGTGTGTGTGTGTGTGTGTGTGTGTGTGTGTGTGTGTGTGTGTGTGTGTGTGTGAATAATCTGGATAGGTTTTATGTAATTATTTACCCAATAGGAAACACAAAGTCCATAGGTAGATGAATAACTTTAATATAGCCTCATATTGTTTGCTAAACACAGTTGAACAAAAAAATCGGTATGAATTATGAACCCCCGGCAGTCGTGGGCTATTCGCAGGAGCTGTCCTCTTGGTAGAACAATCCAGTAAATAGTAGTCCATGCACGGAACATAGTAAGAACAACATGAGTGGACCGCATGCCATCTCATTCAACGCCCCAACGCAGAACGCTATTTCGAGAAACTTCCAGCCCCTTTTTGTACACGTCATTTAAGGAATCTTTAAAGCTCCCGTTGCCCGTATACAATGTCTCAGTCAGTCAGTGCTACCGAGCGACCAGCGACATGGACGGCGTGAGAACACAGTCACCGATAGTAGCGATGGCAAATAACAACGACCCACTGCCTCTCGGATGGGAAATTAAAATAGACCCACAGACGGGTTGGCCCTTTTTTGTGGATCATAATAATCACGCAACAACCTGGAATGACCCGAGGCACGATGTCAGAAAGGTATGAGACTCTTGTCTATGAAGTTGGGTGTTTGTTTCCTTAAATATTATTATAATCGATGTCCCATTAGGCAGTCGATCGCACTTATTTTCCTGTTTTGTGTGGCTGGGTTGTTGTGACGGGTTCCCTGAAGAGTGCATAGACCTATTTCAGTTTTATAATTTGATATCTTGTTGACCGTAATGGACTGGCAAAGGTCTGCCACAATTCCGTTATAGGCCTCCGCGACAGCAACAGCTCATAAGCCCATTATAACTAGTATTGCTCCGTTATATTCTCGTCGTATGATCTAAGCGAATGATTGCTGGATGACGCACGTTGCAGTATGTAAAGAGCGCTTGTGAGTACGAGCTGTAGACATGTTGGCAATGTCTCTTCCCGTCGTGGTCTGGTTTGGAGAAACTTTTTCCCTTACAAGGATTGAGTCTGTCCGTTTACATTTGGCCTCGTGAAATGTTACATTCCGTCAATGTTTGTTATAACATCAAACATGTATAGTCATTTATTGAAACATTGTCTCTGCACAAGTCACAGCGTTGAACGATTGAGGTGGCATCGATCTGTAAAATAGCATGTTTTTGCGAGATCAACTCTTGCTGTCCAAAGTTAGTGTCACGAACAATCTGCTGGAAAGACAGCTGTCAGCCGGTCAGGGGATAAAAATGGTTGCTTGAAGCAGTAGGGACTACAACGTCCCACACTGAAATGGCAGAGGTCAAAGGGTCATTCAGAGGTATTTAACAACTTTTTTCTTAGATATTTTAACTAGTGTGCGAATGTTTATAATAGAGACTTCCATATATTTTCTCAATAAACTGAAACCTAACTCGAAACACTATACGTATATGCCATGCGCAATAAGTGGTGTGCTATCAATAGACCTGTTGCTTATGAGCTTCCCTTCCTGGTTGTCATTAACAGGTGTCTTATCCTAAACTATCTGTTGTGATCACTGCACAGTAAGTATAGGACAGATAGCCAAACGAGACAGGGAAAAGTTCAGTTTCAAATGTAAACAAGTAACTATCATATCATTCTGAGAAAAAACCGGTAAGGAGGTAGTAGTAAGGAAGCTATAGTCTTTAGGTCTTTAGGTAGTGTATAGTAAAAGTGTACAAAGTGTAACAAATGAAAAAAGGACATCTTGGTCCCATATTTTGTATTCATTACATCTTCATATCTTATTTTAGCAGACCGTTTTATAGTGTGTGCACAATGTGCCCCCATCAGCAGGGGGTAAGTTGTCCCACTATGATTCAAGATGTCGGCTTAGTCATGCAGGATTATCAACACAGAAGAACACAACTAATGAATAGGTAAAATTGATTTTAATTTCAACGTCAATCATGCCTTTAAATCAAGCCAATAATTCTGGCAGAGCACACATTAATTTAGTGGCCGACCACTTTACTCTGAAATAAACATTCTCTGGCGTGCACATAGATCCCCAATAATTGTTGTAATGCTGCAGTGACATGTGAACAGGAAGTTGACCATAGAATATGTAGACAAAGTACATAAAGTAGCTATTTGGTTTTTGAGGGTAGCTTCTGGCCCTCTAGTGTTGGAGGTATGAACAGCGTGTCAACTTACCTGTGTGACAATTTACCCCACTCCTGTATTCTCTGACACATCCTTCATAAATATACTTTTGTATCAAAGTTTAGAGTCATGATGAGTCAATGATGCCATATTCAAGGGTTATTTATTAACATGTCTGCTGTTGGATAACCTTAGCCATTGTTTTTGCATTATAAATTACAAGGCTGATGCTGACTTATCTACTTAGTCCACAGGGTTGGGCTCTCAAATGCTGCTTTAACATAATGTTAACATTAATTAACTTCAACATTAATGTGTTTTATATTCCATGTGTGACATATCAATGCCTTGCCTCTCTTTTAGGTCAGCCAGCTGAGTCTAAATGGACCCAACGTACCACCCGATACAAGCCCTCAGGATGTGCAGAAGTCCTTTGTGAGAGAGATGAAGCATCCCACACTACGTCAAGGGTACGTCCCTATCCCCATCTTCCACGAGGGCGCAGAACTCAGACAGCAACAGCAGCCGTCTTATTCCTACATCCAGCCAAGCCCCACACAGAATATCCACACAGATGGCCGAATGCCTTCCCCGACGACAGGGCTCCACTGCAGGCCTAGGTCTCCTCTTCATGGGCCTGACGGCAGCTCCCCTGAGCCCAGCAAGCCATGCTCACCCACTTCTCACACAACAGAGGTGAGACTGCAACTTTTAATATAAAAGTTTTTATAATAATCTAGCATTCTCAACTCACATTAAAGTATGCAGCTGCATTATCTGATCTGGAATGGACAGTACAAACAATATATTTTTTTCTTAACTTTTTATGTGACTGAAATTTTGAAAGATGTTAATGGCTGCAATTCAAACTTTTATTTTGAAGGTATACAGCGCCCCGTTCCAGCAACCCCAGAGGCGTAGCAGCGCGGGCCTGCAGGCTGGTTACATCCCCATCCCTGTGATCCACGAGCGCAGTGGAGGCCAAGCACCGCCTCTATCAGTCCAAGTAAACCCCACAGTCTATTCCCAACGCAGTCCCTACTCCGAGCACCAGCAGCCTTTCCACCGGCCACAGCCAGATGAACTGACTGGTCACTGTGGGTCCATGCAATCCCCCCGACTTCGTGACTCAGCACCCATTCATCTCCCACAGCATATAAGAAGTCATTCTCCTATTGTAACGCAATTGAAGGGAGATCGACCACAGGTAACAAATAAAATACCTGAGTGACTTCCATAGCACTTTACTACAGTTGAAATGAGTCATGATAAACACAGTTAATGTATTATTAAAGTATACTTTCCAGGTGATTAATAATTTGTCCCCTTTTTTTGGTAGGTTCAGCAGCACATATCAAGAGAAGTTCCTGTGAAGATTGAGCAGGAAGCATTTACCAGCCAGCAGATGCCAGAGAAACCCCAATCACCACAGTCTTTCCACATGGAAATTGATGAACCATTTCCACCTCCACCTCCTCCTGTTCACTTTGATGAGCGCCACCACCACAGCAACGGCAGCCAGCACAACAAGCCCAGTATGCACCACAGATCCCACAGCAGCAATCTCCGCCACTACATGAGTTTCATCAGGCCCCGCCGCAGCCCCCTGCATCTATTCACCAAACTGTGCAACAGCCCGAACATCAGCCCGAACATCAGCCCGAACAACAGCCTGAACCGTTGTATACACCGCCGCCTCAGTTCCAGAAGCCCCAACCACCACAGCAAACGGCGAATATCACAGTCCAAATACCTCCTAAAACAGAACCTCATGACCCTGCTGTTGGAAGTGTCCCTGCTGCGAAGGTTAGCGAAGAACCAGCCGCTCCGGGCCCAAGTCACCCCGGGTTGGCCAAGGTGCAACTGATCGTAGAAAGAGTCGCCAAGCTGGAGCAGGAAGTCCATTGCTTTGATGGAAAGAAGAACGATAAGAGATACTTACTACTGGAGGAGATGTTAACCAAAGAGCTTTTAGCACTGGACTCTGTAGACCCCGAGGGACGGTTGGATATTCGACAGGCGAGGCGTGACGGAGTCCGCCAGGTTCAAACAATACTTGAGGCTCTGGAGCAACTGGATGAGCGACCAACCGCGCCCGCCAGTATCCCCTCGATGGAGGGCGACAGCCTGCCACAAAAAGACGAGCCAAGTATGATGGTAACGGAAAATATTGAGGCCTCAAGGGAGATATCTTAATGACTGCACAGTTTTCAAACCAGGAACAGGCAGAAAAATCAAATCAAAATATTGGAAGTTAGTGTTCATCAGGCCTGTCCCAGTATACTGTCCCCCTTTCTCCTCACGTTATACAACGGTTTCACATTTTTGAATTGCATGCAGTGAGTACTTAACAGTGTTGGTATTTCCTGGCATTCACCACATAAGTAATGGTGGCTCCGTGCAATTGTTTTCTTCAAGCCAATGTTGCTGCCTTTCTTTGTAGTGCCATCGGCATCCCATAAAGGAAAGCTGTCACAATGATGAAGACTGTCTGAAGAATCTTTGTGAATGTGTAGTTGCCTTGTGTCTTGATCACAAAACATCTAAGACAGTATGTTTACAGTTGGAAGAGTACCAAAGGATAATCAGTGTATTAGCTGGGGGTGTCAAGCAGTAACAAACTGCAAAACTCATCAGAAAACCATTTTCCATTGGCAGCCAAATGGGTATTTTTCTGAGCTGCTTTAGATAGGTTTAGTACATTCTGCTTTTGATGCATTACCTATTCTACTGTCTGCACTTTTGACACTCTTGAAATGTAACATGCTGAAAGATAAACGTTGGTTTGTTTAAAATACTTACACATGTTTTGATTGTATTGTTGAGTGCTTTTTCGTGAACAGTTCTAGTTGTTATTTGGAAATATAATATTGCTATATTTTGAACAAGGTAAGAAACAAATCCTTTGCATAGTTATGACAGATGTGGATATAAGTTGTGTGTATGGGTACAGGGTACACAATCAGCTCAGATATAGAAAAGAGGCACAGCTAGCAATCAAAACACACATATGGAATACAATAAATAATAAAAAACGTAATGATAGTAATTAAGTCAACTGTGAGATTCATATATTAATTAAATTATGTTGCTAGATGAAAGGTAATATTTTTAAGAAAGTACCAACTCGATTTTGAAAGAATAATTTGGTAACTGTTTTTATTACTAGTAGGCCTATTTAGCACATCATTTAAGGATTGGATTATTGTTGAAAGCAATAGACCTTGTGATTGTTCAAAATAAAAATGTAACTGACATTAATTGAGTTTGAATGGTCATGTTATTACATATTCCATATTATTGTATTTGCGTATAAAGTATCCTGCAAAACCATGACCCTGGTTGGATAAAATGACAACACATGTTAACTAAATTATCTGACTTCTGCTGCTAACCTAATTGTTATATGTCCATACTAGCCCTTATTTTGAAATGCGCCTCCACATACGCACGCAATACAAACATATCTCCAACATTTATGAGGATTAACCTTGGTCCCAGCCTACCGGTTGTAATTAACAGTTTAATTTTAATAATTGTATTAACAGTCAGCGTTGTTGTCAGTGCTGTGATACAGATTACATCGATTAAAGGGCAGTGCTGCTGTTATATCGATTATATATATATATATAATATATTACGTACGTATTAAAAAACCTCAAGTGAGTATTTCAGTACCTTTAAAAGCGCATTTCAGTACCTTGAAAAGCGCTATATAAATAACATGTATCATTAATATTTTAATAACTTGTGGATGGCGAGTCAGGTAGGTCACGTGCGTTTGTTTAGAGCAGGAAACCGACGGGTCTGATGTGGCGTCCTGAATGATGAAGAAGAAGCGGCCCCCGGGAGCAATATGAACCGACACCAGTTTCGGATTTGAATGATCGTAACATGTTTTTGGAAAGGACTGCAACACGCGTCGAAAGGACATTTCTTATTTTCTACCATGTGTCAAAGTCGGATGAACGAATTTGTCAAACATCCAGTTGCTGCTGCTGCTAGCTTGCTAGCGGACTAGCTAGCGCAGCAGCCTGTACAAACCCGAGCGGCTGGGCGAGCTATCCGTGGTTAGCCAACAGCTTTCTGACTAGCTCCACTAGGACGACGAATTAGTTATTCGTACTAGGGTTTTTATTTTTGCCAGCTGGCTACACGTTTGCCTACACAAAGTGAATAGGCACAATGGAGCTGTTCCAAGCCAAAGACCACTACATTCTCCAGAGCGACGACCGAGCTCTGTGGTGTAGCAGACAAGATGGGACCATGAGCGTTAGACCTGGTGAGTACTGTATGTCAGTCTTAACATCTTGCTTCACCTATTTTAAACCACATTTTAACCACTTGTCTACACGATACAAATCCGTATGCCCCATACATGGTGATACGACACGATTAACGTTTATATTATACAACATGGTTTTCTGTGAGCATATCTTGGTAAAGTCATTCCCCCTCCACACCTGTATTTGCTCACTAGTTGACGTTGCATCCACTTCATTGCTTGTAACGTCCACATTTTATGATGACAGTATACATAGTATACATACGTATCGTGATTTCCTCTACACTTCTGAGTCTCAGGGTTGTTTGATCCGTCCACACCCTATACCTAAACACCATTGTTGTTGTATTGTCATTCTTGGGCGTAGTACTGTACTGCGTAGTACACAGTACTTGCATACTATGTAAGGTCATTGTCTGGGGGTGTACCATATGTTGATTTGTATTATAGAGAGAATTTAAAAGAAGATACATTATGCTTTGCATTTTGACACAAGTGATATGTATAGTAAATGTTACCTTAAAACATTATAACTACTTCTGTATTGACCCTGTATTCCTTCTGTAATGACTATGATATCATTGTATTGTATACTTTTGAACGAACCAGTTCCATGTACCACATTTTCACTTTTCTGGAGTATTGGTCTTGGTGTGTCTCTGTGTTGCTGTTGTCTTGGTCTTGTTATTGTCTGATAATAGGGATTAAGTCAAGTAATACAATGTAATGGCAGCTAAGCAAAAGTAGGGATGAGCTGGAGGTAGAGATGGCAAAAGGCTTTGCATGCTATCTTCTCTTTTGCTTAAAGTTATATGAGTGTGCAGTCAACCTGAACCGGTTTGGGTTGCAACACTCTTCCATTATTTAATTGGAAAAGGGTTTCGACTACTCATTTGGGACGGTTGACACTCGTACACTGAGACCATTTCCGTGATATTGTATATTCCCAGCGACTCCAAGGTATTATTTAGATAGTATTTGTTTTGAGACCAGAGTGTCTCTTGTGGCTCATAGAACAGGAAAGGTATGTTTCTGACACTGCCTACAGTCTAAGTGCTCCACCCTTTTTTTTTCCCCCCCTTTGTTTATTAAGTATGTATTTATCTAGCAGCTTTAAAATCCAAACAATTTTTAAGAGGTTGAGAAAGAGCTCTCAAAACTGACCGATAACCGACAAGAAACAGCGAGAGACGAAGCAAAATACGATAAAATAGATAATAGGAAATAGGTAATTGATTAATTACAGAAGTTTCCTCTAGTGGAGCACTCCACCGTGACCGTAACAATCAGAACTTGATCTAATGTTCACTTGAGTCATGAGACACCACACTCACAGCTGAATAGGGCAATGTTCAAGCAAATGTGTTTGAGCATGAAACGTGGCACTCGTCCATGATTGCGTTAGGCTTATTAATATCCTTGCATACCCAAGTTGGGGGCATGTGTACCCAGGGTGGCACCACCATGACCTGGAACCTATCAGTGTATCTTTGGAGTATTTATTTAGAAATGTCTTACAGGGCCCTTCCAATGTGGAAGGAAGAAGAGTGTTTCAGGTTCTGGCTTTCGGTCTGATCTCTCTTCTAAATAACTTTCGACTCCATTCCCTGTTTTCATTACAGCAACGGACCTTCTGTTGGCTTGGAACCCAGTGTGTTTGGGTCTAGTGGAAGGCATCATTGGAAAGATACAACTTCACACAGGTTTGTTATAAGAAAAATGGGTTTCAAACTATTTTATTTCTTGTTTGAAACGACGAAGACCTCTTCCAGGATGTCTTTGGGTGCCTAATTAACAGAGCTAATTATTTCGGAGGCTGTTAAAACGGCTGGTTTCATCACACACTCCATGTGGAACGTGTGAATGTGAGAATCCTTCACCCATGATGCATCTCTTTCCGTCTACCTCCCGCCCGTCTTCCCACTGACAGATCTCCCCCTCGGCCTGGTATTAATCCGGCAGAAGGCATTGGTTGGCAATTTGCCAGGTAATCACAAAGTCTACAAGATCACCAAGATCGCTGTCATTCCTCTGTCTGATGAGGAGCCCCAGGAGCTTGAGTTGGAGGTGGGCACTGTAATATTTTCCACGTCACGTGAAAGCTTCTTCGCTTCTTCGTCTTCACGTGATTTCATGGGCATTCTGTTCGATATAATTGACTAATGCTTGCGAGTTGTACTCTTCAACCTCTTGTCATTGCACTCAAGCAGACCCCATTGTGTGAGTCAGCATGAATCATCGCATGAGATGAGCTGACAATGGTGTAAAAAAAAAAAAGAATTAGTTCCTGTTTGACACACACACACGACCACTCAGTTTTTTTTCATAAACCCATTCAGAATTAGGTCATGGATGAATTAAGAATCGTTGCTAAGATGTAAGTCTTTCAGGGGAGATTCATGGATGATGAGACAGAGTATTTTCAAGTGAGTAATTTCCAAGATTGTTAATCATCCTATAGATTTTCCTCTAGACCCCGTTCCAGCGTATATCCTCTTTGCCCAGCCCAATAATTACTCCATCCCTCGTAGCTAGCAATCCTGTAGGACAGTGTGCGTAGAGTTTGTTGTAATAGATTATTAGATTATTACTATTCACAAACTACACATTTATGTCACTATATTTGGGGTAAATGGCTGGTCTGTATGCAGTGGTTAGTCGTACTTTAGTTGTGCATGAGTATATCCAATGCTTCCAAGGGTTCCCGCTGTAGACAGTGGTTGTATTGCTCAGGAGGACACTTTGGTATAATAACATGAAGGCTGCGTGACTTGCAGCAGTGGACATCTATGACCGCTTTCATTAGAAACTGGAGCATGACTTTCTAAAAATGGGCTAAAGATCTTGACGAAAGTGTACGACGTAACACATGCATACTAACTGTTTGCAGCTCTGCAAGAAGCACCACTTTGGCATCGACAGGCCAGAGAAGCTGGCCCCCTCTCCGGACGACTCAAAGTTCCTTATGAAAACTTTAACTCAGATCAAGTCCAACGTTGCTGTGCCCATCAAGAAAAAGGTAATGAGTGATGTCAGTTTTCATCTTTTTCCCCTCTATCATCTTTTATGTTTTATTGGATGTTGTATTTTCATCATAATCACCCCCCCCCCCCCGACCACCATTTTCTGTTTTTGTTTTCCTTATCCTTTCTGTGTTATCCCTGGCCACCTACTACCTTTGATGCTACTGTCCACCACCCACCCCCCACCCACCCACCCACCCACCCACCGACCCACCCCCACTCTCCCAAACCAGTACTCCCCTGCCTTCCAGGTGAAGGAGAACAAGGAAAGGGAACGCATGGAGCGCAGGCTGCTGGATGAGCTGTACAAGGTATTCATGGACTCCGACTCCTTCTACTACAGCATGACCTACGACCTTACCAACACTGTCCAGCGCCAGGGAGACTCCGGCAAGTCCGACTTGCCCCTTTGGAAACAGGTGAGTGCGTTTGCTTGTTGACATCAGACAGACACACACACACACACACACACACAAAGAACATATAACATTTGTATCAGTACCAGATGTGAAAACAATGTTTTGTTTGATGCCGTTTCGGTGTTATTCTTATGATTTTCCAGGTTGATGATCGTTTTTTCTGGAACAAACACATGATTCGGGAGCTCATTGACCTCCAGGTAATGTCTTTTTTTCCGAAAACCAAAAGCATGAACGCATGACTCACTGCTTTTTCTGGTGATTAAATGCAGCCAAGCATCCCAAGAGAAAAGGTTGTTCTCACAGTTTGGGGATGCGGTCTATTTTAAAATGTTCTCTTAAGCACAGATTGAGACGCATTCTGATATTCACAGCATCTCTGTGACATACATGAATAGATTGTTTTTAAATAATTGTTGTTGGGGAAATAATTGTTATGTCATTCATTTCAAAGTGTACATTTATGTAGAACGGTGTTTCAAAATGAGGTTCTCATCGCATCGTTTACTTTTACACCAGGTGCCAGAGGTGGACTTCTGGGTCACGCCCATCATCCAGGGTTTTGTCCAGGTGGAGGAGCTGGTGGTGAACTACAACGAGAGCCCCGACGAGGAGCGTAGCAGCCCAGAGACCCCTCCCCAGGAGCTCACCTGCGTGGACGACATCCACCCTCGCTTCACCGTGGCCCTCATCTCTCGTCGCAGCCGCCACCGCGCAGGTACCATTTTGATAGTCGTGCTCAGGTGGCTGATTCAATTAAGGCACATTTTGTTGGAATAAATGGCTGAATATGCTGTGTAATGCTGTGTATAATAATTAATAAATTAACCTCATTACCATAAGTTGACCCTGTATTTCCTTTTTATTTCTTTAACGTTTTTGTTTATGTAATTGGTAAAACGATTGAACACATTCTAAAGATGGGTTAGTTGAACTCAGTTGAACTAAAATGTATTGCAATATATTTTTCCCATCCACCTTGTATGCCACGAGACGCTCAACATAAAGAGCCTCACGCAAATCTGCCTTTTCATCTGCAGTGGCGTTAGAGCAAGGTTCACACCGGGTTGTGGTTTAACTAATTCACTGAGGTGTCTTTGTTACGTGCACAGGGGGGGAAACCCGATCTGTTCAGTTGATGATGTGTAAGTAAAGAGTATTCCCTCCCACCCTCTTCTGCCTGCCAAAGGCATGCGCTACAAGCGCCGCGGAGTGGACACCGACGGCCATGTGGCCAACTACGTGGAGACGGAGCAGCTGATCCACGTGCACAGCCACACGCTGTCCTTTGTGCAGAGCCGTGGCTCTGTGCCCGTGTTCTGGAGCCAGGCAGGCTACCGCTACAACCCCCGGCCTCGTCTGGAGAAAGGTCAGCCCCCTCCCCACCCCCTGTGATCACATGACACCGTATGGCGTCATGTGATCGCTGCCCACATGGAACTATTGTAGAACAAGCTGTTTTCTTTGTTGTGGATTTTTGCTGGAAGTACAGGGTTCCCGCAGATCCCCCGCCGATTTAAGTCTTAAATCGATCTAACCTAAAGCTGTAGGAACCCTGAAATTGGACCACGGACTAATGTACAAATGTATTTGGTGGCCTGTTTTCATAAGCATCTTTCAATACCATGAACACAAACACTTCATAGCTTGGTGGGCTCCAGTGCAAATCGATTCCTTAACCCTGTTAATGCCATGTCCAACCTGCACACAGCCACTACTATGTTTAATTTATGTTTTGAAGCATTGACATTCTTACAAATGTATTACAAGTTAAAATGCAAGTCTATAAACGGCTCGTAATTAATTGATGCTGTACCTTCTACTGTTTCAGGGGAGAAGGAGACTGTCCCTTATTTTGCCTCGCATTTTGATGAACAGCTAAGACTTTACAAGAAACAGGTGGGTGTACTTTATAAACGACTTCATGAGCGATTACCATGTGGGAAAATCTGCTGTGTAGTTATGAAAGTACTTTACAGTAGTGTCTTGATAGCGGGATGTGTCCTTTCATTGTCATCCAAACAATCTCCTCTTGAGATTCTTCACGGGCTCATCGTTAGTCTAAAGTGGGTGACGCACTTTCAGCGTGTCCTAAAGGTCGTGCCAAACCCACCCATGTTCTTGAGTCACGTCCATCTGGCTGAATGTCACTTCTGACAAAATGGTCTGACTCCAGATTGACTTGATTCCTCTCATTCCTCACCAGGTCATCATCAATTTGGTAGACCAAGGCGGGCGTGAAAAAATTATTGGGGATTCCTATCTGAAACAAGTCCTCCTGTACAACAACCAAAACCTCACCTATGTCTCATTCGACTTCCATGAGCACTGGTATGAGCATCTTCCCCAGGGAGATCAAGGGAATGTTTTAATCAACAATAACTAATAAAACATTACATCTATGCTACTTCACCTGTTTGGTCACTTAACCCTTTATTCTCTCTATTCCCCAGCCGTGGTATGAAGTTTGAGAATGTGCAAGTACTGACTGATGCCATCTCTGAAATCATCACTGACATGAGATGGGGCTGGTGAGTGCGGTGCATTTTTCGGTCCGCTCTGAAACGATAAACTAGACGTGTGCTTGTGCGTTAGTTATCTTTTATCAGGATTTGTAGATTTTTTTTTTAAAGTGTAACCTGACTGTGCATGTATCTTAAAGTTAGGCCTTTGTCCTCTCTGTCAGGGTGGACCAAGCGGGCGTTATTTGCCAGCAGGATGGAATCTTCCGGGTCAACTGTATGGATTGTCTGGACAGGACCAACGTGGTGCAGGCAGCGATCGGTCGGGCCGTGATGGAACAGCAGGTCAGAGCTGTTTCAAAGCATGTGGGCCGCAAACCGTGGTTCATATTTGTAGAAAATGTAATTGTTTTAATGGAGCAGAGCGCACTGTAGCAAATGTAGCGAGGCTGTGTATTTGTACAGTCTCACATTGTTTTGTGTCTGTTCCGACGCAGCTGTGTGCGTTGGACTTAAGACTAAAGTACGTCTTGACTGAATTGGCAGTACACTATGCAGAGCCACCTGCACCAATCACACTGCCAGTTCGTCTTTTAGTCTTACCTTTTTATATCATCTCTTGTTACAACAATATTACATTCACAAGGTGTGACTTTTACCTGATTATATGCATGAAGATATTTGGTTGGCGTCGCCCTAAATTGTCTTCTTGGGGAATGCAGGATCTCGGTATTCTGTACATGTTTGTCTGTCACTGTCTTTTGTGTAAAGTATTTTGAAAAGCGCTGTATGAATAAAACTTATTATTATTATTATTATTATTCAAATGAAGATAAATATAAGAGAGTAAAACGAATATAGAGAGTAAAAACAACGAGTAAAAATACAATGGGTGCAGCTATATGAAGCCAGATGCAGTGTTGAAGTTGGCGGTGCAAAAGGCTTAATGCCGTGACGGCTGTAAAAAATAACCATGGCTACTTCCTTCAGCTGAAGAAACTAGGCGTGATGCCTCCAGAGCAGCCCCTGCCCCCCAAGTGCTACAGAATCTACCAGGTCATGTGGGCCAACAACGGAGACACCATAAGCAGGCAGTACGCCGGCACAGCTGCCCTCAAGGTAAACCCATGTGTACCTTATTTGACTGTGTAATGTGACACAATGTGACACAAAAAATAAGTGTCAACAATGTGTCGACCTTCCCAGAAAGTTTTTTTTTTTTAGTAATCTAACGACTCAAGACTTAACAACTGTAGTGATAAAGTGATTCAAAAATGTTACACAATGTCTGTTGATGATGCCAATAATATACATTCAAGAAGGAACTTTGAAGGGGAAACGAAACCTCAGAATTGAAACCTTGGCACTACTAAATTACAAAAAAAAATGCAGAAATTGTTCCGCAAATGTTCCAATATTTTCCTGACTTTTTTTGTTGTATATGGTTGAACTGTAAGGTATCTCGGTTGTTTTTTACGTCGACATAATATAAGCTGCTGTACTCCTCCATCGGGGGTTGAGTCTACCTACTCGGCCAGAATCCGTGATTGTGCGTCAACTGTACCCCTGTGTTTGACTGGTTGCAGGGAGATTTCACCAGGACTGGGGAGAGGAGGCTGGCGGGTGTCATGAAGGACGGCGTAAACTCGGCCAACCGCTACTATCTCAACCGCTTCCGAGACGCATACAGACAAGCCGTTATTGGTAAGGATGTACAGGGAATTCCAGCCAAATGTGTGTCCAGCCTCAGCCCGCAGCCAAAGCCAGAACCGCATTCTCTCATTTATCTTTCGCTCTCTCTTTCACTCTCTCTTTTCTCTCTATATGCAGATCTAATGATGGGCCTGCCGGTCACAGAGGACCTCTACTCCATCTTCAGCAAGGAGAAGGAGCACGAGGAGAAGGAGAAGGAGAGCCAGAGGGGAGCGCAGGAGCAGGTCAGCCTGCTGCTACAGACCTACATGCAGCTGCTGCTGCCCGACGACGAGAAGTTCCATGGGGGCTGGGCCCTCATCAACTGTGACATGAGGTCCGTGGAAGCTTTCACACCACAGCTGCTTAAAGCCTCTTTCATTAAACATTCATACAGTTTTACAACCGGGCGTGGTGGTGGTGGTGGTGGTGCTGCTTCTGCTTCTACTACCTCAACTCCTACTACCATTACGGTTTTACTCAGTATTTTTTTCTCCATAGCATTATAGATGCAACCAACAAGGATGTAGACGTTCTGCTCCTTCTATCCAACAATGCGTACTACATTGCCTAGTAAGTAAATACTTTTAAATTGTTGTGTTTTTGGTTCTGGTTGCCGCATATATTTAAGTTATCAATATCCCCCCCCTGTTCAGCTATGATGAAGAAGCGGATAAAGTCAACCAGTACCAGCGCCTTAATTTAGAGGGACTGGAGAAGATTGAGATCGGTAATGAATAATGAATTACACTTTTAGTTACTTTGAAAAGTTTAATTGTCATTCTATGTCATTGACGAAAAGAAAAACATTTTTTTTTGTATTATTATTTATATAATTTAGCATGAGTGAAGAAGTGCATGACAAATACACAAAGTTGCTTGTTTGTTGTGCAGGTCCAGAGCCCACGTTGTTTGGCAAGCCAAAGTTCTGCTGCATGCGTTTGCATTACAAAAATGAGGAGACCAGTGGTTACTTCCACACGTTGCGAGCAGCCACGCGGAATCCTGAGGATGACGGAAAAGGTAAGTGGGTGTTCTATCACTTTCAAAAACCACCACGAAAATGATTGTCTTCCTTTTCATAGACCAAACCCGTTACACAAATTCAACCATGACTGCTGTTCTCATTACATTTTCAGACACACTGCAATGCATAGCTGAGATGCTGCGCATTACCAAACAGGCTTTGGGGCTGGACCTGCTTGTGGTGGAGAAGAAGCTGGAGAGGTAGGCGGGGGGATTAGGTTGCTATCGTCAACAGCTTGCTCTTGTCACTTGGCTCTTCAGGGTGTTCTGAATTATGTTCACATTTTGTGTCTCGCTTCAGACGGCAAAGCAAACCTCATGAAGACATCATGGGGATCCAGAACAAAACAGCGGAGCAGGTCCCGGGAGCCTCTGGTCTTGCCCAGGGCAAAAGCTTCCTCCTCAATAAGTTCTCATCCCTCAATCAGAAGGTGAAGCAAACCAAGACCAACATGGGCCCCTTTAAGCCTCTGGGGAGGCTGGGCACCTTCTCCAAGCCCGACGTCAAGGTGAACTTCCTGAAGCCCACCATGCACATCAACCTGTGGAAGTCAGACAGCAGCCTGGAGACGTCGGATGGAAACGCCGGCAGCGGGACCTTGAAAGTCCACGGCGACCCGAACTCCGAGATCTCCTCCGACTCCGACTCGTACAACTCCGACCCCGAGCACCCGTGCCCTGGCTCCCTGGAAAACGTGGACTATGTGCTGCCCAGCTGTGGCATTGTGGCATCGAACCCACGGCTCGGGAGCCGCTCCCAGTCGGTGTGTAGTGTGGAGCTGAACGTGCCCTCTGTGGTCCGGGTCACAGGCTGCGACGGGAAGCAGGTGAGCTCCCCCAGTATCACAGAGGATGACTCGCCAGAGGCTGCTTCTGTGGCGGAGGAGGCCATCCTTATTGATTTTGGAACCCCCATCGACGCCTACTGCCACCAGTTCGCCCAGGATGCACAGACCAAGCCTGTGGAGGTGTTTGGAGAGATAAAATCTGCAGCTGTCCCTCCACATGACCCCACTGTGCCTCTGCAGACCAAGGGCCCCGCAGACTCCACTGACGAGCGGGCAGACCCAGAGCAGGAGCCGCTGGAGCCTCAGCTCCCCAGGCCATCCCAGCTGGATGTCCAGTCCACTACCTCCGCACCTGGCCTCCTGACCGTCCAGAAGCCCAGCTCTGCCGTCTCAGGGGGTTCCCAGAGGAGCCTGTCCTCTCAGGTGGAGGGGAGCCTCGGCCCCTCACCTGCCGACGGCAACGGCAGCCGAGTGGTGTCCCCCTTCGCCAAGATCAAGAGCTCCATGGTGCAGGTGGCCAGCCTCACACAGGCAGGCCTGACCCAGGGCATCAATTTTGCTGTGGCTAAGGTCCAGAAGAGCCCAGAGCCAGATGTTGTCAACGAAGCTCAGGAGAGTGAGCTGAGGGCGATGTTCACACAGTGCCAGACACGGATTATTCAGATTTAGCTCTCGTCCAAGACTACAGCAGGATTTTGTTGTCATAGTAGTAATGTGTAAACAGACTTATGGTAGCAGTAGCATAAGCTTGGACAAAGGGCCTCATTTTTGTCAGGAAACCCTTAAATATTGCCCCTTAGTTACATCTGTCTGACCATCTGTCTTGACCTTGCTCTCTTGCACAGGAGATGCATTACCTAACTGACGTGATTATGTTTACATGCACACTTCATCATGTAATTATTGCTTACTTCAGCTCATTAGAAATAATTCTGTCAAGCTCCTGCATAATATTCCATTAATAGCTTCATTGTATGTATTGTACGTTCAAATGTACTATGTGCATTTCTTTCTTACCAAATAACCAATATTTATACAGAAAAATAGGACAAATGTGAAAAGGCTTTTAAAGAGAATACAAAGCAATAGGTTTGTACAATGTTGAGAATGTATATGTATGTTTATAATATAGATGGATAGTGGATAAATCTATATATTGAAGTGGTTCACATTTTATTAGTATTCAACATGGATACACAATGATGGAGAGCAAACCAAGTGATCAAAATTTATTTGAGTGTTCATGCCAGAGATGATAATATATGTTTATTATGCTCATTATTTAGGGATATTTACGATGTAGAATCCAATAGGGCCCATAAGGATTGTAGTATTGTGCATGTAAACATATCATGAGTCTTTAGGAAAAGTCCAACCAACGGCTGCATGTGAAACAAAGGTAAATATACCTTGAATGCATGTTGAACACAAGACCAAGTCCAAATTTCCCCATGCATCTTTTGTGCAGTCCACTGGTATTCGGTATTTGTGATACAGACCCTGTTTCTAGCTGCAATTCTTAACACTGGTGGTAGATGATGACCAAATATTTTTTCAGATTTTTTTCTTCTTATTGGTTCCCCCAAAGGTCCGCTTTGTGTGTTCAATATTCCCTGTCTTAAAGCTGTCCAACTGACCAGGTTGACATAGTTAGGCCTATTTAATATCAGTGTTGTCAAGTGTAACCTAGCAACTATCGATAACCACACCAGAAGTATAGATACTGGTTTTGACATGTACAGTGACTATTGTATGTATATCTGTTTACCCCCAAGTACAACCTTACTATTGGTGGTTTATCCATAAACACTCTGGCTTTTATATTGGTGGCAGGAAACTTAAGTTCGAGGTCTGGGCAAGTTGATTTGATCAAGAGCTTTAGGAGAGTTAGGGCGGCCGACGTTTTGATAGGAAATACGTTTATGATGCTAATGCTTGTACGAAATATCTTTTTGAAGGCATTGTTTGTTTACTTTGCATGAGAGCGAGTGGAAAGTAGCATTAGTTATATGCAATTTAACCCTGCCCAAACAGTAGAGACACTGTTAAATGCTTTATGCGCTCCCTGAATCTAAAGCATTATTGCCTTAATAGTAAATTGAAGTGGGATTGTACATATATATATATATATATATCAGGTATTTATGGCAAAATCTACCTTTTAAAGTCAGTTGTGTTCCATGTTACATCTAGTGTACTGTATACAGTATGAGACCATGTTCAGGGTAAGCGGTGTCATGAGCTTTATTTTGGGATATACCGTTCATTGGCACAAGAGTTATATATTCTATATGGATTGTGTTTAGGGAGCAGAGAATTGAGATACCGTCGGTAACATTCGTATGTATCTAATGTAACGTATGTGGGTGGGTTTTTGTGTTTGCACATTTGCTGCTGTTTAAGTGCGCTCCTCATGTCCAGTCCAAGGTGTATATGTTGTGCTACTCTGCTGTAAATCTTGGTAGGAATATACATATATAGAAAGTATCGTTGTACTGTGACCATCGCCAGATGGTTTCAAACAAGGTTTCACTACGGTTGTTAGTGTCATGCCTCGAGCTTAGTGGGCTCCTTTAGTGTTGGCACTTCCCCGCATTGCAAGATCCCAAGATAGGACAATGGAAGCACCTTTTTGTGTTATTGTGGTTTGCTAAATGGTATTTAGCGTTGGGTTTTCTGCATTTATCTCGTTTACCTGCTGCACTCCTGGGTTAGCTTATTATTTTTATTTGAATTTAAGTTGAACATTTTGTAGCCTATGCTGCTTGGGTGCTACATGGCATTGTTACAGACCCGTCCGTTACTGTAACGTGCCATTATTGCGGAGTAAGCTTTGAAGACGATGGCTTTAAGGTGACTGCGGTACTGTAAGAGTAGTGTAACTTGTCCATGCAAAATAAGTGTTTAAGTTCTGCAAAATGCAAGGTCTCAATCAGAGGCTGTACATACCTAAAATGTGCTCTATTGAATTCAGAGGAAAGATAATCAGACCCAAAATCATAGGTGTCTTTACATTTTAATATGCAATAGCTGGCTTAGTAGATGTTTTCCCCAGATGTACTCAGTTTGTGTACTCTCCCTCTTAACACACCAAGTGCTTTTGAAAACCATGTTTTATTTTGTCTGTGGTATGAATTCCTGCCCATTCATTAATGTACCATGACATTTGTGTCAACATGATTAGAGGTCCAAGCATATAATTGCACTGCATTTAGCACATTTTACCAGCATTCGCACCACTTGTCTTCTGTCCGTAGTTCACATCTAAACAACAACTGACCATTTGTCCTCGTTTTATTTCCCATGGTGTACGCAGATTTTATTGTATATTGAAATACCCTATTTATTATCTCCTCTGGGGTGTGCTAATTAAACAATGTGCACTGTACACTTGACCTGGATGACATTCCTTGGGAATAAAAGTTTAAGAGTGGCCGAGTGTTGACTAAGGTTTATTGTTCATTCGGGAGCAAACCTCTTTCACACAAGGGGTTGGTCAACTGAAAAAGTATGAAATCAAATGTATGAAATACTGCTTCACTCCATTGTATGTAAACCTTGTTTCTGTGTAATACAAGACAACTGACATAACTGCATGGTTTTAAGGTAGGCACCGACGTCTGTCAACTGGCTTCACCCTCCAACATATTCTTCCAAATTAAGCAGAGATGACAATGTGACACATGAAAAACTTTATTACAAAACATTTTTTTAACTATCAAAACAAACCGTCATTGTCAGACGGTATATTACATTTCCATCAGGGCTCGTTGCCATTGACACATCCCTGCGGCTCGCTCCGGCTCCTCCGCAAGGTCTCGATGTGCTTGGCTCTCATCCAGGCGTCTCCTGACAGAGCAGTCTGGCCCAGGCTCAGAGACAGCAACCTGCCCACGAGACAACACCTCAGTCATCTCGGCCTGCCTCCACAACTTATGATGTGAAAGCTAACAATAGTTAAACTCTTTTCATTTTGAAATAAATTGATAGAATTGTAGTCAGATTAAATCCCTTGATTTTTTTTTTTGCTTTGTATAAATAAATCATTATGCATCTAATCTTGACCAAAAGTAAAATATCCAACTAAGTGTAAATTGTCTCATTACCAACCAGTGGTTGTTATAGTTAATTGCTCATTCATTTTAAAGCCCAATCACTCTCCTTCCTAGTGCCACTTACTGCATTTTAATTGTGGAGAAGGCAGAGCCGTTTCCAGTACATTTCATCGTACTTTATTAGCGCTTTGCCCTTTAACAAGTGTGATGAACCCATTAAAGAGAGAATAAGGGCTTGGCTGGGGATCTGGCATACCTTGCTATAACCAGCAGCCTGTGAAGGTCCTCTGCTGAGATGCTCTGAGGGTCATCCTTCCTCATGTCCACAAAGTCATCCTCGACAGCCTGAGGAGACGGTGATTGGTCAGTGAGTGGATCAGACTGTGGCCAACGACAGTAGCAATATTAGCTCTCTGAAGCATACTTCATATCGGCATGTGTAAAAGATTTGTATCTCGCATACATTTTTTTTATTAATGCAACAAAAAAAAAGAGGCTTAATTTACAGTTCAGTAAAAACAATCGTCTCCCAATACATATAATAGGCTCTAGCCTCTACACGGGTGTACACGTTCCGGTATTTAAATGATCATTCATTGTGACCCCCTCACCTTGGTGACCTCCTCGGAGATAGTGTAGTCCAGGGTGCGGGCCACCGTTAGGTAGAGCCGGAACTTGTTGAGCTGTGAGGACGACTGTGCCGCGTGAATGGAGCCCAGGTACTCCTCCATGTTGGGGCAGGTGACCTGAGGCTGCAGGCGGACCTGGCAGTCCGACTGTGTTGTGCATGTGAGAGACGGACGAAGGGAGAGGATCACAACCATGTCATCTGTGCATGCTATTATTATTATTATTAAGTGTGTCTACAATAAGCACATCATTACAGGACTGTGGTTTCATGTTTACAGCATGAAGTCATTGTCAATCGTGCGACATCATCCCCACAAATACAATACACCTATGTGTCATTGGAAGTAAAATCCCACACATGGTGTGTGTAAATGCTCCCCCAATCGCATGGCGCACCGTGGTGTGGCGGCTCACAGGGGGTGGGGGGGGGGAGCACCTCCGCAGTACAACACGGTCCACACCGAACAAAGCACTGAGACCACATGCAAGATGAGCCCGGCTTTCCAGCAGCTGTGGGGGCAGCCATTATGAAGTCTAAACAAGTCGCCGCTAGTAACCCCCCCCACCATCACAGCTCTGGCCGTAGCGCCACCCGACACACCCACAGTTGTTCCAGCTGCTCTCGGCTGCAGCCATGGCAACAAGTTAGAGCAGTGCACAGGAATAGCCCACGCTGCATTCCTCTGCCTCCTCGCGGCCCTGTGAGATCACCCCCGCCCCCACCCCCCCTCGGACTCTGATCTGCTTTGGAAACCTAACCCAGACTACAAAAGTTGAGCTGGCAGATTTTCTCGTGTTGAACACACACACACACACACACACACACACACACACACACACACACACACACACACACACACACACACACACACACACACACACACACACACACACACACACACACACACACCACACACACACACACACACACACACACACACACACACACACACACACACACACACACACACACACACACACACACACACACTCTCTCTCTCTCTCACCGGCAGAAGCGAGCGACCCTCCGACGCTATCAGCACATTGATGTTTGAGGGGAATTCCATCTGGTGGTAGTTGAAGTCATAGTCCACCTTCTGCCACGAGATGACGTTCCCCAGGGCGGTGATGTTACGCACGCCTGCAGCACCACATTCAACATTTGAAACCAGGCCAGGCGTAGATAAAAGAATATACTGGGTTTGGCTGGAAAACGTTACAAAAATGTCACATGATTTTATGGGTATGTCAGTAAATACAGATATGCCCGTTGATATACGTCTTCACTACAGTAAATTGGATTTCTTCAGGTTTCAGACTCCTCCTAGCTACTGTGGGAACCTGTCTCATTAGCTGCTCAAACCCTGAGGTTGGCTCTTGCCCTCCGTTGATGGACCCCCTCACCTGTGGTGTCGAGCTGGCCCTGCTCCAGCTGGGTCTCATCCAGGAACAGGGAGGTGTTGCTGGCCAGCTGAAGCACACCACTGACTAGCCGATTGGCTACATAGTCCTTCTTGGGGACCAGCCGCATCTGGTTCATGTTCTGCAGAGTCATACTTAGGCGGTACGACTGTGTGTGGTAAAAATAAATAAAATAAAAATAGCCATTAATATACCGATAATAACGCAAAGCAGAGTACAACATCGACAGCTGAGTCTACCATGCTCCTCCGCCCTCTTTAAAAACTACATTTTTAAGCAATCCTGTACCCAATGTTGCCCAGAATCATGAAAAAGTCAAGTAATGACGTTGGTGTCTTAGATGGGAAATAAGCAGCCACTGTAACCATGGCTAACTTATTCACTTATATGCATGTTGTCTCTTGTGTGTAACTTTCTACTGTGAACTTTCCTCTGAATCTGCAAGAATGAATTGAAAATTTAAATAAAATAATAAAACAGGCAGTACAGAAAACAGATGGCTATCGGAACTCAAGTTTCTGGAGCTACATCAAGTCCTTCCTATGGGTCATGTCATCTCATGGTGAGATGTGATGTCAGGCAACATGGTGATTGGTTGACTCACGCAGGGAACAAGCTGCTGCAGGATCTGGTAGAGCTGCTCCGTGTAGGCGGGGGCTGCCGTCGAGGGACAGCCACTCAGGTTCAGCGTGAACTTCCCCAGCGGGATAACGTCTCGCCGGGCATATCTGCAAGAGGGAAAACATGACTGTAGCCCTGAAGCAACCGGAAGCTTACAAGGCCAGGCTGTTGGCAGTGTATCGTCTCTTACACGTTGGAGATGAGATGCAGCAGGAGGTACTCCGCTGCCAGCACGTCCCCCAGGAGAAGGCGAGTAAAGTAAGCCAGCAGCTCCGTCCTGACGGACGCCATCTCGCTCAGGGTGGACGCCAGTGCTGTGGAGGATAACTGATATAAAGTCCATCCCAGTATGGTATGGTAGGTAAATCCGTACAGGTTTGAATGGTGTCTAATGGTATATTACATGCAGCGCTGTCTTCCGGGGCAGCAGGGGGCAGCAGAGGGTTGTTGTGTGGCAGGCGCTGGGCATGGAGCAGGTGAAGGCGAGGAACCAGGGAGGCAGGGGGGCTGTGGACCCTCAGCTCCTCCGCCGTCTGCATGGACTCTGCGGGGTCCACGACCAGCGAGGAGGACACGTCTCTGTGTAGATGGAGAGAACAAATAAGTATTACCACAGATGTTGATGGCGGATACATTGATTAAACACCAATCACCCTTTGTGCGAACAAACAGAAACACAGACCTCATTAAGATGCTGTGAGCAGTAATGTCGTTTACATTCAAATACATAGATCCAGACACTGTCATGCAATTACATTGAAAGACAAGTAAAAAAGTCTCTTCTCACTTTTCGTCAGCCAGTGCGCTGAGGGCAGGGTTAACCGAGAGGATTCCATACACCTCTAGTGTGTCGTTGAGCTTGAAGCCGTCGCAGTTCTCATACACCTGGAGGTTGTTATACCATTATGAATAAAAACGTCCCTCGCAATCTGATCGCAGATATTAAAGGGACATCGTTTAACCTCAATATTCACAAATGACACCTTGCATAACTATATTGATAGGACACTTTCACAGCATTGCTAGTTTATGATAACAAAAATATAAAGTGAAATGTGGGGTACCTTGACCAGACAGGCCGGGCCCTTCTCCCCTGGCAGGGGAAAGTTGAGGTCCAGGGGAGAGTTAGGTGCTTTCTGGCCAGAAGGTGCTTCCGTCTCCTGGCGTTTACAATCTCCGTTGTCCTGTGGCTCAGTGGCAGTTTGGGGCCCTGGGGAGGAAGGGGGTGAGTAGTTTGTGTTAAAACCAAAAAAAACAACCAAAATAATCTGTATAATGTGCAAGGAAACACAAGGAAATCGTGTTTTGATGTACCGTCAATTTCCTTGTCAGCAACACATACTAAATTAAGTTCCAAAAAGTGCTTTGCCCATTTAGACCCAGGTGACAAAAAGCAGTAAACCGTGTCTATATACACACACACACACACATTTTTTTGTATTAAAGTGAAAGCATCTCTTCCTACCAACGTGGGTCTCGCGCTGCCTCTGAGGCTGTGTGTCCATGTCATCATCGTCTTCTTCGTAGCTGCGCTTCTGTCTGCTGGGGACGTACGAGGTGGAGGGCACTACTCCGGCTTGACAAGCGCTAGCGTAACTGTGGGTCAGAGTTAAGGGTAACAACAACAACAACGCCACCAACACCAGAATACAAAACAGTACATGAAGATGACATTTTTATGTGAAATATATCATTGTTGAGGATTAAAGTGCTTTTCTATAAATAGTGTCTAGATTGAAACATATTTATCCGAGGAATAATAATGCTCAATTTTTTTTAGAAGAGGATATCTCCTTCACCCAGGGACTTTCTCCAGGGATAGGAACACAGTAGAATGTCTGTCTCTCAGCAGTCACCATATTGGCAGAATCCAGATCCACCTTGGAGAACCAAAACAAAAGTGTGTCAAAGCTGTGCATATCAATGCAACCACAAAGAGGGAGGTGTTGACATCGCAATTGAGGACGGTACGGGCTTGTTTGGGTCAGACTCACCCCACATTCAGTCACATCTTTGTACTTTCCACATCTCAAGATCTGGGGAGTTGAGCAGAAAGAAATAATAAATACATACAACCAGCAAGGTTGAGCAGAACAGCAGAGGCTGTGTATCAATTGAGCATATACATACTTGCAAACAGGCATTTTCAATTAAGCTGTTGGGTTACATGAAGCACTTACTTTAGCCTTGGTGGAAGGATCAACCATCTCATATGCTCCCATGTAGAACTCTGGATCGAACATGTCTTGGATTAAACAACGGAATTTCACCAGACTGTTTGGCTGCAGGTAGTGCAGTGGGACATCATTCAAGGATGGGACCTACATCGAGATCATAAAAACAGCCCACAAAATATGTTAAAGTCGCAATCTCAAGTTATTTTGATTAGAAGTGAATATTTAAACTCATTTTTCCCACTTTAATTTCTGATGCCATCGGTTTGAAAAACAAATCAGCAAGTAGCATTACCCGTGTTTGAGATTCCTTCTCCTTCAGTTGACTTCTGAAAAATTCTGTTACTTTCGCTTCCCATCCAGAATCAGGACTGCTCTGGGACGCACCTAATGCGATACAAAAGGCAAAATGTGTTTTTTGAAATCACGTGTACACAAACCAACAAGTTCCCTACTGTTGTCCATGAAACGCAACCAGAAAAAGTAACCTCACAGCCGTGACATTTCTTAAACTGTAATCTATATACACATGGGTTTGTGAGTTTTCAGGGGGATTCCAAGGGATTATCAAGCGAGGTAGAAAGTGTGCTAGGTTCGTGATAGCGCAGTGCTGTAGCTGTCATGCGAGAGTTTATCGACTCTTACCAAACATCTCCTCAACAACACCCAGAGGGTTGTTAATCCAGTCATTTGTAGAAGGCATGATTCGCAAATTGACCCTTCGAAATTAACAAGTACAACTATGACAATCTAAAATAGTTATAATACTTGATAAAAGATTGTGTTGACGTCTAACTCTCTGTAATGCCGCACACGCTGACCAGACACCAGAAGTGCTGCTCCCAGGGCGGGAAATTTGCGTCACTGGTCACAGAGGAATAGTTCGCTTGTTTTTGTTACCCGGTTAGCCTGACACCGTTTAGTAGAAAGTGTACTCCGACCAAATACTAACCAACCAAACATATTTATTCACCGAGCACTAATGTGGACTTAATGGTTTTAACTGATTTAAAATGGCATGTTCCGGTCGAACTATATATTAATTTAAAACGATGCTGTAGTTGCGCACAATGCATAAACCTTCCAGGCCTACAGGGGGCAGTACTTAAACGACGTGCTGCCTTAAAAGCACCAATAAAGCGCATCCACCCCTATGTGAATTTCACCGATCTACAAATCAAAGTCAATGCTGGTTAGCCGTAATTCCCATAGATCCACATGTTATGTACATCAGATAAAGAGTGTACGGGAACTCGTCGAGATCCGGCTGGTTGGTTAATGCTGGTTGGTTTGCATTGGCTACGTGTAATTTAGGGGAAAATGGCTGATAGGAAGAATAATAATGTGCCAAACTCTAGTGCAAATTTACTGTTTAGTGCGGCACCGGAGTTTAACTTCAATTTGCCGTTGATCCCAGTCAGTCAGGCCACTGGTCCGGCGGTGTTATCAGGCGGTGAGATAACATGTTATTGGATAATTGTGTTACAAACCTTGGGTTTGACATGGGTCATTTAACTAGCAGGATGTTTAGCTTACTAGTTAGCTATCGTTTGACCCTAGGAAAAACAACTGTTCCGTTATTCCAGTGCATATATACATATCGCCTGCTCTGTGTTGTATTTTCTGTTTAATTATGTGAATGTCATTGTCTAAGTAGCCAAATTATACAGTATGCAGACCGATGGAGTGTTGGAGGGTTTTGGTTTCTGTTTTAGTGTCTATGCACAGCTAGTAGTTGTATATCTTGTATATCATACAATATCTTGTATATCAAACAATGATATACAACTGATATCATACATTATATTGTATATCATATCAAATACATAATGTTATTATGATTAATTTACTAAATTCCATCAGATTTCAGTGAGTTTTAATATGATTGACACTTCACAACTTCAACTTCATTGTGAGTGTGTGTGTGATGATTCGTTACATGTATTCATTCCTCTTTAATATTTGACAGATGATTCAACAGACGTGGGAGAAGAAGACAGTTTTCTCGGCCAGACCTCTGCGGCCGCTCCGGCCCCCTCTACTTTCAGCTATTTCTCCAGCTCTGCCGCCAACAGCGACCCATTCGCATCCATAGGCCAACACCAGCCATGCCCGCCGCCTGCATTCTCCTCGGCTCCTCCGGCGCCGACGGGTCTGACTTCTCTCCCCTGTGTCAAGACTCCGACACCGCCACCGCCTGGCCCTCAAACCAACTTCACCCCTGGCTTTGCTGGGGCCGGCGTTTACCAGAGCCCCATGGGACGACACACTCCTCCCCTCAGCATGACGGCCCTACCGCCTTTCCAGAGCACACCTATGGGTCACAACCCGTATCGCCACACCTCTCTGAGCAGCAGGGCCAATCCTTATATGCCATCACCGGAGGTCCAGCCACAGCCAATGCATCAGCAGCAGCAGCAGCATCAGCATCAGCAGCACTATCAACAGCAGAATCCCTCCTCTCAGGGGCCCCCGCCGCAAGCGTTCAACACGCCACCACCTGCGTTCACAAAGGTAGATGCCATACTGGGAGTCCACAGTCAACCACTCATTAGATCAACATGATGAGTGAACAATGAGCAGACTCAGTATATGGGTGGAGCGCTTGTTTGTCTTTATAATTTTAGATTGTTCATGTTTCATGAACCAAGTGCCAAGCTTCCTTAGACTATTTACTTTTCCCCTGGCTCCTGCTTCATTCACTAATCATGTATTATACATTGTTTTCAGTTAAGAATGGACTTGTTGGTATTTTTGTCAACTAACTCTACTATCGTAGTAGTATTTGCACCGACCCGAGCTGGGCAAGCTGCTAACTTAAGTAAATATCTCTGCAACACAATACATCGACGTCTTTGACACAATGTCCAAACCCTTTAAGCCTTCTTCACATTCCGTCGATAATTAGTATTTTCCTATATTTTACTAATACTATCACACATTTACCTTTATCACCTTCGACTATAGAAACCTTTAACAGCCTAATACAATGCAAACCAAGCTTTGCAAAAAGCTTCCACTTAATACTATTTTCTCTGTCCGTAGCCCCCTCCCACACAGATGCAGACACCCCTGCCCCCTACCACCACAACTGGAGCCTTGGTCCCAGCCAATGCCATAATGCAGTACAACGTCTATGAGGCCGTGCAGCCTCACTGGTTCTTCTGCAAAGAAGTGGAGTCCAAGAGCGTCTGGCTTCCCTTCAGCATCATAGACTCCATCCAGCTTGATGAAACGTACAACTCTGGTAAGATCAGACATGTTAGTGGCGGATGCTTGGTCCCTCTCCGTTAGCTTTTCAAGTGAATCAATACATATATGCATATATATGGGTGGCTTCCAGTACATAAAACATGAGACAAATTCAGTTTTCATATTATTTGGTGGATTGAAAGGGGCAGATTTTCCACCCCATTGTATAATTTTAATATAGGTAGTATATGCAAATCAAGAATGTCCTCCATGTTGCCTGCACCCAGATCTTCCTGCTACATTTGTACATCAATTGTGCACCATCTTGCCCCAAATGTGTCATCAACTCCGTCAAATGGCAGAGTTGGGGTACGATTTTTCATCTGTACTCGTCAAAGCCCAAGAGACCGAGAGGGCATGGGCAACAACTGCAGACGTTTTTCACACTATATACAGTACCTAATGGAAAATAAATACGGAAAGAAAATAAGGTTGAAAAGCGGCAAAGTTATCC
This sequence comes from Muraenolepis orangiensis, assembly GCA_027704905.1. Classification (NCBI taxonomy): domain Eukaryota; kingdom Metazoa; phylum Chordata; class Actinopteri; order Gadiformes; family Muraenolepididae; genus Muraenolepis; species Muraenolepis orangiensis. The sequence continues at coordinate 16,626,307 of CM051018.1, forward strand.
TTTAAGGGACCATACACACCAAATCAGCCTCTCAATTGTAGGCTTCACCAATATTACTCATACTGCTTTACTGGACTTACTGGTAAATGGACATTTATATAGCGCTTTTCTAACCAGTGGTTACTCAAAGCGCTTTACAAGTCATGCCTCACATTCACCCATTCATACACAGTCAACCACCAACGGCGGAGTCAGCCATGCAAGGAGACAGCCAGCACGTCAGGAGCAGTTAGGGTTAGCTATACTGCCACCCACTACTACTGGACCAATTACGGTTCTGCACTGTATTCATGATGCTGCAACTCACTATGGAGCTGCACCACTGTCACTTTAAAATGCTTTTTGCACCATCCGCAATATGTATATATCATCCATAAGACACATTATTATTTTTTATTGTGTATAGTATAGTGTTGTTTATAATATTGCATAGTTGAGCATAGTATTGTTGTTGAAATTCAGACTGCGGAATGTGAATAGGGAGTAAGCATTCCATTGTATTTGCTTACACATGGCAAAAATAAAGAATCTTCAATCTTCACACATCTGTAGCGCAGCTGGGCTTATGATACAAGGGAGGTGTTTCTTCAGATCGGCAGCGTTTAGGTTAGCGGATCAAAATGCAAAAGCCATGTTAACAGAGGTTATTGTCTGGCCCCACAGTGCAACCGGACCCCGAGAGCGTGATCGTGCGCACAGACGGAGGGCGGTACGACGTGCAGCTGTACGACCGGCTCCGCACGGCCGTCTTCTGGGAGGAGGAGGAGACGGAGGTGCGGCGCTGCACCTGGTTCTACAAGGGGGACAGCGACAGCCGCTTCGTCCCCTACTCCGAGGAGTTCAGTGACAAGCTGGAGGTGGGTGCCATTCAGTTGTTATTTTCTCCAATCTGTATATCTCAGACCAAGACTAAGTCAGGTCTATCTAAGTCTGATAATACAGAATCAACTCCAGGGCCACCAGAGAAAGTAAGTGAAGAAAGTGGTCAAATAAAAAAAGCTTAAATAACTAATGACCAGTTTCAGGCAATTGTTGGTATTGTGTGTCTGTTTTCCTGATGCTTCCAAAAAGTTATTCCTATTGTGAAAACCAGACCAGTTAGCACCATTGAGTGAACGTTTTTGCAGACGCTAGAACTAATGTACTACTGTTTCATAATTGGTTTTGGTGGTCTTAGGCGGAGTATAAGAAAGCAGTATCTACCAACCAGTGGCACCGCAGACTTGAGTTCCCATCCGGGGAGACTATTGTCATGCACAACCCAAAGGTAACCCATTGGAACTGTAAAAGCATTCCCTCATGATGCCATGCAGTTCCTTGTTGAATTGTTATGCTTTCCATCCGATGACATGGAGAAAAAAAAAAAAAGCGACCACCACACAAGGGTCTGACATGGTCTCTTTGTTCTCGCCATCCCAATAGGTTATAGTTCAATTTCAACCCTCAGCCATGCCTGACGAGTGGGGCACGACTCAGGAGGGTCAGACCCGGCCGAGGGTGGTAAAGAGAGGCATCGACGATGACCACGATGAAGTGCCCGATGGTAGTTATGCCCTTCCTTTACTTGAACTGTTTATATAATGTGATGAAGAGTCAAAGGAAACGGCAAGAGGAAAAAAAAGCAGGCCCAACTCTTAATTTCTCCTAAGACACTGAATGTGCTCCCGTGCTTTGGAGTGAGTGTGTGTGTGTGTGTGAGTGTGTGTGTGTGTGTGTGTGTGTGTGTGGTGTGGGGGTGGGTGTGTGGATCTGCAGAAGGACCCAATTCAGCTTCTCTGTGTTCATTCTGCACTCTTAATTGCAGGGGAGCTACCCAAAGCGGACCACCTGGTGTTCATGGTGCACGGCATCGGGCCGGTGTGCGACCTGAGGTTCAGGAGCATGGTGGAGTGCGGTCAGTACCACGTCTATGGCTTCGTCTTTAGTGCTTCACCGCTATAGTTCTTGTTATTTTCCCTTGTCCCATTTTCCCATGTCATCGCCATCATCATCATCATCACTGACTTGCTTATGCTTTCTCAGTGGATGACTTCCGGAGCGTGTCGCTGAAGCTGCTGCAGAGTCACTTTAAGAAGGCCCAGGACGATCACTCCATCAGCCGGGTGGAGTTCCTCCCCGTCCAGTGGCACACGGCCCTCCACGGCGATGCCACCGGTGTGGACAGGTGGGCCCAGCCTAGAGTTCCTTCTTTGTCCAAATGATGACTCTTTACAGGAACGTCAAAGGAAAATAACACTAGAATGAATGTACATTCTCCAAAGGGTTGAATGTTACTGAGGTTGCTCTTTGGTATTTTGCATTGCAATGAGCACATGGGAGTTCTAGCAGGCATAAAAAAAAGGTTTTTTATTAATTAATCAACCACCATGACTTGTGTCAATAGTGGTGGCTCTGCTTTCACCAATAAGCTCTTCCGTCTGTTTGTATCCCCCGCCCAGGAGAATCAAGAAGATCACGTTGCCCAGCACCGGACGCTTGCGACACTTCACCAACGAGACTCTGCTAGACGTGCTGTTCTACAACAGCCCTACGTACTGCCAGACCATCATGGACACGGTCGCCCTGGAGATCAACCGACTCCACGCACTGTTCATGACCAGGAACCCCGACTACAGGGGCAAGGTCTCGGTCGCCGGACACAGCTTGGGTGAGGGAACCTTTACCACGTTCCACAGAGAGCTTTAACTGAACACATTAGAAATAAATGAAGGATAATAAAACAATATAACTAAGATAACATTTGGTAATGCATCGCACAGAATAAAACCAAAAGACTAAAGCGGTGACCGAGGATAGTCTCGTAGGGCATTTGACCTCTAGCCATAAGGTTCCGGGTTCAAACCCAAAGACACCTAACCACTCCCTAACCCTACCGCCTCCTTACGTATCATTGTGTAAAATATCTAATATTTACTCTTAAGTGACTTTGGATGAAGCAATGAAGTGTCTGATAAATGACAGTGGTGAGTTATTGTTGATGTGACACCGACCAGCTTACACATCCTTGTGTCTCTGCACTCCACAGGTTCCCTGATTCTCTTTGACCTGCTGTCCAATCAGAAGAACGGTTCCCTTGCACAGTCCATCCCCCCCACCATGCCCACCTCCAACGGAGGGGCACTAGACTGCAAACAGGTGACGTGGAATGCATTGAAAGCAGTTGAAATTCAAATTATTTATGAAGATTTCATTAGCCTGGTTATTTCTTATTTATTTATATTTTTCCAATTTTCTAAATCAGGCTCCTCCCCCCGCTGCCCAGGGAAACGATCTGTCTCCTGTGCCGGCTGTTGAGGAAAAGTCTAAAGAGGACGGGGAGGAGGTAGAGGATCTGGCTGCTGTCCTGGAGCTCCTGGGCCTGTCCGACTACAAGAGCACCTTCGACGACGAGAAGATCGACGTCGAGTCATTCGTAAGGGTTACACAATGACGTCCATGTGAATGCATCGATAACGGCTCTAATAATACCATCTACCTGGTTCAAAGTAACTTTTTTTTTTTTTTTATATCTTCCAGCTTATGTGCACAGTGGAGGATTTGAAAGAAATGGAAATACCACTGGGGCCCAGAAAAAAGATTGCCAAGTTTGTCAAAGAACGGGTGAACAAGCTGGTAAGGCTGCAGACCCTCCTCGTCCTCTTTTGGGAACTATCTTTAATACATGTTTTGATAATATTCTGCCTGTTGCGCCTCAGGCCGCCCAGGAGAAGAAAGCCCAGGAGGTCCAGGAGGTAAGCAGAGAACTGGTGCCCATGCCAGACGCTGCACCACTGGTTGACCCTGCCGCCATGAAGCCTCCTGTGGGCAAAACCAGCTCCTCCGTCCATGTGGATTACAACTACTTTGAAGTTGGCACCGGACAGGTTAGCCTCTGAAACCACACGTGATTGATGTCAGGGCGTTGTTTACCTCTGGCGGCTGCTTCATAGTGTTTATGTTACATACTACATTGCTGCTTGTTTTCTGCTAGGAAATGCATTTTAACACAAGTATATTTAACATATCTATCTTCAACGTGGCCACAAAATACAAGGAATTTGGTTCTATGGTTAAATTCCGACACGTTATAAACCAAAAAAAGTGTATTTGTGCTTACTTACTTCTGGTGTAGAGCTGTTTTATTATGTAGTTATGACACACTGCACCTGTTACAGTTTCAAACGTGGGCCGTGCATGACCTACTGTTTCATGCCTTGCCAGGTGTCTGTGGTCTACCACGCGCTGGACTTTGAGCCTGTCAACTTCTTCGCCCTGGGCTCTCCGATCGGCATGTTCCTGACGGTTCGAGGCCTGGAGAGGATTGAGGAGACCTACCAGCTGCCGACCTGCAAGGGTTTCTTCAACATCTACCACCCGGTACCCACTTCACACACACACACACATTACCGTACAGTCTGGTTATAAAGTTTAGCTGTGCCACAATGTAATGTGTCTTTATCTCAAGCAAAGCGATACAAATAATGGAAACGTTTTGGACATTTCAAAGACGTTTTTTTAACGCAATTTTAATTTAAATTTCATTGAATATTTTCAAGAAATAAATATAAACTAATACAGTAGCCAAACTAGTGGTTTGAGTAGCACCTTTTGTGATTGTAGCATAAATCCTTTTCTCCTATAAACATTTTTATTGCAAAATTTGACCAGCAGTATGTTGTCTCTTCCAGCTGGACCCGGTGGCGTACAGAATCGAGCCTATGATAATGCCAGATCTGGACCTCAAGCCGGTCCTCATCCCCCATCACAAAGGCAGGAAGAGGCTGCATCTCGGTACGCCTCCTTTCCCCCCTCTTCTCGTGTGTGTGTGTGTGAGAGATCACACCTCCACTACCAGTGTATCACCAACCTGGGTGATAAGGACTGAAACTTTCCAATTAGAGGGTGGGATGATTAGATGTTGAATATGGAGACTTCTCTCCCTACTAGGGGAAAATACATAGGTAGATGAGCACCCCCTACTGGCTTTCCAGCACCGGCAGGGTTTAGAGGTCTCCCAAGGGTGGACCAGGCCAGCCCTGCTTAACCTCCAAGGAAACCAGCTGTGCTGGGAAGGTAGCCATGGGGATGGCTAATCCAGGGACCTAGTCATAGATATATACATATTAGGATAGGATACAGATTTCAAATGTGCACTGAAGGCAGAACATTAAATATATATATATTGTATATATAACCATTGAATCATTTTCGAAACCCTTACCTCCATGTCCATTGGTGTTTTTGTCTTCCCAGAGTTGAAGGAGAGCCTGACCAGGATGGGCACTGACCTGAAGCAGGGATTAATGAGTTCACTGAAGAACGCCTGGCAGACGCTCAACGACTTTGCCCGCGCTCACACCTCCTCGGCCCAGCTCCAGGCCGAGCTGGCCATGGTGGCCAATCGCATCAAAGAGGAGGAGGAGAAGGAGAAACAGCAGGTCCAAGAGGGTGAGTGGAACGCCGTTCACACTGATTCACACTGTGGTGACATGATTCGGCTGTCGAACTAATCCCCTGTAGTGTGTAAGTAAATGCTAAGCCTCTCAATAATGCATACATTTTTTTGGGGATTTTATTTTAGAGACACTAGATCTCCTCACTGCATCCTCACAATAAAATGCCTGTTAAGCTGGTAAACGCATGGTCTTAAGCGGCATACTCTAACACCCTTTACTCTGCCGTCATGCCGTCGCGGCGTGCACATCCTAAAATCAGAACCTTTTATCTACTGAATCAAGAATTGATTTTTTGTTTTTGTTTTAATGACACACCGAAGCATCTACATCCATCCCCCTAATGGCTAGTGAAACAGTTTGCAGTGCACAGTTGGCAAGCACTGTTATTGAAAATTGATCATTGTGGTTCCTGCTGTTTTGATGGCCACCAGCCTGTAAATGCGGCTACTACTCAAGAGTTTAAACAGGCCCTTTGGTCCTATTCAGTTGCAGAACACAAGATGGCGGAAAGTGCGGAGCCCCCGCGAGAGGAGGAGCCTCAGGTGAAGATGGGGATGCTGAACGGGGGAAACCGCATCGACTATGTCCTGCAGGAGAAGCCCATCGAGAGTTTCAACGAATACCTCTTCGCCCTCCAGAGTCACCTGTGTTACTGGTATGACACAAACACACCAGCGTAAAGCGCAGACTTTGCATGTCCTGTAATGTATTGGAATTGGAATTCCCGTAAACCGCATTCCTTCAATAGTTACCCTTGTGACGGTATTGTAATTTTTTTATGCAATGGTTAGTCGTTTGTCAAGGTCCATTTTCATTGAGTTGACGCAAAGCTAAAGTGAAACGTAACACTGGCCACTTTTGTGTTGATAAGATCTCTTCTTTTGCAGGGAATCTGAGGACACAGCTCTGCTCCTTCTCAACGAGATCTACAAGACTCTGGGGATTCACCCGGAGCAGATCCTTCATTAGTCTGTTTTAAACCCTCTTCCCCTTATTCCAGGTTTATTCTGCTGCCCGTAGTTGATTTATTTTATTATTATTTTAGTTTATTGTGTCGGGATGAGTATAAATGTTTTATCATGCACATTATCTTAAATTATGAACATAGAAGTTAAGAGATTTCAATGACTAGTTTGAAAATAAGCTAAATTATAGAACTAGTCACATCCATTTAATGTTTACTGAAACTATACTGTACATTATAAAAAAAAATTAAAGATTTTAACATAAGTGATACATGACCAGGCAGCCGTGAAGAGCTTCCTGTTGAGTTTTATTCAATGTCCAACATGTCAAATAAATCATTTCCTTTCAACAAGCTTTGTTCTTCTTTAAAAAGATTTAGAGTTGAATATATATACAGAGTGAGCAGAGACTGCTAGTCAGACTAACGCTGACATGTATGCAATAAGTAGGATTAAAGAAACAGAATGGGATGACGGGTCAACTTGCATTCCACTTGAGATGAAGTAAAGCGCTTGGCTTGCGGCCTGTCATAATGTTGACCGGTGTACCCTAAACCAGTGGTTCTCAACCCCTGGGTCGCGACCCTCGGGTGGGTCGGACATTAAAGGGTTCGCCAAAATTCTCTGCGAAACTTATCTTATAGAAAGGTTAACACAAACAGGTGTATGATTACACACCTCCCTGTGTGCCTACACGTGAAATGGCTGCATAAATCAGCAGGCTTGTAGCCAGGTAGGTGGTATAAATGGTCGGTCTGAAATTGCACCAATTGTTTAACTGAAATGTTAGGTTATTTTTAACCCAAAAAAGGTTGACAACCTCTGCCCTAAACACCTTTCTCCTATCCTGTATTTTACTAACTTATCCAATCCAGTGTGAGGGCCATTCTCAAACAAACCAATAGCGCAAAGTGATCGCTTCATCACTTTAAGGCACACAATTGTTACACAAAATAAAATAAACTTAAATTAAAAATGTGTGCCTGTAACATTTCACCTCCAACCAATATTAGGAATGATAGTGCTTTGAGAAATCTCATTGGACAGTCAAGACATCTGGCAGATTAGTACACTGGTCCAGCTAACCCATCCGATTCCCACCATGAAACTACAACGGCTCACCCTCTGAGCTAGGGATGACTAAAGCGATGTCCCGTTCTTCACAAAGACTACAATAAGATAGGAGAAATCTGCCCTTATTTTTCCTAGTACCATTTGTACAAGCTTCATGAAACGGCGCATACATACTGTGTATGGCCGATGGGCATGACGGAAATAAATATAAAATTGGTCCAAGCTCACGGGCAAGACGGGAACAGAACAATAACATTTTGGTTTTGGGTTGGTCCGGATTTTGCATGACTGCAACTCAAAACCAAGGGGATCATACATATGTATTTTTTTACTTCACCTGCGAGCCCGAAACCAAATCATACTGCAGCTATATGCAATATGACTACCCTTGTTTTCCGAAGGTAAACTTAAATGAAATTGAATGACATTGACCCAACGTTTTGATACCTTGTGATTTGGAGAATCATGTTACTGCTAGAAATAGTTTGGCCAACACTCCTTGAAGTCACAGTAACTTGTGGAATACTACTGGTCTGGGTGGGAGAGAGTGGAGAGAAATGAGTCACTTAAAAACACACCACTGAATACTGTGTGAGAAGTCTCTTCAACGTCTGCTGGCATTTTGCCACACACATTTTTTACATGAATAATAAATTCATCCCAAGGTGGCCTCAGTTCCCCCCAACTGCAGTCATTTGTGATACTGCCCCTTGGAGCGACTAAAGAAAAAAACCCAGCATCTGATAAACGTATCACAATGGACGCGTTCTCATTTCGTACAATCGTCGGTGTCTACAGCCGAGCCACTGAAATGCAAGCGGATCTTGGAGGGGCGGGGGGGAGGAAAGTGTGTGTGCTTCTGCTTCAAAACTGTCATCACAGCTCCCCCTCAGCCTTCGGGCTTGCTGTGAGTCTTGAAGGCCTGCTTGCGTAGGTGGGCCTTGATCTCCTCCTGGAACACAAGCATGCCCAGGTGGGAGTGGGAGGCCTCGTTCATGGCCTTTGACTGGATGCACATGCTGTACTGCTCGGGCGTCAGCTCGTCCGCACACCGCTTCTCGTGCCACAGGTGGAACAGCCCCGCCACGGGCGTGCGCGTCACGATCAGGTCGCTCCGCAGGTACTTCCTGTACAGGTGGACATCCTCAACGCCCCAGCCCTTCACGTCCAGGTCGAAACCACCTGGGAAGAGAGGAAAAAAATATTAACTTTAACCAATGGAAAAACACTGATGTAAAGTTCACTTGTGAGATCTTACAGATCTCACCAGTGGTAAGAGTACGAAAAGGTGCCGTCGACACTCGACTTACCGATATTGAGGAAATCTGACCGATATTGACAAGTCATTCCAAAGCCAAAATCTCTCCAGAACCCAGCCTCTTTCTTGTGATTCTATTTGAAAAGTTGAATTGAAAATGTGTCAGCAAGTGAACACTTGTTAGTTTTAGATTGCAAGTAAGATTGATGCATCATGTGGTTGTTTTGAAGTCCATTTGGCCCAACGAGTAAGAACTTGTTTTCAAATCATTGGGAGCACACTTCCAGAGCACACATGTGGCATCATCCACTCAACTGAATGGTACTCCTTACCAGCTGCAGTTCAACGGGAGGTGGCTGATCCAAGTTTCCATAAACAATGGCAGGGTTGTACAGACTGAAAACCACAGGGTAAAACACCCTCTTGTCTGCAAAACACAATAAGCAAAACATCTCAGTACGAAAAAAACGCCCCAGTCTTCAGAAGCTCCTCCACAAGTCCTCCTGGCTGACTAAAGCAGGCTGACCACATTTAAGTCTGTAAAAAACAATGGCAGGGTTGTACAGACTGAAAACCACAGGGTAAAACACCCTCTTGTCTGCAAAACACAATAAGCAAAACATCTCAGTACGAAAAAAACGCCCCAGTCTTCAGAAGCTCCTCCACAAGTCCTCCTGGCTGACTAAAGCAGGCTGACCACATTTAAGTCTGTAAAAAACAAAAACAACAACATCTGGAACCCCAACACACACACACACACACACACACACACACACACACACACACACACACACACACACACACACACACACACACACACACACACACACACACACACACACACACACACACACACACACACACACACACACACACACACACACACACACACACACACACACACACACACACCACACACACACACACACACACACACACACACACACACACACACACACACACACACACCACCTACTGGGGGAGGCATGCAGACGGCAGGTGTTGAGGAAGTCCAGCGTGAAGTGGATGTCCACGTCGCAGAAGAACATGAGGACGTCGCCCCTGTTCCAGGCGTGGGCTCCGATGTCCAGGCCACGGCCCCTGGAGAACTCCTCATCCACCGGGACCAGGGTGTAGTTGGAGAAGCTCTCCTCACTGCAAGGCAAACGTAGCGCCATTCAAACAAAGAGCCGGACCGTTTGTAGTGTGTGTGTGTGTGTGGGTTAGGGTGTGTGGCTGGTTTAAGGAGCCACCAACAGCACACACTCCACACCAGTCAACTCCCCTTTACAGTTATGCAACCATTGTGTTATTGTTTACTAGGTAATGTAACGTAAACAAATATTGGCCAAGGGGGTGGGGGAGTGGGGCGCACCTGGAGAGTTTTTCCAAAGACAACTTCACTTCCTGTAGGCCCTCCTGCCCAAAGTAAACCACCGTCAGATGGACTCGCCTGTCCTGTTGTATGCACACTTCCCTAAGCAACAATATAAAAAACACAAAAAATACCAATGAAAACCCACAGTTGACCAGCATCATACTTTACACAAAAAAAGACATATTTTTTTAAAATAATTTTCATAATAAAATGGCTACATGAAACTAGGGTTGTAAACTTATTGTATTGCGATTATCTTGACAGATATGTGATATGATGATTCACTTTTAGTGGGAATGATCACATTTTCACTGAAATAACAATTTTTTTTGCATGTGTTGGGGTGTGTGGCAAACAAACACGTTTTCCTACATCTTAAGTGTAGGCCAGGGCATCTCTACAGTACCTCATTCATAACGGTGTTATACATTTACATATTAAAAAATTGCAGCTCCTGTGATTTGGATATTGCACTTCACCAGATTGAGATTCGGAAAACATTTCAATGAATTGTTCAGCCCTACATAAAACTCGGCCTCAACGCATTACAAACACACTTTAAAGTACTCTCTTGTAGCTTGAAACCAGCACTGAGACAGGAAACCCCCCCCCCCCCCCCCCCCCGAAGTGTGAGGTAATGGAAATCACTGCTCATTTTTCCAGCTAGCAGCGCAGCAGTCCCACCTGAAGCTGTGGAGGAACTGGGAGAAGGTCTCCACTCTGCCAGCCAGCGGCACGATGACGTTGATCACCACGCCCGAGGTCTCCACGGAGGTGCTGCGCACTTTCATCAGGGGGCCAAATGGACGGAAGAGGGTGACGTGACGGAAGTTGCTGGAATCTTCTTTAGCGAAGAAGAGTTCGTACAGCGTGCCTTTGTCCCGCTCCGTCCGGTACAGCCCTGCCGTCAAAAGACAAGGATACAGAAGATGCTACAATTTGTACAAAATAGGGCTGTAACCAGTTAAATCGATTACACAACGATTCGATTCTCAAGATTTACAACATTACGATTACCACGTTACAGAAGAAGTTGAACAACCAATGTGAAAATAAAAATAAAAAAGGGATATTAAACAAATATTCCCTCAATGTGAAATATGGCATGGAAATCCTGTATCTTAAGCCTCTGCATAACACATTCAAAATACACCTGCGATTGTTCAACTGAAATAATTCAAGTAAACTCTTAGGTTATATGAACGACGATTTGACTAGTCAACTTTTAGGGTACAGCCCCAGGTTGTAGACAATATATTCGGTTATTAGTCCATAAATATCTGCTAGTCCAAAGTGAAGAATGCTGAAGAATGTGTATTGTTTGAGGATGAATAAACCCACAAATGGAACTAGACCTGTACCTTCTGTGAAGTGGGTGTCCGAGTAGGTCTGCCTCTGCATGGGAACATCGTCGTCCACACCGTCCTCCTCGTCCGGGTTGTTGATGATGTCCAGCCCCGCCTCCACGGCCTCCACCAGCTCGTCCCGCCGGTCCTTGCGCACAGGCTTCTCCTCGGGGTGGCGCGTCAGCCCCATCTCCAGCTGGTACACCTTGGAGGAGGTGAAGCTCTCGAAGGGCACCACGGCGTATTCGCTGGGGAAGCGCGCGCCCGTGCCAACCTCCGCCTTGTCGATCTGCGAGTGGAGGTACTCCAGCAGGTCTCCAGGCTCCTGGTCCTTGGTCTCGGCGAGGCCCTGCACGCCGGGCTCCTTCCTCTCCTGCAGAAGCTTCAGCTTGTCGCCCATCTCCTGCAGCTCCTGCTTGAGCTGGGCGATCTGGCGCTTGAGGCTGGCGGCGCGGTTGAGGTGGCGCTCCTCCTGCTCCTGCAGCAGGGCCTGGTAGTGCTCCTTGCCGTAGCCGTCTCCCGCCAGGCCGGGCAGCGCCATGCTGATGTCCGCCGGGGGCGTGCACTCCAGCAGGTAGGCGAACAGCAGCAGCACCAGCAGCAGGAAGAGGCCAAGGAAGAGCCACCGCGCTCGGCTGGGCATGGTCAACCCTCGCCTAGGCATCACGCTTGCATACGAGCTACAGCTAGCAAGTCTGCATTCCCCCCCTTCTCCCTGTGCTGTATAGATCGATTCACATTACGTGTACGTATCTATTTGATACATTGTGTACGAAGGAAACATTTACAGCTGTTAAGTGTATATTTTGTTGTGCAGCGATATCCACAACCGGCATCAATTGTGGTCCGACAGACATTTATAACAGCAACTTGAATATCTTCAAATTTCAGTTTACGTCCATAAATTTCAGGAATTTTGCTGGAGCAATTGTCAGAGAGGTGGTTACCTACAACAGACAGAAAAGAAGGATTATACAAGTGCCTCTTCTTGGCAGGGAAGCTAGCTATTTTCGGCACAGGTGTGATGCATTTTAAACGTGGCTCACAGCTGTTTATTCAGAGTCTAGCAAATAGCAGCGTGGGCCTTGTGCTGGAAAATCAAGTGAAATACCTTGCATCCCACCCACCCCAGTGCTCAGCCACAAAACCAAATTTGATTTTGAGCTTTTTATCGATCGCTCATTCCTTTGCGTGACCATACATCACCAGCAAAATAATATCTTGCAAGGTCAGTAGATCTGCAATGTTTTCACACTTTAGGGTTAGCAACAACAGCTCGTTATGTGGACGAGGTGGGTGGGCAGGCTGGCTGGCTGGCTGGCTGGAGATACATCTCCGTCAATTCATCTGAGGTTTACATCACACTTCCGGTCTTTTTATTCCCTCTTCACAATTAAAGCATGCAAGCTCAACACTTTTCGGTAAGACTCAAGTTTGGTAGAATCGTGGTAAAAATGGAAAAATATGCATATGTTTCTGTCTGGTTCCTATACGTTTAACTCCACTGTCCAGTTTGTTTTACAAAGTTGCTCGAGCAGCACGTTTTCATTGTTGACAATCAAAGTGGGTTATACGACTTACAAGTCTCTACTGAATACATGTATAAACAATAAAAAGTATCAAACCGGGCTTGAATCGGAACACACTGCAGGCAGTTTATACAAATAAAGCATAACGGATCAGACTGTTGTCTCACATCACTGACAATGGGTAAACACTAACACGACATGGAAATGAATAGTTGAATTGTGTCGCACAGATGAGAATACCCTGTCAAAACTAAATGGCTGGATTAAAAACAATGATTGGTTGATCCAGGCGCTTTGTTCGATGAACACCGTGGACTGTACAAGATACGTCAACTCGATTTATTTCGAAAATGTAAAACGGAAATGCGCGTTCTGTTACTCGCTCTGTATTATTAGTGTAAATACTGCAATAACAACCTAGCGCTAAAGCTTGAAGATAAATGTTTACAATATGTCATATGTTACAATGTAGTACTAACCTCGTTAAACCACTAAATCCAGCAGCCATACCCTCTGTTTCTCACACGGGGAAAATAAAGCAGCCAGCTAGCTTTAACAAGCCCATGAATGCAGAAGTACAAGACGCCACGGAGCAAAAAGTGGGGACGAGAGCTACTTCCGGTTAGAAAGTAGCCAATTAAAGTGGTCTTACTTTAAGCGTCATCAATCATTCCCAGGCAAGGGCATGGATGGTTAAGGACCACACAGTGGACACTTTTTACATTTATACTCTCATTCTAATCTACTTTTAACATAACTAATAGTTAGCTGCATAATGCATTACAGTTTATGTCCAGGCTCAGTCTTATCCTTAACACAATTTATTATAGAACATTTTAAGCACATTATTGTCAACAGTATTTTGATACATTCCAACACAGCCACTTAACAGATTGGACGTTTTTATATCTTTCAAAAAGTATACATCAGTTCTAACCCTGCAAATGCAAAATATTGTAAAAGCTAGAGTTGAGAGATACGTTATTAGATAATAAATTACAACATTTAGGATACTTTTTATTTTGCTCCGGTATCTTGAAAATGACTCACTGAAAATGCCATACTGCACATTTGTAATGTTTATTTGCAACATAATCAAATTACATAATGATGATAACTCATTATTGTACATACGTTTTGCACAAAGATTGCCATTAAAAGGAATCGGAAAAATAAGTCACACCAAAACATGGCCATAGTCAAGATTATACATCAAGTCCTTGTATTGGAGTATTACTTATATTTGATATTTTCATGAAAAAAAACATGAAAAACAAGCAACACGTTTCATTTTTTATTGAACATTTGTGTATTATTTGTCTTTGGCAAGTATAATCCAAAAGAAAAGTGGCATTTTTAATGAACATGTTCCTTCTGAGTACAAACCTTTACATTTGCCCAAACAAGTCCCTACTCTTTTAGTCCACTCAAGATCCCAGAGTTCTACAACAGGTGATGGAGAAGACAGATGATGGAGAATTCCTAGGTTGGAAATACGTCTTCACAGTTGCAAACACTAATAATTGGAGGCTATTGTAGAAGCGGCACAGGCACTTGAAAGACATTAACATTGACATACAATTTGGTACAGTAGTCATGCAATGATACAGTTTGGCCAACATGACCTCGAGGTAATGATTAACATACCGATGAGCTGCGAGAAGCATGGTCTATGTTATTTTTTTTCAATTTCTTCTCCAGCTATTTGGCAGCGAGAAAGACTCTGTGTTTCAAACTGTGACTACCCGTGAGACAGAAAAGAAAAGGGAACTAACCTTATCATCAGATTGTATATGTACACTTTTCCTTAGTTTTTTTTATAGAAATATACACATCTACCAATTAGGAATACCGTCTAAGGTCAATGGTTTATCCTTAGCTATCAAGCTTGTCCACAATTTTTGCGGGTGAAGGCAGAGCCATCCAGTTAGCATAAACACTATCATTGGCATATCTTGTAAAGACAGGGTTAGTGGCATCATGTCTGTTGACGGGTACCGGGCTCTTCTCAGGCCAGTTGGGGTATGACATGCCTAAAAATGAGAACATATCATTTTTCTGCACTCAATAAAAGATAAACACAGCGGATCAAAGACAGTAAGGCTCTCAAATAAAACTCACTGCAATGTTAAGTTCTAAACAAAAACCTTAATCCTAAATCCTGTAGCATTATGGACGCATGTTGACGTGCCCAATCGTTTAGATCCTATATTATTATATTATACAAAATGGCTGCCTTACTGTACTATTTACAAAAAAATGCACAGCTCAGAGTAGTTAACAGGTATATTATTGCTAAATAATGTTTTTTTTAATCAACCTTAGATAGTCATCAATTTGGGTGAATGACTATGGGAAACATTCGTTATTTTTTCCTCCGTTGAGTTAAGTTTAAAAGCCTTACTGTTTATTTCTTTAACAATGAGGAATCAGAGATAAATAGCTTATGTACATTTGAAAGTTAGGAAATTTAAGACATGAGTTTGGAATCCAAACCACAATGAGATTGATTTGACGAGGACCTGTTTCAAATGTTGCATCTATTTTTCATCAAACGCTAACAGAGTGGCGAGTGGAGTGAAATGATGTTAATGTGGTGACACGGAATGTGAAATATAATATTTACAAATGAATGACGTTGAACCATGAGGATTAGCAACGGCGTATAAATGAATATTATGGGACTATGTACAAAAAAATGGGTATTCTTTTTTTTGTTTGGTTTGGTTGGGGTTTGGTTGGGGTTGGGGTTTCATGTACCATTGGAAGCAGGTCCAAAGGAGAAAAAAAACAAACCAACAAACAGACAAACAAACAAACAGTCAAGACACAGGATATTTTTCACTGAGCCTCTCATTCACGGTGAAATGGGAGCGAGACGTTGGCAGTGTCAGAGAAAAAGGTGCATGCCTGGAAGGTCACAGTCACACGCGCTCTTGACTACGGGAAGCCAACCACAACTCGGCGAAAAAAATTCAATAAACAGAGGGAGCTTGTGTGCTCTAAAATCGAGTAAATGCATGGGAGATTCTACCATAGAGCTTGTTTTCAATCCATGTGGAGGGGAGGGTGCGGGGGAGAGGGCTGTTATTACAGTCCACTAGAGGCGTGTCCTCTTCTGAGAGGGCGTCGTCATAGAGGAGCCCGTCGGCCGGCGTGGACGCCGCCAGATCCAGGTAATCCTGGCGAGGGTGGAACACCTGATTAGGCTTGTTAGTCAGTGAGCACAACGCACACACACACACACACACACACACACACAGACACAGACACAGAGACACACACACACACACACACACACACACACACACACACACACACACACACACACACACACACACACACACACACACACACACACACCACACACACACACACACACACACACACACACACACACACCACACACACACACACACACACACACACACACACAGAGACACACAGAGAGACACACACACACACACACACAAACGTAATCTTGTCACGCACACACAGGCTTGAACAGATATGGATCTGAAAGTAGCTTATCGACTAGTGAATGGTGTGAATGAATACGACCAAAATAGAATCCTTGAGCTTTATTTTGTTGGCTATGTCACTGGCTGCTTGTGTATTTGAGTCATTTAACATTCAAATAAAGTACTGATGGCAAAGGCCATCAACCACTGAAGTTTAAACAGGGCCAGGTTTGGTGAGTATACAGAAACCACCAAACAATAAAGATGTTATATTATACTTATTGTCCCATGGGGCTTCAGGAGGATTCATCAAATGTTAAGGTCATACTGCTTGCTCATACCCGACTTTTCACCATCATTTTTTCCAGTTCTTTGCTGATATCTGCGAAAATGGGCCTCTTGTCAGATTCTTGCTTCCAGCATCGGAGCATGAGATTATACCTGCAGAGACAACAGAACCTTTTAGACATGTTCCAGGCTCCAAATCCGTTTTGTTTTATGCATTTGGTATAAAAACACATAAGAGTTACACACGGGAGACTAGTAAAATACGGAGAGTTTAGGGGGGAACTCACATTTCATCAGAGCAGTTTTCTGGTTTCTCCATACGGTAGCCGGTTTTCAGGAGGTTGAAGAGGCGTTCGGGAGCAATGCCCGGGTATGGGTTCCCGCCCAGGGTCACGGTCTCCCACAGCAGCACCCCGAAAGACCAGCTAACCCAGAGGACCACCATAACAAAGCATTACAGAAAGCATTACATTTGAAAGCATACATTCGAATCCAAACAACCTTAGAATAAAATCATCTCGTGCACCCACGACGAGGGTACTCACACGTCGCTTTGCGTTGTGTAGATGTGATCGAACAATGACTCGATGGCCATCCATTTTACAGGAATACGGCCCTGGAAGAGAGAGAAACAGTGTGTAGGTGCATACTGAGATTACGGATTCCGTTCGGCCGAAGCCAAGACTGTCTAGACTGAATCGTACCTTGCTCCTCTTCACGTAGGAGTCTTCCTCGTACACATCTCTGGAGAGGCCAAAGTCAGAGATCTTCATCTTTCGCCCCTCGGCTACCAGAACGTTGCGTGCGGCAAGATCTCTGTGGACGACCTAGGGGGGGGGGAGGAACAAACATATGATGCTTACTTTAGCTATAAGCACCTACATTGAGTGAGTTGAAGTTATTATTTTCAAGAATATGTTGATAATGTTTTTTATCTGTCCAGTGTCACTGAAAATCGGTTGAAGCTTCACGAACAGAAACAGTGATTCTCGATGAAAACAAATACATTTAGTTTTAATACAATTTTTTGTTGTAACCACTCCGATATTTGTAGGTCACCACCACTAACAAACACCAAAATCGTCGAGCTGCTGACTCTCAACCTACAACTTTTTAAACCATAGAATAACTCACATCCCCTTATCATTCAGGATGTTTAGTGAAGTAAATTGTATTCAAAACAATATTGAGCATACTTTAATTCAACAGTTAGCCCTTAACAATGTTCACTCTAGTTAACTAAGTATTTCATTTAATTCAATTTCAATAATAATAATAATAATAATGTTGACCAACTGTCATAGAGAGTGATAAAGTTAAAAAAACACACAGAGCAACATGATCTCTGTAGGACGGTGCCAGTTCCAAGACTTCTAAACCCAAGGCCTCTCTCTATCCATCTTTTTGAAGAGCACTATAAATGTTCAATGGT
The DNA here is from genome assembly GCA_027704905.1 of Muraenolepis orangiensis. Classification (NCBI taxonomy): domain Eukaryota; kingdom Metazoa; phylum Chordata; class Actinopteri; order Gadiformes; family Muraenolepididae; genus Muraenolepis; species Muraenolepis orangiensis. The sequence continues at coordinate 16,644,473 of CM051018.1, forward strand.
TCCTTTTGATCGTGAAATACCTTCATTTCTGCCAGATATTGCATGCCCCTGGAGATCTGCCACACAAAGGAGATGAGGTCTCCCATGGTCAGGGCCCTCTCGTCCGGGTTCTCCAGGTAGCTGGAGTTGCGGTTGGCATCTCCGCTCATGTAGCTCGGTCCCACCTTACGGCTTTCCCGCAGGAAGTTGCGCAGGGACCCATATTTGGCGTATTCCACAATCAGGTATAATGGACCTGTGACAAGGGGCAAGATTATTTGTCACATACACACATACAGGACATGCAGTGAAATTAAAGTGGCAATATAAATATAGTGAAAATATAAAGAATTGCAATTAACAAAAATATAAAATATATAAAAGTCAATACAACAGTATTTACAATGAGTTGGGATAAAGTATAAAAGTATATATACATATATATATACTGTCCGGAAACTATAGACGGTTACGTATTAATATGTGTGTATGCAATATATTACATAGTATACATATATTATAAATGTTCTTTATAGAGAGCACTGTATAAAAGCCCTTGTTGTGTACTTAAGATTTGAATGGCCTTGAACAGGAGGTGGGTATGACGAACACCACTTACCGTCCTGACTGCAGGCGCCGTACATCTTGATCACATGGGGATGGTTGACTTGCTTCAGCAAGGTGAATTCTGAGAGCAGGTCACGCAGTTCACTGTGGGAAGCGTTTTCTGTCGGGGCGGTGGGGGGAGGGTAATTGAAATAAGTTATGATTCCTGCACTTCCTTTCCAAGTATATCACTAATGCTTTCCTGGGCCTGGCTCCTCTGTGTTCGGGCCTCTCTTACCTTTAAGCATTTTCACAGCCACGGTGGTATAGCCAGCTTTTCCCTTCAGCCTGAACGCCGTTGCCTTGACAACCTTCCCAAACTCCCCTTCCCCTAAGGTCTTGCCAAGGACCAGATTTTTACGAGGAAACTCCCACTTTGGATCCTCCTGTAAAGAAAATATGGTTATGGGTCTGAGTTACAATAAATCAGGATTAGCCTCAGCAGCTAATGGACTAGTGCCAGCCGTCGCAGCTAATGGACTCGGACTAGCCGTAGCAGCTCAAGGCAAGGACTAACTGTAGCAGCTAATGGACTAGGACTAGCCATAGCAGCTAATGGACTAGGACTAGCTGTAGCAGCTAATAGACTAGGGCTAGCCGTTGCATCTCATGGACTGGGACTAGCCGTAGCAGCTAATAGACTAGTGCTAGCTGTAGTGGCTAATGGAATAGGACTAGTTGTAGCAGCTAATGGACAAAGACTAGCCGTAGCAGCTCAAGGCTTAGGACTTACTGTAGCAGCTAATAGACCAGGGCTAGCCATAGCGGCTCATGGACAAGGACTAGCCGTAGCAGCTCAAGACCTAGGACTTACTGCAGCAGCTAATAGACTAGGACTAGCCGTAGCGGCTAATGGACAAGGACCAGCTGTGGCGGCGGATGCTACATTCATTCAAGTGACGTACCGGTATCTTGAAGTTGTCGATAGCCACTTGGTTCTCCATGGAGTCCAGCGAGCCGCGGCGCATGTTGTTAGCGGAGTAACTGATGGGGTAGGACTGGACGGGCCGCCGGAAGGTCATCTCAGCCGATGCGATGGGGGGCTTGGGGGAATTCTTTTGGTACCGGTGGACAAAGTACGAGGAGAGGAGAATGGACACGATGAAGGACAGGAGCACAGCCGTGGCAATGGCCGTCTTACACATGTCTTCGCACAACGCCTCTGGATTGGACATAACAAAAAGAAGAGTTTTTTGTTTAAATGGGCCCTTCCTTCTGTTAATTGTACAAGAAAGTTTAGCGTCATTAGACACATTAGATACATGATGCTAAACGCCAAACCTCAATGAAGACGAAGCTCCCCGCATGGAGAAGCAGCACATGAACACATCATGGTTTCACATCCACAGTGTATTGCCTGTGCATGACTTAGATGTGGATTTACCGTCAACGTTGTCAATCTCACAGAAGCATCGCTCTGAGGAGCAGTAACATGTTCCATGGCCAGCCTTGATCCCCAACATCAGGTCGCCTTTAAGATGACCTCCAATCACCTCCTCTGCAGAGACACAAACAACACGCCAATGACACACGCTGAACATAACCAGAATTAACTATCATCATTGAGTATGGCAGGTTACACCGATGATTTCAACAAAAAAAAAAAAGGCAAAAAAACGAAAGAAAGATGCACTTTTTTGCTTACTTGTACAATCTTGAGGACATATTGACATGTTTTTGCTTTCAACCGCATCGCAAAAGCCGTCCGGACAGGTTCGGAGGTCAGGCGAACAGGTAGAATAATGCTCAGATATTGCTGGAATATAAATACACAGAAAGGGGAGTAAGGGCAGAGTCAGATACAAATAGCAGTCAAATCCCCACCCGTAAACGCTGGTTGGTGTATGAGATTTGCTCCGAAAGAAAAATAAACACGACAGCTCGGTTAATTAAAGAGTATAAAGGGAAATGGCCCGAATACAAGTATAACTTTTAAAACCATAGAATAAAACCTCCAGAGTACGCATTCCCCTATCATTCACAATGTTTCAGAAACTGAAGTCGTGCTATGTAAAGCAACTATTCCATCATTCAATATTAAAAGCATTATTGAGCATACTTCCACAGTTAAACAATGTTCACTATATTAAACTAAGTATTTAATTTAATTTAACTTGCATAAATGACTGACTGAGCTCTATTGGCCCACTGCCATAGGAAGGGATAGAGTAAAAAAAACACATATAACCAAGAAACACACACACACACACACACACACACACACACACACACACACACACACACGCACACACACACACACACACACACACGCACACACACACACACACACACACACAATGGCCTGAAGATCTAGCAACATCAATATACCTTTGGCGGTCCCTTGTCTCCATTGACATCTCCCATTGGTGGCCCCCAGGCCCCTGGTAAGCTCACAGTCCAGTCGCTGCCTGCTCTTGGCACAGGACATGGTCCACTGGTTCCGCTGGCTGGCCCTGGCTACTGCGGAGCACAACACGGACACAAACACATCCACACACATGTTGAATGCACTGCTTCTACCCCATGCAACAGTCACATAAATAGCATTGCAAGCTTCAAATTGACCAAAAGGTATTAGTGAGGAAGTGCATTCACACACTTACACACACACACACACACACACACACACACACACACACACACCACACACACACACACACACACACACACACACACACACACACACACACACACACACACACACACACACACACACCACACACACACACACACACACACACACACGCACACACACACACACATGCATTACACATCCCTCCCACACTGGCCAGACACCCACGTGTCATTACCATCTCTGTCCAGCACGACATGGACCTGCGTGCTAGCCTGCAGCTGGCCGCTGTCTTCCTCGGCCACCACCGTGTAATGCAGGTCCTGGCACTCTACCCTGCCGAATGCCGAGGCGTTCCGCACGTACAGCACCCCCGTCAAGTCCCTGAGGCTCTGGGTGATGTCCAGGGCAGCGTGGCACAACTGCGCTTCGGCCGACGCGTTCTTGTCCTCCATCTCCAGCCGGTAGGACACGCCAATTCCCTGGAACTTGAGGCAGTTCTCCACACACACTCTCCCCACCTGAGGAAGAGGCACAGGGCTGTTGGAGGTGTGATTGCAAACAACAAGATGAAACTGTATAAACACTTAGTTAGAAGTCAATATTTTGGGAATGTATTAAAAAATGACAAGATGCCTCATTCTCTATACATATACAGGTATATACACAGTATCTCTTTAGCCTCTTATAGTTCCCGGTTAATTCACTGTTCACACATGCAGCTATGTTCAGTAACATTTACACCTTTCACACATGGAATAGCAATAGTGGATTACATGGGCCGAGGGACAATAATAATACACTTTAACTGCCAGAAAACCCAACAGAAGAAGAATTGAGAGGGCGGACTGAGAATTTAGAAGAATCTTTCTAAATATGTTGATATTGAAATGATAGAAGTTTGATGCGTGACTCCTATCTGCTCTTCATTGACATAGTCTAGCTATATAGACAGTGTAGGGTGGGTGTGTGGGTGTTTGTGCGTGTGGGTAGGTACCAGTGCGTAAGCAGAGGCTCGTCGGGTCACGGTGAACATATTGGTGATGTTGTTGAAGCGGACGGGGACAGGCAGGATGGTGACGTTGTAGCGCAGCACCACGGAGCCCTCCGGACCCGGGTAGGAGGTGTCGTTGACCAGATACTCCACCTGCAGTGTGCGGTTCTCCGACACGTACAAGTTCCTCTTGAGGACGAGCGCTAGGATACAGGGGGGGATACACAGGAGGGCGATGATTGATTTTGTTTTACAAGATATGATATTTTTGGAAGAATTGCCAGCAATTATGGTCGCTTCCTCGAATACTTACTGTACTCAAAGACGGTTCCCCGGATGTTTCCGAATAACGACTTCTCCTCCTTGAACGTGTCTCTTATGGCAAAGGTTTCATTGATCCAGGGGTCGTTGGTGAGCATGGTGCCAACGTATTTGTTCTGGCTTGATTCTTTGGGGAACTTGGGGGTTAGGTCTCTGTCGGAGACGGACACGGTGCCGAGCGAACCGCCCTGGAGGCAAACAGGATAGACGCGTTAACGGATTCTGGTGAGAATCATAGAGGGACAACAATGGCCAAATAAACCAGAGACACATTTTTGTGACCATCAGCGGTACGGACTCTACCTCAGCACGGTTATATTCCACGGTCACTTCCACAGAGTCCGTTCCGTTGACGAACGGCGCGTTGTCGTCCTCGTCGAAGACGCTGATCTCCAGTGAGCCGAATTCCTTGTCGAGCGTCTTCTCCGTGAGCACGGTGCACACCAGCACCAAGCGGTACACCTCCACCTTGTCGCGGTCCAGGGGAGCCGTCGCCACCAGCTCCATGGTGTTCTCGTCCACCGTGAAAGGCGCTGGCACGTCTCCAATTTCTGGAGAGACGACCGACACAGACAGAGACACAACGTATACATTGAGCAGGGTTCCAAAACAACTAGTTGCTATGTTCCTTGGTTATTCTTGGTCAGTCTTTATTTTGCTTTTCAATAACAATTTAGACAATTTTTTATCCTATTAATATTATTGTCCTATCCGGGGTGACCAGATCCCAATAAACCAAATGTGGGACAAAGTATGTTTGCCGGGGGAAGAGGGGGGGGGGGGGGGGGCTGTTTTACAGTTTATTCATACATTTTTGTGTGTAGCATAAGGGACAAATTACAGGTATCCACAACAAAGGGTTTTCAAAGCAGGCCGTAAGTTTGTGTGAGGAAAAAAGAGGAGGCGGCGTGGTGTGAGAGCGTGAGAAGAGGGTCACGTAACCCCGTCACATTCACTCTAATTCCCTTTTAAGTGACTGTGACGGTGCACACCCTAGGGGGGGGGGGGGTTCCACAACTCCACTACTGACCTGACTCCACGCTGTAGGAGATGGTGTAGTTGGGGCACACGTTGACCTTGGCCAGGCGCCTGAGCTGCCGCACCGGCCCGGCGAAGCGGTTCTCCATGATGTGCGGCGTGGCGGACGCCCACGGCGGGAAGCACAGCCACAGCATGGTCGTCTGGCCGCACGAGGGTGCCGTGTTGTTGAGGAACATGATGGTGAGGCGGGCCTGCAGGTTCCTGCACTGGGTCTTGGACGACGAGGGCCGGAGCAGCGCCATGGCCCTCAGCTCCAGCTTCTTCATGCCCGGCAGGGACCTCTTATCTGATGAAAAATGTATTAATTATTAAATTAAAAATAAATATACGAGAGCGCAACAACAGGAGCAAGCAAGTGCACGCCTTTATGTTAATCTTGGGCCAGAGCCATTTCTATAGCTATAGAGCTATATAGCTCTCGTCGATGACTCTGCAGTTTCCACTGCTTTAATGCAATTACATTAGGGGTCCGGGCCACCACCAGACGGACAAGAACTACTGGCTTATGTGACCGATTAGCATTTAAAACTAGGGACAAACTCATAAAGATAAAAAATGTAATGAAAAAAAGAGGAATGAATATAATTTACCATACTGGTATGGGTGACTCAACACTCGATGCCATAGAAGTGTATGTTTTAACTTGACTTTATTTATAAAGCACCTCATTTAACAAACCAGGTCTCTACCAAAGCTCACAGCCGATACACAGGCAGACCCATGAGGGACACGGTGACGTGGTAACTCACGTAGCTGGGCGAAGTCACTCTCCTCCAGTGTTCGGTTCATGTAGAGCACCCCCGTGCTGACGTCCAGGTGGAACCAGTTGCTGTACAGGGGAGGCTCGAGGGTGGTGCACAGGTAGAAGTGGGGGCGTTCGGTGGCCGTGTCCGGCATGGCGTGCACCTGGAGCACAGGGCTTCCAGCGGGCTGGCCCAAGTACACCGTCTCAGAGTACTCATTCTGAGGGAAGTACAGCCCGTTGGATCCTGGTGGATTCAAAGAGGAAAAAAAAGGATGGATGTAAAAACGATTATTCATTATTCGACTAGGTTTCCTTTGAGGTATTTTCATTTAAAATTGATCCTCATTGTCATCAGGATCATCTGTTTTGTGGACAGTCCAATGCGACGTTGATTCCTGTTGACAGACAATTTGGAATTAAAAGCGCGGTCGCGCACGTGATTTACGGTGCACGCCCTCCCTATCAGTCTGCTCGCGGAAATTGAAAGAAAGGGCTCAGATGACACCTATTCAGCCATTGTGATGAATACCCCCTCCTCCCAATGGTCAATACGTGTGGTTTCCGGTTCTCCTTGCGTTCACCTTGGAAATTTTAATTACAAAGGATAACATGATACTGCGAAGAACTAAATCAGTACTTGCCAGGGACGTGGGGAAGGAGTGGGGGGAGCGAGATTGTGGAGGGTGTGGGTTGATGGCCTATAAAGCACGCTAGCAGCCGCGTGTTTTACAGGAAAATTGAGACGTGAGTGTTTAGCCCGTAATCATATCACCCCCCCACCCCCGCTTTGCTACTCTTTTACGATGGTGCCGACCCATTTAGGGAACGCGCTAACGTCGTTAGCAGACAGCAAAACTGGATTTTCTATTTCTGTTGTGGCAGTTGAGACTTGGGGCTCTGGTTTCAGACATTGATTTCATTTAGCTGGGCTTGGATGACAGCAGGCCGGATTGATGGCCATAGATTGGCCCAGCCGTCCTGAAGGATGGAGATGGACAGAGAGAAGACACGGCTCCTATTTATTAGGTGTCGTTAAGACCTAAACACTTGTTTTGCGACTTTGTTCCTACTGAGGGCTGTGGTATTTGGTTTCCGATGTGACCTGTAACATTTTAGGGGTGGAGTTTATTTAGTGTTTATTTAGTGTTGGTTTATTTGATATAAAGATGTCAGAGATAGCCGGGGGAATGTTTTAAGAACAAAAAAGTGAATTAAAGGATTTTAGGGTGAATGTTGCAATGTCACAGTTCATTGTAATCCCTGACAACTATTCGGAAAGGATATAATAAGTGTCTAAAGAGATACTAATCAGCCTTCTGTTTCATAAACAGTGCGTTAATAGCATTATACAAATGGTATCGGTTGTACTGCAACAAGTGGTGAATGATGAGAAAATTAGGTTGGGTTGTTAGTAAATGGTCATAAATTTAATATCCAACAAACACACACACACACACACACACACGCACACAAAATCATCCTGGAATGATTTTGGTCTGCATCTATATCAATAATGGCCACTAGAGGGCGTCATTTACATCATATGGAGGAGCAAAACCTGTCTGCGTATACAACGATACTCAGTAAATCTGAGATGTTGTGCATGACCAGGCAGACGACACTTATACGTCCTATATATTTGAAATGATGTATAGTCGATATTTATTCTGAGCAAAATATGATTGAAGATTTAAGTGTGCATTTCTATAATTCAGATCTTCAGGTCAACCGTCAACACAAGTGGGATCAGATCAAGCCGTCCTTTGAAGCCAACAGCTATGTAGGGAACTCATTAGCTTTTCCTAAACGCTGTTTCCTCGATGACGACAGCAATAAAGGCTCTTCAGGACCGCTGTAAATCCCCTGCTCACTATCGCGTGCCATCTGTGTATTTGCTATGCTAATCATGGAGGTTATTTTTAAACCACTCGAAAATAACAAAAGCCTACTGTAAAAAACATAGGGCCTACTTTAAATAAGATATGCCTAAGCTATTTAAAGTAGTCCACTATTATGTACAGTAGGCCTACTTATAATAAGACTCGACTTTATAGAGCTCACTGTAAATGACAGGCCTTTTAAATGTTTTAAGCAGTGTCAACATTTTTTTTAATGAATCGTATAATACAGGCAGTAATTAAATAACAAGTAGAACAATATAAATTATAATAATAACAATAATACATCAATGCAAAAAATAATTACTATCCTCACAACAGTGTGTGAACTGACAGCAGGATAATAAATCAATTACAGATTGGCTCGTAAATCATGTAACATTCATATATTGATCATGTTGACTCAAATCCATATTATAGTTGCATGTACACATGCCTAACTAACAATAGTAATTACACACATATGCCATAAGTAGCTCCAGTAGGCCTACAACATAAACTTGACCCCTGAACTCTCTCAGTTTTGCTACGTACCAACTACTCATGATATATGATATGATAATATGATATGTGAGGTTTATTCTAGGGCTTGATGTGATTATGCTGTCACATATGCAGCTTCTGCTCCGTGTTTAAATGGTGTGGGAGGAGAAACACAAAACACAGACACAAAATACTTTTCAATAACATTTTCCCCCTGTGACCCATGTGCTTTCATCTGCCATCCGGGCACGTCCAGAAGTACACATCCAGGACTACACATCCGGGAGTACACCGAGAGGGCGAGACGGCCCCCACAGTCGTCGTCCCAGACAAAGACAGGAACTCAATTAGCTCACTCCCGCCGTGCATTGGCAGAGAGATTTACCATCTATGATGTCATGGGTGGGTGGTTGTGGAGGAAGGGTAGGGGGGAGGTAGGGGACAAGACGCAGTCCTTCAACAGTGATTTACCTCTCCGGCGGAGGCACAAATTGAAACAAGCACTAGAGATACACAACCCCTCACCCACCACGCCCCCCCCCCCCCTAACACACACACACACACACACACACACACACACACACACACACACACACACACACACACACACACACACACACACACACACACACACACACACACACACACACACACACACACACACACACCCACCCCTGGGGTGGGGTTCCAAAGAAGGGTCCTTGCCAATAACCAGGGGGGTTTGGACATGATTACTGAACCGCTGTTCTCTCTCTCTCTCTCTCTCTCTCTCTCTCTCTCTCTCTCTCTCTCTCTCTCTCTCTCTCTCTCTCTCTCTCCTCTCTCTCTCTCTCTCTCTCTCTCTCTCTCTCTCTCTCTCTCTCTCTCTCTCTCTCTCTCTCTCTCTCTCTCTTTCTACCAGGGTGGGTGGAGCTTATGGGCTCTTGGGTGGAGAGCAGTAGAACCCACCCCGCATGCCCTCTCTCTCTCTCAAGGTCACAGATCAACGCATCCGTTCTCGGTAACGACCCCTTGGCAAGGCGTGTATCTGGCAGACGACCAATCAATATCTCTACTAATCAACACTCATGCTGATTGTTTTCCACTGATGAGCTAGACGGTAGTGAGGCTAACGGTCACACATGGCCCGCTTTGAAGTTCCCTTCTACAGCATGAAGAAAACATATAGTAGTAGTAACAATATAAGTAGTAGTAGTATTAGTTCCCTTCTACAGCATGTAGAAAACATAGTAGTAGTAGTAATAATAGTAGTAGTAGTAGTAGTATTATTAGTTCCCTTCTGCAGCATGTTGAGAACATAGTTGTAGTAGTAATAATAGTAGCAGTAGTAGTAGTATTAGTTCCCTTCTACAGCATTTAGAGAACATAGTAGTAGTAGTAGTAGTAGTAGTAACGATAGTAGTAGTATTATTAGTTCCCTTCTACTGCATGTAGAGAACATAGTTGTAGTAGTAATAATAGTAGTAGTAGTAGTAGTATTAGTTCCCTTCTACAGCATGTAGAGAACATAGTAGTATTAGTAATAATAGTTGTAGTAGAAGTATTAGTTCCCTTCTACAGCATGTAGAAAACATAGTAGTATTAGTAATAATAGTTGTAGTAGAAGTATTAGTTCCCTTCTACAGCATGTAGAGAACATAGTTGTAGTAGTAATAATAATAGTAGTAGTAGTAGTAGTAGTATTAGTTCCCTTCTACAGCATGTAGAGAACATAGTAGTATTAGTAATAATAGTTGTAGTAGAAGTATTAGTTCCCTTCTACAGCATGTAGAGAACATAGTTGTAGTAGTAATAATAATAGTAGTAGTAGTAGTAGTAGTAGTATTAGTTCCCTTCTACAGCATGTAGAGAACATAGTAGTAGTAGTAATAATAGTTGTAGTAGAAGTATTAGTTCCCTTCTACAGCATGTAGAGAACATAGTAGTAGTAGTAATACTAGTTGTAGTAGAAGTATTAGTTCCCTTCTACAGCATGTAGAGAACATAGTAGTAGTAATAATAGTTGTAGTAGAAGTATTAGTTCCCTTCTACAGCATGTAGAGAACATAGTAGTAGTAGTAGTAATACTAGTAGTAGTAGTATTAGTTCCCTTCTACAGCATGTAGAGAACATAGTAGTAGTAGTAGTAATAATAGTAGTAGTAATAGTAGTATTAGTATATACCGGTAGTAGTCAAACATGTGTGAACTGTATGCAGTCCTGGTTAAAATGATATCAAGGTTTCAATTCACTGCCAGCTAAGTGTCGTCTGCTGTCACATGCTAGTTTTGAGGACATTTCTTTCCTATAGAGGAAAAAACCATCGTGGCTTACAAAATGGCCGTCACCCTTGATATTCACCCAGTCATAACTGGCTGAAATTAATCATGAGTCATATTCCCCCCTGAAACCGGCAGTGATTGCCGGGCTCCCGGCGCTGTAACAGTTATGAGAAACATAAGTAATTCTCTACAATGATTCAATTAACTAAGAGACTGCCCATCAAGCTATAATTCTATTTGGGGAAGTTATTATTGATTACGATGTTTTAAATCTCTCCCTCCTGGTTTGCCAGAACGCAGGACTACTCCAGAGTGTAATATATTCAGGGTGGTTACGATGGTGATGGTGGTAGTGATGGTGGGGTGGTGGTTGACGATGGTGGTGGTGGTGCTGGTGGTGCTGGAGGTTGAGGTTTCAATTTTGGGCTTTGTTTATGTTTAGCCACATTAGAAGATAAACCCCGAGACATAATGAAGAAGTCATTTCCGGGGGAGGGTAAATATAAAATCCATGCAGGGTAATGTGATATATTTAATTTCCTCATGAGGAGCTTGGTTTTAGGGGGGGGGGGGGCTGGCTAGTTATGGACTGAAGGTAGATTACTCAGGTTACTCTGATGCATGCCGTAACATAATAATCAATTATCCCATAATGTAATCCAATTAGCCCGGGGAGAATACAAGAGCTGAAATGCGACGGACCATGTTCATCAGTCATCATGGAATCTAATATGCCGGCTCCTCGGGGGTTCCTGCAACTACAAATCCAGTTGAACAATTCCTTTGGGAATGCCAGCGACATCAAATATTGAACACACACACACACGACGCATCGTGCGGTGGAAGACCCGGTGCTTTATCATAATCCTTAGAGCCTGTGTGTAGAAATATTGTCATCAACAACCACAATAGCAGCAGGTGAGCTCACCTTTTTATAAATAATTATAGTTATGCATCATGGCCAGAACTCAGAATATGTATGTCGTATGTCAAGAGAGAGCACAGCGATAATGTCACTGAACATCTTGGCGAGCTTAGTCATAGTATAGAGAATGGCCCATGGGTGTTTGAGTTACTGTAAAGTTATTGATCCAGGTGTCACACTCAGGCGAACCTTCATAGAATTTATGGCCCGGCCACTCAGGAGAGAAAGTGAAATGTTGGACTTTACTCATGAAAAATCGTGTCATATGGTGACTTTCATATTTTATAGTCATACCTGTGGAATTGGAAAATCACAATCTGCTAATAGAAGGGGTTGCTTATGTAACAGTGAGTGTCCCACCCTGGGTTTCGAACTCACGACCCCCCCGGGCATGAGAGGCAGATGATCTAATGTGAGAAGCTAAAAGCCACAGACCCTAGCTTCATCGCTTGAATGTCTTTTAGTCGTCAGGAGTTTACTTCACTGCACAGCACCACCGGCTGGCTACCTTTACACTCACCCACCCCAAACCTCACTCTCATCCAGGTCACAGCTCCAATGTAACAGTGAGAGTTTAAAATGCATGTTGACAAACTTAAACGTTAAGAGTGAAACTTGGGTTCCTATATAGAAATAGACCATGTTTATTTTGCATGAGAATAGAAAGCTTCTAATACAATCTTCGTTCCGTCTGTCAGTACTAGACTTTGGTGACACAAGGTCTCTGGACTGGCTAATTCTTGAGGTCCCTCGAGTCAAAACGAGCTAGGAAAAACTGCTTTTAGTTATTGTTCTCCCAGAGAATGGAATGAGCTTCGAGAGATTTTTAAATTAGATGTTTCAATGGGCAAATTCAAATATGAAATCAATTACCTTAGATTTGAGATCTGTGCATGCTTAAAATAATGTCCCGTAACACTTAGCAGACTGAATGTACCAATGTTTTTGTAGTGTTTGTTTATGATTTTATTATTATTTGTGAATTTGTACCAATTGTGTTTTACATCTTTTTTTGATCTGTACTTAATGTGTTTACTGTATGAATTGTTTTGAAACCAGGGCCGGGACACATTGATAAATAAAGGGAAATATATAAACATAAAAAGATAAAATTACAAATATTCTAACATGTTGACCACTTACTTGACTGAAAGAACAGACATAAACAAACAAACAAACCAACACAAGCCTATAGCGACCTAGTTGTGCTCACATAAGAGCTCCACAAGAGTTCAACCTAGTCTTTGTTTTTCTTTTCAGTGTCGTAAACGACGGACCAAATGTATTAGCGCGCTCCGCTGGGCAAGTGGACAATCACTTGTCATAGACCCGTGTTTGTCCTGAGAGAGGAGCAGCAAAACGCCCGAGGGCCAAATCTCAGTCAATGTCTCCTTGTCCCTACCACCACCACCACCACCACCACCACCATCACCCCCACCACCATCACCACCCCCAACACCACCACCAGCACAACCACCGCAATTCTCACATGCATGAGAGGCAAATATGACCCCCCCCCCCACCCACCACCCACCACCCCCTTCCCTGAACTGACTGGAAGATCAGGGAGGGAGCATTGACACGTGCACTGGTCTGCTAGTAAGGATCTACACACCAGCGTCGGCCCCTGGCTCAGACAGGGCTTCGTCTGGGCAGGGACTCACCCGCCCAGGCAATAACAACCATCTTCCGTCACCGTGCTCTGTCAGCTCTCTCTCTCTCTCTCTGGAGATAGAAGGACAGCATAGGAAGCCCATTGGGTCTCTTTGGTTTAATTTGAAGTCAAAGACGAGAGCTCATGCACCTCGTATAGGATTCACCGACCATGCCGCCCCTACCGGCTGCTTTTGGGTAATGATATCATAGTAATCTATCACATGGTACTCCAGATGTGCGGAGGTCTGGTCAAAAATCGACAAATAACGACAATATTGATACCAATACAAATTTTCCACTGTGTTAATGGCAAATCAATTGATGCTGTAAAACAGGGGCGTATGACTGTTATTGGATGGTGCTTAGACAAGCAATGGATTGTAATTGAGGGATTTGTTTTTTGTATCTATATAGAACACAACGTTTACAAACCCCATGAACCCTGAACACCTCCACGCTGAAAAAAAAAAACAACGTTTATGAATATATATACATATATACACAAGGTGTTTTCCCAATTCAAATAAAAAGCAAACCTTTTGACAGGAGGAACTTGAAGTTGACGAGATTGATGGCGTAACCATGAGCAACGCGAGACACGAGCCTAACTAAATCACCTCGTGTAACAAGGGGCTAAATCAAATAGTGGCACGTATCAAATGAGATTTATCTGTCTGGCCCTTCTCAAAAAAGCCGGGGGACGCTGACGAAAATGATTGCGCTAATGCAAGCAGCGACTGACTGACCCCACCCCCCCCCCCCCCCCCCCCCTCAACCCCCACCTTCCCCCACCTCCGCCCTCCGCCCATACTGTGCTTCCTCTGGGATCCTCCGGCCGTATCACAGGAGCTCCCGGACAGTTTAGACCTCACCAAAGACCTCGGGGGGCAGCCCAGAGGGTCAAAGATGGAGGCCGAAGGTCAAGGCAGCGAATAAACAGGTCGATCCTCTCACGTGGAATACATCTGCGCCTCTTTTTTCCTCCTCCTCCTCCTCCTCCTCATGTTTTTGGTTCATGATTGACGAGGCCTACACAGCGATGAACTGCTGTGGAGTGAGATGAGGCTCCATGTTCTGGGGTGTGTATTTGTGCAGCAGCAGGGCCCATGGCCGATGATGCTCATCATAAGAGTTTACAGTTTCAGAAGTCTTCTATTTACAATTAAAATTGATATACAGTCTAAATATGGGCACCAAATGTACAAAAAAATGTACAATAAACAAACAGACAGAAATACCGACCGACAGACAGATAGCCCTAAACAGATCTGCAGACAGACATACAGATAGATATACCTGACAGACAGACAGACAGACAGACAGACAGACAGACAGACAGATAGATAGATAGATAGATAGATAGATAGATAGATCTAAACAGATCTACACGTGGTCCATGGACATCGGCCTACATGCACAATAGTGTATGACGCCACAAAACGTCGCGCGTCATCATTACAGCCAACAAAGTGAGGCAATTATAATACAGTACATTCATAATCAATCAGATGGGGCACTCAGAACGGACTTAACGTTCGACCCCATCAGAAGGGCGAGTGGCAGTACAGTCGTATCACCGGAGGATATTTTCCGAAAGAAAACAAACAGCGCGTGTGTTTGCCCAGAGATAGGAGCAGCTGCCGCACACCTGCCCGCCTGCCACACTTTATCCGCTCGTATACGGACGCGGGGCTTTTGTTGCAGACAGACAGACAGACAGACAGGTGTGGGCGGTCCCGTTGACATTGGTTAAGCCCGAGTCACTTAGGGCACCGATTTTTCAGCACCCGTTTAATTGGAAATTGATGAAATGATGTTTTTGTTGTTTATTCACCGTCCTTACTGGCTCCCTTATCTAATAGAAGTCCCGGTTCGGTTCGGTTCCGTTCGCATGCAACGAGACCCCGTTTAACCGTCCGAGGACAGTTATTATGACTCTAGAGTTTCATATGTCATTGAAGGTAAACAGAGGAGTGGAGACAACGCCAACAGGGTACTGAGGGCAATAGACGCAATAGGTCAGCATGACGAAAAACAATGGCATCTTCACTTTTACAAAAGCACGTCAACCTAGAAATCAATTAATATAAATGAATGTAAAATCGGTATTGATAAGAATTTCGGTTAGAAATGTCGCTTACTAAATTATGGAATTTCACACAATGGTCTATCACATTTCACATGCTGCTCACACACACGCACACACACACACACACACACACACACACACACACACACACACACACACACACACACACACACACACACACACACACACACACACACACACACACACACACACACACACACACACACACACACACACACTTCGGCCATGAGCCAGACTTTAAATATAGACTGGACGTGAGGACGGTGTTAGTACAGTTGGGCTGTGGGATTGTGAATGGGATTATAATATTATGATATATTGCTGGATACATATGAAGGGATGTACCATTCCACGCATGACGTCTGAGGACAATGTATTTTTATTTTAGGCCTACTGTATGGGCAAGGTCTACCGGACTAAAGGACATCTGCCGCAACTCTTGTGAGGACCATACAAAACATTTTCGGCTTAACATTTCGACCTATTTTTCCATTGAACAAATTCTTTGGTGCACAGTTTCGTTTGTGCTTTGTTTGTAACGCGTAACTTTGTGCCATGTTACAAATGAGGGTACCAATTGCTGTCGTCTCCCACATGTCAGGAGCCAATTAAGGTTGTCCAAATACACCTAAAGTAGGTGAGCCAAAAGGCACTTTCAATGGCCAGGTTTCATTCCCTCTTTGTTTGGCATGAAGGTAGTTTAGTGACAACGTCTCGATGGGCTCGACGTGTGGAACGAAAAAGGTTCAAGAAGATGCTTGGACGGCAACTGAACAAACCACGAACAACCGAAACGGCAAAGATTGTACCTTTAACAGTTACAAAATACAATTTACGAATATTTATATTACACTATTTACTTTCTAATAAAGAGTTGTAAATACCGAGATCAATCAAAAATTATAACAAAATAACGCATTTAAAAAAATGTAGAACTATAAAATGATGTGCAACTAGAAAATTATAACATTAAATAGCCTACAAATGCCTAGTATAATAGCATCCATCGTACAACATCCTAACGACTTTACACTGCGTCTTCAAATGGTGATAATAAGCAAATCAGAAATCAACCCTTACCTCCACACCACAGCAACAGAACCAAAAGGATGTTTCCCCGAGGAAAACCACGAGTTGGCCCCATACTCGCGAATCATAAGTGAAAGTTTCGGAATCAAAATGCACAAAAGTGGGCCCCACTCTCCCACTCTCTCTGAATTGGCGCACAAAAAACCCACCCCTACAAAACTATACGAGGGCATAAGATAAGAGCCAGTTTCCCCGATGGAGTCCTCAGCGAGAATGTCCCATGGAGCGCCTGCAGTTCGGGCAGCCACCGCTGCTGGCCGGACTGTCTGTAGTGTTCTGCTGTACAGGGAGGAGGAGGAGGAGGAGGAGGAGGAGGTTCACATCAGGCTAATAAGATGCCATGTATTTTCCGGTCCTTCCGGAGAAGTGCAGGCGGGATAGCATCTACAGGAAACCCAGAGACATATTTCATCTACAGGTTAGTCACCTCATTAACACCCCCAGCGGGGCGCTCGTTGACTTAATGCGTTTCTAGGGGGGGAAAAAAACAACAACAAAAAAAAAAAAAACACGTCCGAGAACGACACCAGATTGCGCACATTGATTTAAGTCACTCTGAAAAAAACAGTCACTCCGAAAAAAAAAAGAAATATCACTGGATGAAGATTTATTGGCCACGAATAACGGTCCACAGTCCAGGCTACATTACTGTGGTCAGAGTGGCCAGAATGCCAGTGAGAGGATGGGCGTATTATCTCTGTGTATATAACCTAGCAGCACTACCGCTTGAACCCTTGCCAAGTCGTGGGCAGTATAGGAGTTGTTTGCAGACCATGTGTGCCAATCACGTTCGTCCACTGGGCACATCCACTGGCTGAACAATGCTGCATTTGAGATGAATTACAATCCATTTATTATATTAAGTTATGTTTATTGTGTATCATCAAACTTATTGATACCCCCCAACAAAAACAAAAAAATACATACTTTTAAAGTATGATTTTACAGTTTTGAGGTGGGAGTATGAGGGTTTGGTATTAAAAACCCTGGGCTCCCTCTATTCCTCTATTTGCGCCTGACTGAGTATCTTGGTTTCTGTGGAGCCATGCATTACTCTGCACCCCCCCTGCCCCCACCCCCACCCCACAACCCCCACCAGGGCTGGGCACCAGCCACTCACAGTGCAACCACTTTCCAAATCAATGTGTCTATACCAACACACTACAGCACACTGGGGTTTGTGAAGGGATATTACAACTTCCTTAAGCAATACAATAGACTCAATACACTCACACTAAAATGAAACAGAGGGTTAGCTCTATCGCTAAGCATAAGTTCCTGAGGATAAGCTTCTTTTACACCTTTTCGTGCATCTCAGTGGCTGATGTGAAATTCCTTCTTTGGTGTATCATCGTATACAGTGCATACAATGTTTAATACAGCTATAAAGGGAAGGAAAACAGAAAGAAGAACACACACAGTGTGTGTGGAGGAGTGGACGGAGATGTGTGGTGTGTGCAGCCCTACTGGACATTTATCCAACTTTATTACAAAATGACTCACTGCTCGCTAGCCCCGCATGCTCCGGGAACACGGTGTGATATTGAAAATACAGCTTATTAGTAGAAAACCAATATGCCATGATCAACTGAGCTCAAGGGGAGGTTTGGGGCACCTTCAACTGATTAAACCCTTGAAGAGATGGGGGGGGGGGGGGGCTTGTTACTTGATTAGGTTCTCATAATAACTGTCCAAACTGAACGACAATTATACTGTCAAACCTCACTTGCTTAACATTTTATCGCTGAATATTTAATGCTCCTAAAGTGGCCTATAGTTATCCTATAGCATGTAGACAATACAAAATGGTTGTTTTTTTAGAGCATACTGGACACTAAATGTAATTATACTAAGATCATACACAACATATGCACAAAAAATTCCTCATTTAATATTGCTGGCACCGTCGAGAGACAATGTGGGGGGAGTGGGTGGGGGGGGGGGGAAGCACATTGCATGACATGAGATGCTACGCTATGCTCTATGAGAGCACGCCGGTCTCTACAGCGCGTGAGAGATAGAGTTACCATACGGCAGACGACTATAGGGTTCTTGAGACGTGTAATCAATGGGGATCAATAGGAACGAGCATATGTGGCAGTGTAGACTGTAGCCGCGTGGAACCATGCCTCCTGCGGGGTTTGTTCATGGTAACACATATTACCGTTACACTCCCACCATGGACATCACCAGGAAGTTTAGGTGTGGAATGTTCAACGTGCTATGGAATTTGTACTTCTTCCGAGGTTAAACTCTTTGATTTATTATTTTTAAATAATAACTATAATTTTTTTTGCTATAAATTTGGCAAATTCTGATATTGGCGCACTTTTTTTTGCTTTATTTGGGTAGAGAAGCACAAGAAAATGGCTAGTTGTGTTTGACCTTTGACATGCATTTTCCTCATAAATTTACTTTTTTGTCAACGCTGCATTTACAATTATAGAAGATCCAATGACCATCTTGATTCCTGTCAAGAAGGCAGGATGCTCCGTAGAGACCGACATAACCACATAAGATGTTACTGCAGTAGGCAAAGCAGTGTGTAATAGCATTTCACCAAAGAAGAGCATGAAGTTGTTTCCTTACATACATCTCAATGACTATCGATTGCCAAGCCACCATCTGAACCATATCACGATGAGGCCATGACGTCGTAGCTCAGTATAGTCTTTGGCATCCACTCATATTCACTGTTATGTTCACCAATCAAAACCAATCCCATATCTATGCAAAGCCCATTCATATTCTAACAAACCTAGTCTTACGCGGCAGTATGGCTCAGGAGGTAGAGCGGTCGCCTCACAACCAGAAGGTGGTTCGATCCCCCCGCTCCTCCTAGCAAAAACCTGTCGATGTGTCCTTGAGCAAGACACACTAACTGTGGCTCTACAGGCAGGTAGGATTCAGTAACCCTCTCCTCGAATACTGAATCAATTTAAGAAAGAATTTCATAGCTTCATCGATGATTGGGCCGGACCAGCTTCTCCCAATGGCTAACCGTTCATGGAGGATATATACTGTACTGTAACTAACATGATTCAAACATGGCGTTACTTAGTCAAGAGTTGCGTGGTGGATTTTAAAGGCTTGATTTTGGAATATTGTGGGAGAGAGCTCATCTTGGTCATGCATTGTAATGATTCGGGCGCGTGTAATCTTGCTGATTTTCCAATTGCATGAGTGCCAGAGGTGGCTGGTCCCATTAATGACACCCCTCTGTGAGCCATGCATCTTGACCCCCATTAAAGTAGTGTCTCTCCAGGAGCAGATGGCACCCACACACACACACACACACACAGGATGAGGAGAAGTAGCCATGGAAACGGTCTCATAATAGCTAGGCCGGTGTGTAGTGGAATCACTTGGTCTAATTTGTTAAGTAGCACCTCAGTACATTTGATTTAATACTCTATGCACAGCCTTAAACAAGTACCGTCAAATAAAACAGTCAACCGGCCACCCAAGACCACACGCCACCTGCCATCTGGTGACAGGAACAATCACACGTTTACTTTTTATAAGTAATTGGACAATAGTTATAGCTACGTCAACGTTATCGTCCTCATTCAGTTCAGCACCTTAGTGGTTAAAGGCCACAGACTTTGGTTGGTCAAGATGTGTTTTAATTTTGTAGTATCAGATACAAACGGTTTACCGTATCACAACAACCAGATGTCGGGGTAGTTACCCGAACCCCAAATGATAGAATATAGTAAATCAATAAAATGTTAAACGAACAACATACATGATTATGTTCATAATTGGTTCACATTTCACATTTGGCACAAGCAAGGTTGTATTCCCAGATAACATCATAATACAGTTTGTAAAATATTTCTATATATATATTTTGATATTTTGCCCCCAAATTCCCTTTTCCTATTCAAATGTGACACAGCTTATTTCAAGGTATAGACGACGTGGCACTGTGGTGACAGAGGTCCCCTAGATCTTGAGGAAAAACTTCTTCCTGTAGAGCAGGAAGGCCACAAGCACCCAGAGAGAGGTGCCCCACAGGCCCTGGAACAGCCGCTCCCAGTGGCTGTCCTGGTAGCGTATCTCCCAGCTGAAGGGGAAGTAGAAACCAAGCAGGGAGTGGCCCACGTACACCAATATGGAGTTCATACCTGCGGGGTCACAGTCAGAGTCACAAGTCACCTGGGACAATTATCTTAATTTCCCCCCCCAATATATTTTTTACTGGATAGAGTCTAATTGAGTTTTAAAACCTCTGTAATAATTGATGATTGTAATTCATTCTTGTGGTCTCATGTAAAATATGTAACATACCATGTGTGTATTATACCTAGGTTTATGCATCATACCATGTGTGTATTATACCTGGGTATATGCATCATACCAGGTGTGTATTATACCTGGGTATGTATTATACCAGGTGTGTATTATACCTGGGTAGATGAACGGCCGGCCCCCCCACCAGCCCTTGAGGTCGATGACAACGTACATGGCGCCCAGCAGCAGGAAGGAGAAGCAGCCCATGCATGCCACGTAGGACAGAGACCTGAGGCAGCCCACAAACACAGGGAAAGAAGAAGTGAGACCACGTTGGTTTCTCCTCTGTGGACTGCCGCCGGAACCGATAAAACACCTCAGAAAGGGTGATGTGCCGAGGCATACACACACACACACAGAGTCTATCAATCGTGTATTGGCGTATAAATCAGGACCCGGGCAGCAGCCAGTCACAGGCTACACTTTGGTATTGTTAGCCGGGCAGTAATGCATCAACCTGGCCGTCGGTGGATCCCTCCCCCCTGCCCTGGTGGAGCCGTGCCAGGCCCCCATGTCCCTGTCTGTTCCTAAGTGCAAGAATGTTTGATGCAATATCATCTAATGTAAAATGGCGTCCACCCAGAACTCCTACACCTCCCCCCTCCCCCCCAGTGCAGCAGGCATCTTTTATCTCTTTGCTGAAACGGGTCCAAAAAAGGACTTCTGGCTGGGAGTTAATTACCCCTAGACGTCCAGGCAGGGGCCCGTACTCAGGAGCTCGATAACCCCTCCCTGCTGCCTTTATAAGAGCCCAGCCAGGTAATGGTGGGGGGGGGGGGGATAAGCACCTCCCCCCCCGGGATGGAGCGTAGCAGCACCAAGGAAAAACACTATTTTTTTGCTTACACATCGCATAAGTGGTGCACTTGAAACAACAACCGAGATGATTAATAATGGCATGTGATAGGATATGCAGCACTAGTCAAAACACAGTTAATATAGTGTGTATATATATATATAGAGCTATGCTTGTGTACGATCTCTCAACTCTTAACATTATTTTAATGAGAGAGCGAGAGAGAGTCCCAACAACGCACTCATCAGCACTAATATCATGAATTAATCAGATGGATAATGTACCTTATTGATCCCAGATGGGGTCATTCCTTCACGGTCAGCTCAAGTGTGAGTATACTGTAGAAGCCATTACAATGTAGCCTTACCAGTAGCAGCATGGTACTCCGATGCCATTTCCCTCACACTGCGCTGATAATGGGCTGGGAGTTTCTGCCCGGTTGGCAGTACGTACATATATTATATAGAGGAACACAGCCCGTTAATATTAATGTGGTTATCAGTTGTTGTGGACCAGCAGTGGTGACCGTGGTGCCACACACACACACACACACACACACCACACGCACGCACGCACGCACACACACACGCACGGTGGCCACACGGCAACAGAGGTGATTATTTACCGCCACAGCTGCCGCGAGAGGTAAGTAAACGTGTGTGTGTATGTATGTTTTAGCCCACCCTTGATTTGTGCTTGCGTGAGACGCATCCTTTCTTCACGGGTGTGGAAAGTGGCTGGATTTAGAGGGTCAGGAAGCACTTACCAAAGGTTTTTATTGACAGGAATAAATCCGCCGTCCCGCGTGCACTTAGAAAGGACGGCCGCCGAGGCTCCCTGCGGGTACAAACCAAACAGGTTTCAAATCGATGGAGGCGCGATCAAGCAGGTCGGTGGATGGAGATGGAGGAGAAGCCAGGTGCTTGAGACACAGCCTCCAGGTAGTGAGGATTAACCGATTACCTTTCAGAACAACGTGTCTCAGATCTCACACACACACACACACACACACACACACACACACACACACACACACACACACACACACACACACACACACACACACACACACACACACACACACACACACACACACACACACACACACACACACACACACACACACACACACACACACACACACACACACACACACACAGTTTAAAAACTGATTAAAAGAAAATATGTCGGTGTGAAGCTATTTTACTTGTCATGACGCTACATTACTGGGGTGTTATAGCTCATCATAATATTTATGATGGCATAGGTTATTGTTCTGTGTCTCCCTGATTGAATTAAACACTTCTGCAGGGCTGCACACTTCGCAACCCAACCAGGAATGCTGCATTCCAGACAGACAGACAGACAGGGAAAGAGAGGGAAAGAGAAAGACAGAGAGAGACAGACAAAGCAAGAGAGAGAGGGAGAGGGAGAGAGAGAGACAAGAGACAATGCGAGAAAGACAGAGAGAGACAGACAAAGCAAGAGAGAGGGAGAGGGAGAGAGACAAGAGAGACAACGCGAGAAAGACCGAGAGAGGGAGAGAGACCTTCCTATAGCTGTCAACCTCCTATATGATGAAGCTGGGGAGACGTCTATTTGAGACCCAAGTGACTCGATTTCATTTTGAAACCGCGGTTTATTAAAAAAAAAAAAAGAGAAAAAACCTCAAAACATCACCATTGTAACTTTTGAGTCAATGATATCCACCTATCCACCAATAAATAAAACAAAAAAACACCGATTTTCTTTATATATATTTCCTGCCAAGGCATACGGATGGGGGGCCCGAACACGCTTGTGCGTGGATATCCATCATCTGTATGGATGACAGAATCGATGGCGTGGAAATAGCGCCCCAGCGCCCGCTGGATTGAGTCCCCAGGCTATATACACAGGGCCGGCAGGATGTGGAGCGGGGCTGGTATGTGGGGCAAGCGCTCAATTTCAATTACTCACACTTCGGGGCCAGCCCTGGTCGTTGGGACTTTAATTAACATGGATTGTTGTTTATTCTGAAGGAGGACACTTGGTCACAACCCTGAATATTAACACCCCCCCCCCCCACGCCTCCTTCTTCTACCGGGGGTCGGTAAGTCTGGTTGATGGTGGCTTAAGTCTGTCGAATCCAGTCGTCTCCCTGCTGTTGCGAAACAGCCACGGTGTGGAGCTCGGCCTTTGAAGCAGCCAGCAGTCTGTGAACCTCCGGTGAATAGCAACGGGATTCCTGCGGTCGGTCGGCTGCAGTGAGCTGGGGGGGGGCGGGGGAGAGGCCCTAATGTCGAGAGCATGTGTCTTGAAACTTTTTAGTTTTTACACAGATTTACGGTACCGCGGTGCCAGAATAACACACCGTTTAGAGCTATATATTGTGGAGAAGTTTATATTTAGGAGCCGAGAGTTTCTTGATTTCTTTCTCGGGGGATAGATAGATCACGAAAAGAAATGCGCTACAACCCGTGAGAGATTACACATGCCACTGGGTTGGCCATTGGGGTTACAATCACAGACACAGCCGCGCAAATCCATATCAGCGGCCTGTCCGCTCCACGGTGCAATTTCACAGGTACCAAGAGACGCTTCTATTTTAATTTCATGCTCTCCTTGTAATAGCTTTGATTAAAAGTATTGATTATGCACTGAATACGAGCACATTCCCTAACGTATGATGGGCCGTCGGCATACGGTACAGCCCGAAAGACATATAGCCCAGTTATATAGCGGCAGCCTCTACGTCTCTGGCACTGCAGCTGAACCGTGCGATAGGAATATAGGATTCATGCACACTCCAGTAAAGCCTTAATGTTGCTTTTATTATTTCAACATGCTTTAATTTATCACCGTGCGCCTCTGGAGGGAGGAAAAGGGAGGTCATTTATTTCAGCCACCCCTGAAGCCCGTCGGCCAGCGATGATAGTCAATATGATTCAACAGCAACGCCGTAATGGAGGTATTCATCATGTGAGAAAAAGAGGCTAATGATGTTTAATAACTGCATGACACAGTTGCCATTCAGGTATGTTCCCTTATATTGTGAACAAATCACCTTATTCTAAAACCCTATGTCTTTTAACCTACTTCCCTCACAAAACGCCTTGAAATAGATTTTGTAGACATTGTATGCGTGATCATTTCTGTCCGTAACAAGAGACTCCAAACTGTAGCTGAAACTGTAGCAGTTTGTCATAAAAAATAAAGAAATGACACAAGGCAGCTGACATAGACATAAACAAACATCATAACAATCCAAAAATAATAATAATAAAATAATGCAAACAAACAATGGTAAAACACGGTCTAGTTGATCTCTTTGTCCTTGCATAAATAAATAGCTAAGACCATGAGACTTGAGAGAGCTATTGGCGCTCAGCCCCCTCCCCCCCCCCCCGTATGGAGATGGTTTCAAAGTGCTCTGTGTTGCAGCCAACTCCCATCCCTCATCACCCCTTCAGGCCACCAGGCCCTCGGTTCAGGATGTGTGTAACCCCCACCCCCCCTCCCCCATCCTCCTTCCACCCAGCAGCCCACCACTTAACCTACGCTGCTGGCCGAACTGCAGCGGCACAGCTCACAGCAGCATCTATCTCACTGTACATGAATTAAACAAAGCGGTGTGATTTCCTCGCGATCTCTCACGCCAGCAGAGTGCCTTGCTCCTCCTCCTCCTCCTCCTGACGGACACTAAATGGGTCAGATCATGTGACCCCTGGCCCTTCTCCCTATGGGATGTAGTGACCGTGTTCATAAAACAGCTTGC
Organism: Muraenolepis orangiensis; assembly: GCA_027704905.1. Lineage (NCBI taxonomy): Eukaryota > Metazoa > Chordata > Actinopteri > Gadiformes > Muraenolepididae > Muraenolepis > Muraenolepis orangiensis. The sequence goes on from CM051018.1 coordinate 16,670,002, forward strand.
TTCTTTTGGGGTTTTCTTAAACATTTGACGAGGGGTGCTCCAAAACAACCAAAACATGGCCGCTCTCCACTGTGTACGGTACGACGTCACCATTTCTGAATTCTGATACGGTGTCCGTATCAGAATCACCATCCGAGCTGGTGAGCCGTCGCTTCAACTGGGGATGCGGTTAAGAAAGGTTACTTCATTCATAATGGGTCGAGGTGGACAGTTTAATGCAGCTTTAATCCTGTGGGGAAGAAATGCTAACCCATCATTGCTGCAGTCGATGTGATGTACACTACAGGACCCCCCCCCCCGCCTCAGTGCACCGTCTCGGCGCTCTGTGTAAATAATATTGCATTCTGAAGAAAAAAACCCCACATGGGAGAGACACAGGCGGCAATGAGAGCCACCCTATATCAATCCCCCACCACCACCACCACCTCCTCCTCCTCCCTCCCTCCCTCCCCCCCCTCTCCCTCTCCCGGGAGCGTTACCTAACCGCCTCTGCCCGGAAGCTCTCGCACACATGGAGGTTGTTTAATTGTACCCAGATCAAACACACACACACACACAACCTGCAATGTATGGTTTATGAATCGCCGACGTGCCTTATAACAGAGATTATACCTGCGAGGCAAACAAAATGAAAATGAATAATATAAACAACTGTTCAACTGTTCTCCCTGCTGGGTTAGGTGCAGACCACCTGACCAAGGAATGACTCATTATGTCTCACGTTTGTGTTTATTTGTGGAAGGAGCCGTGACAGAGCCCCATGACGCTTGAAGTGTACAGTACCTAGCATGTGTTTAAGACTCCTCCTCCTCCTCCTCCTCCTCCTCCTCCTCCTCCTCCTCCTCCTCCTCCTCCTCCGTGTTTAGGGTAAATAGTGAGTGCATTTATTTATAAAGCGCTTTGAAAGTGCTTAATGAACGTTATGCCTCACGTTCACCCATTCATACACACATTCATACACCGCCGTCTGGTCAGGTCTGGTCAGGTCTGAGGGTTAGGGTGTCTTGCTCAGGGACACTTGGCTAGGAGGTGGAGCTGGGAGAATTGAACCGGCAAACGTTGCCAGACAACCCGCTCTCTTTAAAAACTCACCAGGACGACAGCCCAGGCGAGGAACCTGGAGAGCATCTGCAGGTTGTTTCCCCGGTAGCATAGGATAATTTTCCCAGCCTGGAAGGAAGGAACAGAGATAAGCAGGCTGACCACATATCATCCAATCACAAGTTGTTGTGCACTCCAAAAAAAAAATCCCATTAAAAATATTCTTAGTTTTTTTCCCTTTCGTCTTTCAAATTTTTTTTTTTAAACGTGGTCCATGAACTGGCAGTCACACACACACACACACACACACACACACACCACACACACACACACACACACACACACACACACACACACACACACACACACACACACACCACACACACACACACACCACACACACACACACACACACACACACACACCCGGTAACTAAATATGCCAGGGATGTGAATGTTGACACCCGATGTCCATGAAACTTCGGTCACATTTCTCCATGTCCCCGCCGTCACGTCCAGATGTGAAGTGTAAGTCACCCCCACCTCCCGCCGTCTGATTAAACCGGCGATGATGAACGCGTCTCAGCCGGAGGGGACATTAGTGCGGGACGTAAACAAAAGTCGGGGACACCTGGCGCGTCCTCTAAGACGTGCTGACGGAGACGGCTCAGCGGCTACTAACTCGCCTGCCGGGGATTGAGCTATGCGCCCCCCCCCCACCTCCTTCCCCCCCTTCCCCCCTTTGCTCGCTTCCCACCACCGAGAAGCAGCGGTTCACCTCGGGCGAACAGCGTTCAAAGAGACCCCCCCCCCCCACCTCCTCCTCCTCCTCCTCCTCCTCCTCCTCCTCCTCCTCCTCCTCCTCCTCCCACCACCCCCAAAAGTTTTGCCCTCGCTTTTCGGACACAACACGCTTCACTGTGTTAATCGTCCACCACAGCTGTGGACGGGAAAGAGGCGGGAAAATGTGTTATGGTAACAAGTTGGCTGTGTCCAAAATCATTCCCTCATTCCCTACTCTCTCTACTCGCTACATAGGGAGTTCAACGTAGAGCATTATATAGTGAGCTCAATCGGCAAAATAAAATAAAATAAAAATACTTTGGGACACTTTTCTTTCAGCGCAACGCATGGCGGTCTATATGCTCGGTCAGCCGAGACGATCGGTTGTACAGGACTTTTCACGATGCATTGTGGGATACGATAAGTGCACTATATAGGGTATAGTAACCGTCACTTTACATTCAGACGGCACTACAAAATGCACTAACTGCACTATGGCCTAGTGCACTATGTTAGTGAGCAGGGAGTAACGTCGGCCGGTGTTTTTGTATGCCGTCCCGTGCCGGCCTACCTGCATGCCCATGAACCCCATGACCACGGAGTTGATGGTGCCAAGTATTCCCTCGGGGTCGAAGGGCTGTGTGGTCCGATACAACTCCTGCACGGCAACAGCAACAACAACAACAACAACAACAACAACATCAGCAACAACAACAAACCACAAAACAGCAGCCAGGTTGTTTATAGATTCGGTTTATTCCTAAACGGATTAGGGAGAGACGTATAGGGAGGGAGGGAGAGGTGGTGTGTGGGGCGGTGCTCACCCGGCACGTTGGCCATCGGTACATGTTGTCTCCAAACATCCACCGGTCTATGTACCCGGCCGCCCCGCCGGTGCAGTTTGGGTGCTGGCCGTAGTCCCCGATACCCCCGGCCCCCAAATACCCTCTATGGAAACACACCACACACACACACACACACACCACACACACACACACACACACCACACACACCACACACACACCACACACACCACACACACACACACACACACACACACACACACACACACACACCACACACACACACCACACACACACACACACACACACACACACACACACGGGGGGGGAAGACAAAAAAGCCATTTAGATACAATCCATCCAGCGTGTGTGATGTATTATTGCATTAACCTAATGTATGGCCGTATTTACAATCCGGTGTTGGGCCATAAATCAATAGAAGTGTTGTCCTGGGGGTTTGGGGTGGTTTTAACTCGTGTTTTTTTTGCTTTACAGAGAAGACTTGGCCCGTGGGGGGTTAGAGGCTGGGAAAACCACGACGAAGCCGTCCGTGGTGGTGGTGTGGGGGGAGGGGGAGAGGGGGGAGGGGGGGAGGGGGGGAGGGGGAGAGGTTGGTCTTTGGGCGAGAGGGGGTGAAGGAGAAGATGGATCCTGTGCTCCTGTGCTCCTTATTGCAGACGAGACACCCCCCCACCCCCCCCCCCCCTACCCCGCCCGATTGGCTAATTATGGCGCTCCACAGCGGCCGCCACAGGCCCGCCGCACTCCTACTGCTGCTGGGGACCCAAGGCAGGAGAATTGGGGGGAGACCACCATCATGTGTATCTTTTAGGTGTCTCAGGCGTGCCGCACCTTGCTTAAGGATGCACAAGACCTACAAGTAGGCTGTGAGAATATTAGGGGATCAAACCCCAGAACCACCCACCCACCCCTCATATGTATGGGGCGTGGCATTCAAAATAAATCTTTACAATGCATTTGGGGCTGCGGGGGGGGGGGTCGTACTCACGCAGGGCAGTTAGGTACGGGCAGGAGGAAGGTCAGACACAACCACAGCGTCTCCAGCAGGACGATGAACACCCACTCTGGCCAGTAAGGCGTCAGGTCCTGCACGGCGCTCCAGCAGCGGCTCTGTCGGGGAGGGGAGTGTAAACAAGGAACCGAGTCACGTTTCGAGCGAGCGGTTCGTCCTTGTCACGGTCGTCTACCCTCAAGGTTAACCGTCGCCGCCGTAATGCTATTAGTGATTCAAAGTGAACCGGACGCGGGGCTCGCTCACCGCTCTCGCCGGCACCGGCCGCTGGCCCCACGCCATCTGCATCAGAGACAGGACGCAGTAGGTGAAGCCCAACCGCTGGAGCACGCCCGGAACCCTCAGCCATGACCAGGACACTGGAGGAAACAGCCAATGGAAAGCCAGCTCAGATCATCTCCCCCACCAAGTCAGAGAACAAGATGAAGTCCCAAAATACTATGCGTGTGTGTTTGTGTTGTTATAATTGATATAAAACATACAACAACAGTCCAAATATAAACACTTAACCCTGAGGTAAAAACCAATGGGGCACACAGGGAGGATATCATTGAAAACACATCCATTGACACTGATCGGAGGAAATGAAAGCCCACAGGAAATTGATAGCGAGGCCATCAGCATATTGGCCCAACTCTACAGGAGGAGGGTGATAGTCCGACACCAGAGGTCACATAGAAGGAAACAGGCCTCTCTGAGAGTGTGTGTGCGTGTGTGTGCGTGTGTGTGTGTGTGTGTGTGTGTGTGTCAGGTGGAGAAGCCGTCCAAGATCCCCCGTTATCTCTCGGCCTAGGCAAATTAGAGCAGCTATGAGGCTATGGCCAGGGATTGATAGTAATCTGCACATTAGTTAATTGAAAACCTCTTTGCCGCTCAAAGTGCTGTAAAAACACTGTAATCCGTGATCATTGATCGGGACAAATCAAATCAAATGGGGCCGGAAATGGCTCTCCGCGCAGGAAAAGAGGGAAGCCGTTTTCAAGAGCTAATGACACATCTGTTAAGACAAGGCAGGTCACACCTCCGGTGGACAGCTCGTCCTTCACTGTCCCTCCGTTCAGTGGATCCAATCAATGTCTTTCTCTTTTGTTGTAAAAACGTTTTTTTTTTTTTTTTTTTTCATAAAAGCCTCTTTTTCATAAAATACTTTTCGGTTTTCACAGTAGCTCACCTTTGGCTTTTTGATCAATATCCAGGCAGCGTTTTTTTGTATCACTTAGAGGTAAAAGTCTTCCTGCGTTCACTGTCCAGCTGCTCAGAGCAGATAATGGACAACTGAGAAGTGAAGTGAGCGACTTCCTCTAAAAGCGAGAACAAAAAAACAACATAGTTGTCCTTTGTTTCGGTGGGAATTTGCTGACAAAAACATCACAGGTTCGAATATTTTCTTCGGGGTTGCCTTTTTCAAAGAAACTGATCACAGCACCCTTATAAAATAGCGTCAAGCATTGCAGCGTTGTGGGCACGTGTTAAGACCAACACATCAACCGTGGCCACAACACCACGTCATACTGTTGGCTGGCATCACTTAAGAGGGGAGGTCAAAGGTTAAGTCCTTGTTGGGGTCTCATCTCTGTCATTGGATTAGAATATGGAGCTGCAGTGTATGATTCCATCCCCTTAATAGATGAGGACACCCTTGGAGCCAGAGGGCGAACTTTACATCTATAGTAAAAGTCACGGCACCACGAGGTGCCTCTGTAGCGACTGCAGCTATCGCCGGGGCCTGGAGCGTGTAACGTTATCCGTTGGTGATGGTCCATTACCAGGAGAGGTTGGGTTTTTTGGCCCAATCTGCCCGTGTGTTAAATGTCCCTGGACACTGAAGTTGTGACTGCAAACACAATAACAATATTTTTGCTAACCCTGTTAAGGAGACATTCAGCCAGGAAAAGTCCATTAGTGTCCAGGCTGGCTAATGTGCTAAAGGCAACCAACACATCCCCTAAGTGGAAGACTTAAATCTCTAGGATTTTCACGCGGATACACCCTATAAAAGGTGTTGTCAGCCAGTAAGACTAAATAACTACATTCATGTGCTCTTTTTCTTGGAACCAACAGATTGGATTCAATAAAATAGTTTAAGGCAGCACATGATTAACCCCAAAATAAAATGATCTCTCTAATTTGACCATGGACCATGAGCTTACAGATCAATTGTGGTTCCACACTAAAATAAAGTCACCAAAACCGTGATGTTGCTGACACAATCAGGAACAGCCATTACAAATCACATTTTGTGAGACACAACCACAGCCAGCGTTTCATGCAATTTAGCTTTGAATGTTTAAATAGCACACCCCTCCTCACATTGTTGCCCAACATTGAAGGCGGTTGATTGGCTGATGAATAAGAGCGTTCATTCACCTACATGGCCCATCTTTGGGGGAGTAGTTGAGGAAACAGAAGCCGAGCAGCAGCAGGACGACCGTTCTCCAGGTGAGTTTGCGTAAGAGTTGCACACGGCTCACTCCTTTCCTCCGCATGGAGCGGAAGGCCAGCACCACAGACGTGCCGATGATGAACACAAACCTAGTGAGGAGTAGCAGCAACAGATTGTCAAAGCGATCAGTATTGATCGTGAATCATGAACACTTTGTGTTTACAGTTGACTAGTTAGTCCACGGTGCCCACAGGAGGGGGGGGGGGGGGGGCTGGGGGGGCGGTGGGGGGGCGGGGCGATGGCAGTAGCTCTGTCTGTTGGGACTTGGCTTGGGAACCGGAAGGTCGCGTTCAAGTCCCCGAAACGGTACAAGTACGGAGTGAGAACTGGTATTTGGAAAAAAGGTACCAGTTCACCTCATGGGCCCTGCCGAGGTGCCCTTGAGCAAGGCACCAGACCCCTACACTGCTCCCCTGGGCGCTGTATATACACAATAGCTGCCCACTGCTCCTAATACTAGGATGGGTTAAATGCAGAGAAACTAATTTCACTGTGTGTATATGTATGTGACAAATAAAAAGGATTAAAAATCTTCCAGATTTAGATTTTTAGGAATCCAGTAATACTTTCACGCACCCTGGAACTTGAATTGTAACTTGTTTTTCCTCCAAGAAGGTTACTACGGGTCTTTGTTGTCTTACCAGAAGGCATGCTCAAATAAAATGAATATTTACTACATTGTTTTCCATTCATGAATCTAAATGTAAATTGGGTAGGACGGTCTCTGTATGGACTCATTTCACTCATACTGAAATAAGCAGCTGAGCCAATGAGCTAAACCTACAATGCCTCCTCTCCTGGCATCAGGTGCAGAGCCAGTTTGCCAATCTCCATATAACCGTCACACACAGGCTGCCCTGAAAAGAGCTCTGATCATCTCATTTATGAGGTTGGGTCAGGGTTGGGTCAATTTTAGCATATTATGTTTCTCGGATTTCCAATATCCAATTTGGTGGATCCTGAATGATAATATCAACTACAATACATTGAATGATTTTTTGATTGAATGATAGTTATTTTTAGCTTTTTTGCAGAAGGTGTGACATTTTGCACGCCATAACTCACCACGGCATGACCAGATCAGCCACAGTGAGACCTGCAAAAACAAACAAACAATCCAGACAAAAGTAGGACTGACATTATAGAATGAGTAGTGTGTTTCGCTCTCATCCGACTCAAATTAAGTGAATCAAAGACCTTCCGTACGTGTGATGAATTTAACAACTCCCGCTACCGGGTTATATAACCCCAAAAGACCAATCAAACTTCCACTGAAATCGATACACATCCGCAGCTGGACTAAGAGGCTATTATGAAGTGGACATTTGGCTCATCCTTACAATATGAGGCGAGGCTGCTCATTCCCCGGGTGTCACGACAACAACACACAACACACGCCCCTCTCCTTCTGCACATCTTCCCCTCCTCATCGGTCATGACAATTATGGATCCCTGCTGCATTCGGCCATGGAGTCCGGCCAGAAGCGATGAATGACGATGTGAATGACAATTCTCGGACCACAATACGTGGAACGAAGCACGCAAACTCTCCAGACATCATGTGGAGAATTCTGCTCGGGGGAAGAGTTTGTACGTACGACGGGCCCCCCCGACCTTGACCTTGACGAAACCTGACAGATCTGGGAAGCTCAGGTCAATTATAAGGAGACGTCCTTCCATCATTGTAAGACCAGGTCGATGCGAAGCAGACGTTTGTGGAGGGCGGCGTGTTGTTAAACCTTGGGATGTGCACTGCATGACACATCAGTATTACAACCATAGTTCTTAAGACTCGTCTAGTCAGTGTACTTAACCGTTCCATGGCGCGTGCTCGAAGAACCAGTAGCCCCCTCCGCCGTAGTTCACAAACACCATCACCGTCAGCGAGAAGCTGAAGAAAAAAATGACAAGGTGTATGATGAAGTAAATATCAAATCAAAAAGGTGATTGAATATAATAAATCAATGTAGTCAACATTTTCAAAACTGTATTGTTATTATTTGTATTATTTTTATTCTTTTCATAATTCTCGGGTCTTTCAATTGTGAGTCACACTTCAGCTGTGCAGGAAGTTGTTATTTTCTTTCCATTTCTGTCACCCTCGCCAATGCAACACAAGGTAATGCAATCTAAGCGTTATGGATCACTCAGGAAATGAGCGGCCGTCCTCTGGATCTCCTCAAGCAACAGAGTGCTGACTCCAGAGTTTCGAGCTAATATATGATACACTCTCAGACTTCAGCCAGGAGCTGTTCCTTCCAACCACCCACCCGCACTGGAGCGGCCCGCTGAATCAGCCGTACGAGGAGGTGGTGTAGTTGTGTGTTGCGTGTCGGGGAAGGGGCCGACTCCGAGGCAGTGTTCCTCATCCCCCCCCCCCCCCCCCCTACCCCTCTGTCTGTTGGGACTTGGCTTGGGAACCGGAAGGGTCGCTGGTTCAAGTCCCCGAAACGGACCAAGTACAGAGTGATAACTGGTATTTGGAAAAAGGGTACCAGTTCACCTCCTGGGCACTGCACTGCCCCCCCCCCCGCAGACTAACATGCATGTGTAAGATCCTTTAACCACCACACAGTTAAAGGGGGCGGGGCGGGGTTTTCTCTCAGTGCCACTTCAAACCTACCATTTCATCATCTATGAAACTCAACGTTTATGCTCTCAGATTTATGTGATTCTTAATGAAATAAGGTCGTTAATAAATAAGCAAGGGTTTTTTGTTTTTTTTAAGGAGCCATAAGCAGATTGAGACAACTTCTGTTCCCCAAGGAACAGAGGGTCTAACGTCTGATAAGACGCAGTGTGGATCTATTGCTGCATTCCCTTGTTCTTCCTTGCAAATTGAATTGAATTGAGAGGTGCACCGGGCCTATTACAGCTCCTTCTAGCCCTAACCTGCTGATACCAGATTGTAATCGGCCGCCATCGTCTCAAAAGGGGCTATTAAAGTCTGCCACCCACACACACACACACACACACACACACACACACACACACACACACACACACACACACACACACACACACACACACACACACACACACACACACACACACACACACACACACACACACACACACACACACACACACACACACACACACACACACACACACACACACACTTAGATTTGGATGAATACACCCATTAGTCGCTATAGTGACAAACACACGGGTTAAATTGTTATCCAGATGAGACCTACTGTAAATCACTGCCATAAAAACACTTTTTTTTGTTTTGTTCAACCCATCTTTTTAATTAAAACACTTTAGGTGTCTGACGTGGCATGGGCCCTGTTTACAGCAGATTATATTACCAGCGGGCGGCACACACCCGACCGCCTGGACATTCAATTTAAAGGGGACTTCGACCTTATCCGGCTGGAATCAGGGTTCAGATTTTTCTGTCAAAACTATATGTGTGTGTATATATATATATATATATATATATATATATATATATATATATATATATATATATATACGCACACAAAAACAACAGCTGGGCCCATGCAAAAGGTTTTCCAGGTGTGCGGGCCATAATGGAAAAGTGTTGAATAATTGATCTCTACAGTGATCCGGGGCTGGAGGATGGATCAATCCATCACTTTCGGCGAACCCTCTTCGGGGTGTCCGACGTTTATATCTGTCTGACAATTGACATGTCTTATGTTAACAACAACCGGCTACTGTACCGATACACATGCATCGAGTTGCATGCATGTGATACCAATTAGGAGCATCAGCACAGGACATTTCACCGCGGCGAATGGATCGTCACTCTCTTACTAACTAAGTATTGAGTTACTGATTGACGTGACTCCCGGCTACGTGTAGCACATGGAAAAACTCTCCGTAGTTATGACGAATACTTGGGCGGTAAAAGACAGGCTGCTTGTTTCCGTCTTATTTCTATTGAAAATATAGGAAATAACAGTTTTTCAGTTCTTTCCAATCTCTCCCTGGCCTATGAATCCACTCTGAATGCTGTGGTCGGTCATGAAACTGGCAGGGTACTATTCTGTGAGTCGTGAAACAACTGATTTTTCATTGGGAGGGAAACTTGGCTTGGTGTGTTTCCAGCACTGCGGTGGCAGATTAAAATACAAATCCTTTTAGAAAAATTAACCCATAAAACAAAGTCAACTCGGTGTGATATACAGTATAAATATATGTCCCGTCTAAACAAGAGGAATGACCTGGGGGGGGGGGGGGGGGGGGGGGGGAGACAAAAAGCCTCAATCCAAACCTTTCAGCTTACAAGAAGGAGGAAAAGAAAACGCTTTTGCCACCAGAAATGCCGGCAGAAGGCAGGCATCTGAGTGATGCTGTGACTGTGTTGAAAGTCACAACTGATCAGGGATATGGATCATAAGTCATCTGGTAGAGCCACGGGTGACATCGCATTAAAGAGCCTGAGTCATGGTTTGATTGAGTGCGTTGCCAGGTTAGGATGTTTACCAGCAGCACTGGAAATTCAATAGAGGCCGCAATACGTTACAAGTGTTTGTTTGTGACCCTAGTGTGACACGCCCGTCCGGGGGGGGGGGGGGGGGAACGGGTGAAATCAGATTTTACAGAGCTCCGGTGACAAATCAGTACACCTGACCCGTAGGGCTCCACAATCTGACACAGATTCACTCTCCTTTTGTTCATTCTTTTAGCATGCTGGTGTTAAAGCTACTACTAGAGAAAGGTATCAAATTCACAATCCAAATTACAGCAATCCAACTTCAGCCCGAACTAGCCAATGCCGCGTACAATGACCATATGGCGACCTGTGGTCGTGTTTCAATCCAAACGAAGGACACGGGCGGATGCGATGCCAATTGGCAGATGAACATCAGCGCTGGACCGCTGGACCCCTCTCTCTCTCTCTCTCTCTCTCTCGCTCTCGCTGTGTGTGTGTTTGGGCTGCAGATCTCCGGGCCGCGAGGATGTGTGCTGATATGTTGACGATATTATGACATCAATTATTAGGCAGTGGGGGGGGGGGGGGGGGGAAGGTCAAAACCACACCAGCATCCTGTTTCCAGAGAGGCGTGCTCTGCGTCTACCCCCCGGGCCACAATTAAGTCTAGCAGAGGGAGCCCAGATTCAATCACATGCATCAGTCCTGCGCAACAGCAACACACTGTTCCAGACCCAGGACCCACAACGATACCACCAAACCCTAGCCCCAAAGCCATCCCCTTCCATAACCAGAGCTTGCTTGAGGGACCATGTGGCCAGACGGTGACCCCCTTGTAATTACTCATTACACATGGGAGGGGAAGGCCTGTTCCTCTTAATACTTCCCCACTAGACTGACACACAAAATACGAAACGTAAGCTAGCGCGAACGTGGTGACAGGCCAATAAACTCCGCTGGGTTTTGATGGCAAACACATACCCTCGGAAGGTGTCCAGCGACCGGAGGCGCGTCTGTTTCGGTTTAGGGTCTTCGTGGTCGGGTGCGCAGGTGGGGGTGACCTCCTGCCCGGGGAAACGTGCGGAAAGTATTAAGGAGCGGTACAAACACAGCCTAGTTATTGGACCGCTTGTGGAACAGAGCACCAAACAAAACAGCAGTTTTTGTATAAACGGTAATTATGCACTGAACCCGTTACTCATATTGACCTCATACACCTGCTGTACACATGTGAAAAATCTAATGTAGAAGAAAAATGCACTTTATTGTTTTGAATGGTCATATTCATGGTGTGTATATATATATATATATATATATATATATATATATAAAGTACATGGAATATTGCACAGATTAGCAAAGAGTGTCTAACACACACACACACACACACACACACACACACACACACACACACACACACACACACACACACACACACACACACACACACACACACACACACACACACACACACACACACACACACACACACACACACACACACACACACACACACACACACACACACACACCGTGCTTTAAGCATCCAAGCTCACGCCCTCTTCCCCTGCTCTTTTTTTGGATGGTAGGATTGAGATAAATCTGGCCCTCTCGCCCTCCCAGTTGGAGTTGGATTAGCCTGGCTGGCCGGGCCTCTGCGCCAGGCACGTTTAAAGTCGAGCCAGAGCAGGAAGACACCGCCGCTAATACGCTATGATGGATCTGAACGCCATCCACTGAGCATATGGGAGACAGAGACGACTCGCTGGAAAGGATGAGAGGAGCTATTCATGCTGGCCAAAAATACAACAAGCCCCCCCCTCTGCCCCCCGCCGTCCTTCGTTAACCAAGACAAGTGGATGAGCGCGGATGTCCTGACGTTCCCACGTACGTCCGTTGTGCAACCAGGCTCTGCTCGCACCACCATCAATCATTCCATTATTGTCTCGCCAAACTGGCTTGATGTCGGCAGGCTCCGAAAGAGTGGACCAACAGTTCCACGGCTGTCCAATGAAAATACTCCAGTGTCATTGTTGGCTGGGGGGCAAAGTCAAGTTTTTATTCCAAAAATAATGCCCCCTGCCCCCCCCCCCCGCCTGCCCCTTCCTCCCAACAAAACATATTTTCTACAAGTCTTAGTCTACAAAGTCATCACATTGTGGTTTCGTGAATGAAGAAAGGGGAAAGCATACAAAATAAACGTATACAAATGTAAAGAGACACTGTGCAGAACCCGGAGCAGTGTGGGATACTGTGACGTGTGAGCTGTGTTCAAGCTGTATGTGTTGGGTTGTGAGCGTGTTAAGAGGGCCATGATACGTACACAATCCAGTGTGTGGACTGGATCCTCTTGCGGACCTTGGTGGCAACAAGCATTCCTTATCACCTTTGACGCATTGTACTTCCTGTTCAAAGGGAGACGGGAGAAGTAAATGCTCAATGTCGGTTGAAAGGTGATGAGCCAAAACTCTTGTTTTTTTTGTTTGTGTTTTGTTTTTGAGAACACTGAACAACAATGTACCTGTTGAGGTAGGGTGTGAGAACAGACAGGAGGGCAAATACAGACAGTACAAGAACTGCCACAAGAAGAGCTGTGGAAAACAATTAAAAGAAGGTTAAGTATAAAATTGTATATTTTGTATAATTGTACTAATTATTCTGGGTGGCTGGATGTTCTGCGTCTAACCCTCTCTATCAAAATTGGATCTGATAAGGAACAAGTGGAAACGATAAGCACAACAACAGCAAAAGCAACAGCGGCAACAACAAGTTGTTGTTCTCTGTTCAGTTCTCTTGTATTCTTGTCTGTCACCCAACCAACCACCAGCGAGGCGGTCACAGGGGATCCTTCAAGTGACAAACAGAGAGAGAGAGAGAGAGAGACGACCTAATGGGTAACTCTGTGTAATCCATCACAGAGTAGTCATTACTGGTAACAGAAGCCCTGCAGGGCCTCCAGAATGGAGCATGTTGTAGGGCTCCACTGCAACAACAGATACGCACGCAGCAAAGCACAATAGAATAAAGTGGGCAGCCAGAGGGCAACGTTAGATATAAATAAAAGGTTTGTCCTTTGGGTTTTTGTTTCAACCTACAAGGCTTTCTGTCAGATCAAGTAAAGATTGTTAGCAAGGGTATCATTGTATCTCGAACAAAAATGACGAACACACACAAACCAGTAGAAAAGAAACAGCAACTCAATAAACAAATAGATGATAACGGCAATCAATAAATAAGCCTTCAAGGCATAAATACGAATCATACAACACAATAAATAATATTAGACGAATAAAGACACGAAACTGCGTGTAGGTTTCTCCGAGTCACGTAGATGTCGTCAACATAGACCATATGCTCCAACAATACATGAAGTACAGAGCGCCGGGGACCACGGCGAAACCCAACGCTCGCTGTTTGTCTTCAGTGGAAAAACAAACAAAAAGAGAGGACAGGGAGGTCACCTGCACGGCTGAATGGACACATAACAACAGCCACTCTGGACGCAGACGAGGTGCATTAAAAACGCCTTCTGAAGCCTCTCCACGCCACTGTTGCCCCCTCATAAAACAGAGAGGGTTGTGGTGGGTGACCATAGACTTGACCCCAGTAGCTAGCTACACGCACTAGTTGCTGTGTGTGTGTGTGTGTGTGTGTGTGTGTGTGTGTGTGTGTGTGTGTGTGTGTGTGTGTGTGTGTGTGTGTGTGTGTGTGTGTGTGTGTGTGTGTGTGTGTGTGTGTGTGTGTGTGTGTGTGTGTGTGTGTGTGTGTGTGTGTGTGTGTGTGTGTATGCAAAACTAGGTTCATTTGAACAGAAAACATTGACGGACAAATAGACGACGGATTTGCTGTTGGCGCAGGAATATGAAAGAAACACTTACAGAGGTGGTCAATAGATGTGTGAGTGGACCGAGGCCCCTGCAGGTGACTTGTGTGTGTGTGTTTGTGGTACTAATGTGGAATTCACTACTAACGTCATTACAAAGGGGGAAGGACTTGATAACGACAACTGACCAGAACCCAGAGAGAGAGAGAGGGAGGCACGATTGTATACTATACATTTTCTGCAATGCACGGTGCGTGTTCAAACTAATTACACCTCCACCACCACCACTATCCTCATTAAAGCGCAGTAGCTCTCGTAGCCCAATCAATTCTGGGATGCCGAAGTAAACTTTGAAATGTCCTCCTGGCGGGGGCCAACTCTAAGCGGCCTTCTGATGGGCTGCTGACCGGGCCATTACTTAAGCGGTACAGCCTCGGTCCTGTGGGGAGCCGTGTGTATAATCACCGGTCTGAGAGGCTAATGGAAGATCATCATACAGTGAGGGGTGCCGTCACACTGACCATATATCTGCCAGATAATGGCTACTTGGCCTTAAAAGTCTGATCTACAACATAATCTGCAATATTGTTAAGTAGAGTGTACATTATGGAGCGAGACGCTTTCAAAGTCCCATTACGTCCTAATCCTTCCATTCTCACTAATGTATTACCCACCATGCCTTGCGAGCACGGAGCCAATGCCTTCCAAACAAACAGGAAAAAGCTTTCCCCCCCGCCCCCCCTCTCTTTGTTTTAAAGAAAGCCTCTCTTACTTAGGCATACACATTATGTCCCATGAGGTGAGGGGAGGAGGATGACGTGGACACACATTGTGCTCTTCCCTTTTTGCTGACTCAATTAATACTCTAACACACTGCAATTACTTCTCCGGTCCTCCTCCTTGCACGCAAACAGCGACGCATGGGCTCGGCCTTCTCCCCGAAGAAAGATTAAAAGCAATACTATGTATATTGATTCCTAAATGTAAATGGACTCATCTCCGTGCCATCGATTGTTACATCTCTCTCCTTGGTGGACTTGTGAGGTTGGGCACTACTCACGCAGGAACGCGTTCCTGGGATTTTCATCCACCGCGTGACTGCAGACCGCGCTGGTGTTGGACGCAGACGGCTGCCTGATCCAGACAGAGTATTGGCCGCCTTCTTCATACATCTGACTCCACCTGGGCCCAAAGAAATCAGACAGGCTTTCAGACACTCCAACCACAAAATTGCCTAGTGAAACTGTAGGCACTGTTGTTTCCAACGGATCAGCAGGGGAAACTATATTCCCTTAAAAGCATGCATTAAAATGTATGTTTGTTTTTCTATTACCTAGTGGGGTCAATTATATTAGCATTCAGAATTGTTGGTGGATAAGTATATTGTTGTTATTTTACTTTGAGAAAAAAACACTGTCCAGTGAAGCATCCTCATATTCCACTGGCTTCCCCAGCGCCCTTGAAGCTCAGGGGGGACACCTAGTGGTCACGTATGAGAGGTGCACTCCACATGCTACCCCTCCGTCCACAAGACACCCTCGGCGTCTCCAGTTTCAGATCCCAGAGGGGAAGAACGCATGCATTACATGCTAGTATTGATCCACTGTGGGATGACATACGGGCCATCACTCAGAGTGTTTTTTTAAAGCCTATAGGAAATCAATGTCTGCACAGCCTGGTTAGAGACCTCCACATTGATCTCAGAAAACCCAAGACCAGACCTCTGAGAGGGTCAAAGATGAGAAGAAACACACGTGCACACACACACGTGCACACACACACACACGCACACACACACACACACACACACACACACACACACACACACACACACACACACACACACACACACACACACACACACACACACACACACACACACACACACACACACACACACACACACACACACACACACACACACACACACACACACAGTCATGTTGCAACCCGATCCCTAACAACACATTCAAGGGGGTGACCCCCAAATGGAAAGCTCTGCCCTGACGTCTTGTTAAGTCGCCAGTGTTTATAAATACTGGGGGATAACCAGCTCATCTTGTGTGAGACCCCACCACCACCACCACTCCTCCTCCTCCTCCTCCTCCTCCTCCTCCTCCTCCTCCTCCTCCTCCTCCTCCTCCCCCCCTCCTCCTGAGGCTTCGACAGGTCAGGCAGCGGAAGGCTTCAAGCCTTACTGAGCAGCAGCAGCATCATCAGCATCATCATCAATATTGAAGGAGTGTCAGGCCTTATCAACCCTAAAAAGGGCAGTTGATCAATACCCTGCGGAAGTAGTTCACTGGGGGTCCAAAAAGCAGGTCAGGATTACACCCCTGGACCTGTAAATAACCAGGCAGACTGCTGATGTAGTCACCAGGATGCTCCACTATAAGCCCTACTGTATATTTAATCTGGAGACAAGAGCATTACGACGACTACTACTACTACTATGACTGCAAACGGGGGGGTATCGTTATTATAATTATTAACAGCAACTGTTGACATGTCTGTGAACTCTCACAACTGTGGTGACCGATTGATGCAGATAACAGTTTATGGGGAAATACTATCAGTGCTTTACACCGGTAAGAGACGCTTACCTGCATAGGGTTACATTTCTGGCTTGGGAATTCACTTGTAGGCTCAATGTGAATTTAGTGCTGATGACAGTAGATGCATTGGAGTGGTTTCCTTCAACACTGACCATGGGCTGGAAAAGACACTGAGAAGGCAAACATATATTTCACGAGGACACTGGGGGGGGGATACATATCTATGTGAAATAAATCAATAATGAAAACCTGAGATGGATGTTCTCTACCTTGTAGCAATAATCCGAGGTGTAGGAAATATCCAGTCTCTCTGGGAGCGTGTTATGAAAGGTCAGCAACGCCTGGTCCATTTTCAGAATTCTTTCTGGAATGATTACATTCATACTAATTACTCATTCACTAATTCATTTTCTATGACTCTATGGCTATGAATATCAATCTGCTATCTGCACCATGCGTCATATCAGAGAAAATTTGACTGGTCCAAAGACTCATTAATTTAAACAGATAATGGGAATTTGAACAATGAAGAGGACCCAGTCAACTGGAGATCAGCATCCTCCATCAGTACAACAACATCCCCAACGTCATGTTCAAAGACATTTCAACATTTCACCAGGCACCTACCCTTGAGCTAGCTCCAGTTAGTTCACAACAACGCCAGTAGTAAGTGTTGTAGTTAGTCTGTGCCTATACAGGCCACTCACCTGTGTGTGAATGCCCCCCATGGATCCCACTCACTAGTAGGAGACACACAGGGAGAACCACCTGCAGAACAACGCCAGGCTCCATTTCGCCACGCAGTTCAACCTACACTTTGACTGATCATCTTGATGAACTGATGTCAGGTCACTCTCAGGCTAGTATAAAACCTGGCCAAAGGGCAACATGCCTGTGCATAATGCGATAGGTGTTGATCCCTATCTACGCGGCCAATTTAAATAATCTACTATATCTCGCAAGCAATCAAGGATGGTAAATGGAAACATTTCAGTCGGGTCGTTTAACACACATATAATCTCAAATAGCTCAACGAAAAACGAAACTGGTGTGCATGAAGAAGTTATCGAGAAGAAGAGATATGGCCCATGCAAGACTCTAAAGTCCTACATCAACTTCCTCAATAGTTTTGATGTTGTTGTTGTTGTTGTTTTGTTTCCACGCATCAATAGGTATATCTTTGTGCACTGGAGCATACTTCCAATTTCCCTGTTCACCCGGACGTGACCCTGGGGGGGCTCTCTCGCTCTCTCATCACCTTCCAGTTAACAGAGGTAGATCATTACCCCTTCACCTTTTGGTTCACCTTTCAGGATGTTCCACCTTTAATTCACGTCTTACCATCAGTACAATTGTACACAATGATAGTATTATTTACACATCTCAGTATACTTTATATTATTATTATTATTTATATTATTATCATTTACAACCGTGTTGTTATTCAAGAGATTTAAAATCAACGGACACTCACTTAATTTGTCGTGCATTGTAATCTCTAATATAATTTAATTTAATTTAATGTGGCAGTAACTGAGTTTTGTTTGTTTTTGTTCAGGCTTCTGCACGGGCAACTAAACAGGATCTCTCCACCACGGCCCCTCTGCTTTGAATGAACTCATCCGAGCTCTGCTGGCTGAGCCACAGTCAGTGTTTAACCGAAGCTCTGGCTGTGCCCTCACTCTTCAACAGACCATCTAGCAAACATGGTGAGTACGACACATACCGATTACACCGGCCTGGCTTGCAGGATGTCACACACGTGTTTATTATCATGCTGTCAAATAGGAGGGGTCATCACTAAACGGTGTTTTATTGCAGACGGATAACCGTTGCGGATAATGCAATGCAATTACGGTTAATGCAACATTGCATATTGCAGCCATAATCTATATATAAAAGCTGTAAAACGGATCGTGTATCACATCTAGTGTAATGCATAAACTACTTCTATATAGGCCTTAACATGTTGCCATCTATTCAATGGGAGGCAAAACAAGTCATTGTTTTTTCTATTACTCTACAGGTGGTCAGTGTTATTCCCCATAACAAATATGTGGAGCCATTGTGTGTGAGCTTTAAGGGACGAGCGAGGTTAGAGCCAGCTCCCTATTGTCCCCAAACCACCGGCTAAATCTGTGAGGCTCGACAGATACCGGAGATTAGACGGTTGCTATGATACCTGTTGATGTCACCGCTCGTTATCAGGGGGAGGGGTTGGGGGTGGGGAGGATGTTGCGACATCTGTTTGCTTTGTGTCTCTTGTCTGTTTTTCTAAGTACACAACAGTGGCGTGTGGTTGTGCAATAACATGTGGAGATGAGCAGCCAGTGTGCTCTCCTGTCTGGTTAAGGAAATGTGAATGAATGTGGACATAGTGCATACAGTTACTCAGTTAGGCCCACTGCAAGCACACACACACTCTGATCTGACATGTGGGTGAATCTTGGGTTAAGAACATCTTGGGTTAAGAAATCATGTGGCACACTAATGCCAGGTCATGAGTTAGGATTAGGAATTTGTCTCTCTCTCACTCAAATAATGCAGCTCGTTATTGTTTCCAGATGGGCTTGGCTGCAACCAATCACAGTTAGTATTTCTGGTACGGCCCCCCCTCTTCTTCCCCACATGTTGCCGTCTTCTCGCAGGCCGGTAAGATCCAGAGTCTGACGGAGGAGGAGAGGGCCCACCTACTGCCGCTGCTCCGCAATGCCCAGTGGGTGGAGGCCGGGGCCAGGGACGCCATCTACAAGGAGTTTTTGTTCAAAGACTTCAATCAGGTCTGGGTGACTTTGTGCTCTTGGGGTGGTCTTGTGTGCGTGTGTCTACTTTTCTATGATTTAGCAGAAGCTTTTATCCAAATTGGGGGACTGGGGAATGAGAACAGATCTAGAAGTCATTAAGGAGCAGGTAGTTTGGTTAGGCCTTTTGCTGAAGGACGCTTACTGGTAAGGCGGTTGACATGGGCAGGGATCGAACCCAGTATCTTTTGGGCTGGGGTTGTAGACACTAGACTATCTTAACAAATCTGGAGGATTGAATCCTCTTTATTGGTCACATATATATATCGAACCAGCAACCTTCCGGTTGTGAGGCGACTGCTCTACCTCCTGAGCTACACTGCCGCCCATTTTAAAAGGAGACACATTTTCTTGACCGTGGTTAATCCTTTTTGGTGGTGGGTGTTACTTTTCCCCCAGGCCTTTGGCTTCATGTCCAGAGTGGCTCTACAAGCCGAGAAGATGGACCATCATCCGGAGTGGTTCAACGTCTACAACAAGGTACCTTATGATGGTCACACATCCGGTGTACCAACAGCAGGGCTACACTTGTAGGGGAACTGAAATGGTTAGTGCCAAAATGGTCTGGATTTCGATGCCTAATGGCAGTCTGCTTGAGCAAGATTGGCTAACCTCTTCTACCGGTCAGTGAATCCCCCGTTTCAGCACAAATTCGAACAATGAGATTAATTTGAAATGCACCACACAAACCGTAGCATATTAAATAGCTAAAATATAACCGTCTGTCAATATCAACTGCTGCGTGCGCACACACACACACACACCACACACAGACCCCTCGCCGTCGGTGTCCCTTTGCCGTGACGTCAGTGTCCCCGAAGAGCCACGTTTGACGCTTCAAGCTCTTGTAAATGGTAGTAAAATAGTTTAATCCAGACTCAATATGCCCACAATTGACCTATGTTGAGCCGTATTTCCTGTGGGGTGTGTCACCATAACAAGTCCAACCTCCCTCTCTCTCAAAGGTTCAGATCACACTCAGCACACACGAGTGCGGCGGTCTCTCCCAGCGTGACATCACCCTGGCCACCTTCATTGACCAGGCCTCCCTCATGTGACCCACAGCTGAATCTCAAAGTAAAACCTACAGTGTGTGTGTGTGTGTGTGTTGTGGGGTACAATTCTATATCAAAAGGATTATGATGATGGATTTTGAGTGCCAAGATGTGAGAAGTCACCAAAGAGAAAATAGGGACCCAATTACCTGAATGTCTCGTCTATCAAGTACACCTCGTCTTATCATTCCGTTTGTATTCACAGTTCACATTTGAAAATGCAAAACCTGTGCCTTTCCTTCCCCCTGCGTGTTCCAATTTTTAAAGTGGTAAAATAAATGTTTTTCAAAAAACAGAAAGCCCATGTGATTTCATCCCTGCATGCGTTTACATTTTACTCACAACAACAACCATACACCAGACCACAAACCCAAAGCTCTTATAGCAACTTGGTATTTATTAATTTAAAGGGACAACCTTTACAAGGATAAAAAGGAGCATTGGGGGCCACACAAACGACTGTTACAAAGCAAAGTCCCTGAGTTTGCTTAACAGAAGCACACAATCCATTACCATGATCTCTTGGTCTGGCCATCGAGGAGCCGTGCTCCATTATTGCTAGGGGGTGCTTTTAAATAACAGCCAAAACAAACAAACCCATTATGGAGGATTTATGGACATAGTCATGAACACAAAACGTTATTAGTATGTTGTTGACTTACTCAAGCCTCCCCTTACACAACATCGATGCATTTGATCCCTTGATTGAGTCGTAAAATCGATAAAGTATGCTTACTGGGAACCAATTAAAACACAAACATCAAAACCCAACATGGTTGACAGGAAACTGACCAGGAGGAGAAAAAGTAGAAGAGCTTGTAGAGAAGTATTTATGAATGCTACCTTCTTTTTTTGATTGATTGATAGAGATAGATACCTTCACAACTCTATGTGAAAAAAAAAAAAAAAGACTGGCCAGGATTTTAGAGAATGAATAAAACAAATCACAAAGTGGTCTTGTACACAAAAGCACACGGCAAAACGACACGAGCAAGTCTGAGAACTGGTCTGGTGAAATACGTGCCCGCTTTCTAAAAACAACGTAGGTATATGTGCTGAAGTTTTCACTCCTGAAACATCAAGGGTATGCAGTGGGTGAACATGGAAACATGGTAATCGGATATAGGCTGCACAGTTTCAACAATCAATATTGAGCAAACACGTGCGTATGCCGAATAAACAAACAAAAAAAAAGTCCAAGGTTCTTGGTGTTATTTATGGATGAGACTGAAAAAGGTGAACTGCAAAAACAAAAACACACTGTATAAAAGACACGTCTACACACATAGTTCAAACGCACGCAAGAACGCTTGAAATGTACCAACTGTTGACATAACCGCTTCAGTTGACAGAACCTGCGTGAGAGGTTCCATTGTCAAGAATGAACAAGACGGACACGTCGTACTGGGGTGTTGACTGAGGTAGATTGAGAGAAGATCTTGAATTACGAGGAAGGAAAATATTCAGGTCATCTGTCCACCACGTACACACATATATATAATGACAAACGTATTACTCCACAGGATGAATTAACAGACATTTATATATATTAAAAAGTCTTACGATTTTAAAGGGGAAGTGAGTCAAGGCAGAATCATTCAATGTCAGCCCTTATTAAAAAAACAATTTGTTGTCCTTTTCAACATTAGTGACATCAAATGATCTCCACCGTCACTGTATCATACCGAAAGTATGAATTACATTTGTATGAAGGGATAGGAAAATTTATACAAAAATCGAAAATTAAATGATTGTCTTCATATCGTCTATATAGTTTTAAGCTATTAAAACGGCAACGCTTAAAAACAAACAAAACAAACAAACTATGTCGGACAAACAGGCGACTGCACTACACACAGTTGTACACTTGAGGGCAGAAGAGCAGCGTGACATGCTTTCAGTGGTTTGTGTTTCTCGGCGTCATCACATCATTATTCAGTGACTATCGCGTTTTGAAATGTTCCTGCTTGATTGTTTAAAGCACAAAAGAAGAAAAAAAAAAATACTTGAATGTATTCACAAATTAACAGACGACGAAAACAAAAAAAAATGCATTTGTCTAATGATTGACATTTAGATTCAAGACACGATTAAGCACCAATAAAACTGAATTGGACAAATACACTGCAAAAAAAACAAAATACATTTCCAAGCTTCTAAGCAAAAAACAGATAATCGTTAGAATAACTTTTTGAGTCATCATTTCTCTATGGTGTCTAGGCACAGTTATACGTGACGCGTTTCCCTCTCTGTGTATTAAAACACGATGGCTTGTGCGTCCCAAGCAGTTTGTCAGTGCAAACAGTCGGGGTAGCCGTGGGCAACATAAGGCAACCGTTGGGCATTTCAGGTTACAGGACGGGAGGGGGGGCTGGTAGTGTGGGGGAAGGGGGGGGGGGCCTGTCCAGAGGAGTTGGCCAGGGGCTGCTGCTGGTGCTTCAGTGGGCTTTACCGTTACCGTTCATGTGAGCTGCTGGTGGTGGTGTGGGCTTGTGCACCTCGGTGCTGTAGAGGCAGTCTAGGAATCCGCAGGAGATTTCCGTCACCATGGACCTGTCTGGGATGGACTGAGCCATGCCGTAGATGGCTCCCTGTGTGAAGGAGGGGCGGTTCAGAGAGTCAACGTGGGTGAACAACCACTATAGCAGGCTTTATCGTCTCACCGGAGACAACGGTGGTTCAAATCAGTGTCTTGATCGTGACAAGCTCAAAATAATTAACACGTACTTGCATCGGTTGGAATTCAAACATGCACACGTTCGCTATACAGGTTGCACAGGTTTGTTAAAATAATACTGGGAAAAGGCCCATCGACCAACTCAAACACGACGGCTTGTCTGTAATACAAATATGGACCCGCAGCCTCAGGGGCAATTTGCAGGGGAGCTTAGCGTAGCATAGCATAGCGTAGCCTACCATGCCAGTGGTCTTTTCCTTGGGGTTCTTCATTAAGATGGCCACCTGTTCACGGACGTCGCTTACAAACTTATCAGCGACACCCTGCCGGGTGTGCAGCACTGTGCAACAAATGTGGATGCTGTGAATAAACACATAAACCCTATTAAAGTGCATCGGACAGTGGATCCCCCCCACGTCATTACATGTAGGAGATATTTTGTTAAAGCTGGACCCGTCCCCCGAGCTGACCTGGAAGGGAACTGCAGTGTGTTCAGGTTCCATCCCTTAGACGTCAGTGCGTTGGACAGGCGGAAGATGTCAAAGTCGTCGGAGCCTATGGCCACCACGGACACCTCGGGGTCGCCGAACACAAACACTCCCTTTATCTTACGGACTCTGGATGAGGAGGAGAGGTGAGGGGAGGAGAAACGCTTTACACGACGGCCCACTCCAGCAGTTGACAGTACACATTCGATACCAATCACAGTAGAGGGCCGTCGAACGTTAACGTGCCAACACTCTTGCCCTCTGGAAACCTTACTGTGTAAAAAAGGTTGACATAAAAGTAACGCACTTCCTCATTTGATGGCGTATGTCTCATTACTTTGACTTGGGCGAACGTTTCATCCATTCTAGCCCGGAGTCGGCTTGCCAGCCCTCATCGGGTTTCTGTAAAGCCAATTCTAAATGGCTATAAAATGACAGTCACCACTTTATCACCCCTCATTGGAAAGGTACTGACCATGTCTGAGTGGGGGTGAGGTAACTAGAGCTCCCACGTGGAATAGGGAAAAGGCAAAGTTGTGACCTATGGTCTAGTAGTGATAATAACAGGTGTAGTTCAGTATGTTCTACCAGGGAATTGAATGCTTTACTCATCCATCTGCCACAATATAAAGTAACGTCTTTTGAATTGACATATCTTCATTTTGGGGCTTTTTTCCCCAGCACATTTTGGTATCGCAATTCGTCATTGACTAATCACAGAGCCAATTTATTAAAATGGTTGATAGCTAAAGCTGTAACATCTTACTCTGTTTTGATTGTGCGTGCCGTGCTGATGATCTTGCGGGTGGCGTCCACGTAGCCGTTCTCCCCTATGTGCATCATGGTGGCCCAGCAGGCGGCGATGATGCCCCCCGGCCGGGAGCCTGCTATGGAGGGAGAGGCGTAGATCCCGCCCTGCCAGTTGGGGGCCACAAAGTACTGGTGGTGGCGGTACTTCTTGTCACTGTACAGGATGACGGAGGAGCCTTTGGGGGCGTAGCCATACTGGGGGGGACACACACACACACACACACACACACACACACACACACACACACACACACACACACACACACACACACACACACACACACACACACACACACACACACACACACACACACACACACACACACACACACACACACACACACACACACACACACACACACACACACACACACACACACACACACACACACACACACACACACACACCTTAATGTTTGCAGCCTGTCAGTTAAAAATGTGTCTTTGCATTTTGATTTTGTCATCAATGTTTCAAGTCTGCAAATGCTGAGAACCATGTGTTGATACGCTGCACTTCGAAATGAATGGCGTCGTCGTTCATACGAGCAAAACAATTAGTTGCCGATTCACCCTCGTCATGTTCCTTCCAGAAATGCCACCAGACCCCTGCCTCCCCAGTAGATGTAGCCCCTCCCCCTCTCCCTGCCTACTTCAGTTTCCCCTGAACCCCAGAAGGCCGCGGCTGCTGCTTCTGCTCACCTTGTGCGTGTCTGCCGACATGCTGGTGACTCCCTTCACCCTGAAGTCGAAGGGGGCCAGGGGGTAGCCCGCCTTGGCCATGAAGCCGATCAGGAAGCCCCCTAGACACGCGTCCACGTGCAGGGGCAGCTTGTAGCGCACAGCCAGCTAGGGAAAAGAAGCAGCGGGAAAGTGTGCGTTAGCCGTGTCGGCACATCACAGCGTTAATGGTTCCCCCGTTATACCGCCAGGTATTGAGTGTTGTTCGCCATCACAGGCTGTCTTCAAAATTGTCACGAGACTACAATCGTTTGTTTTACAATTGTATTATCAGTGACATCACACATGTGGGAGAGCCAACCAGTTGGTACAGTCCACTGTAGGATGATTGACATTTAGATTTATCATACATCTGGGTGGACACTCCCACATGTCACTATGTCAAGAACTGTCACACTGTCAAACACCACACTGGGAGGCATCTGGGCCAAGGGCTTCCTTGGCCCAGCCAACACTGACTGTTCGGTGTAACTACCATCCTGTATTGCAGCAATACTACATCACTTAGTTACGTGTTTACATCACACCACACCTTTGTATGTATGCATAGTTTTTTATTTGCACCACTGTATTTAATTATAATTATTATTATTATTATTATTTTAAATCATTTATATTTTTGAATTGCTGTTGTTTGTAAAGAGTGACCGTGAGGATTGCTACACAATTTCGTTGTACTGTAAGGCAATTCTTGAGTGGTATAATCAGGGCTCTTAATTAATTGGCCCTTGACTGTCATGTCCCCTCAGTATGTTACTCACCTTGGCTACTTCCTCCACAGGGTCGACGATGCCGTGGGGAAACTGGGGGGTGGAGCACACCAGCATGGCGGTGTTCCCGTTGATAGCCCTCTTCATGGCCTGGACGACAACATGGGGGGGGGGGATTTAACATTGTCGAGAACAATTGGTAGCCTTTTGAACATTTGAAGTGTAAACACATCAGGGTTATTCTTTTAGTTTGATGCCATCAGCGTTCTCACCTTCACATCCACCTTCATGGTATCCTTATCCAGGGGGACGTGGACCAGCTTCATCCCAAAGTAGTGTGCCGCTTTGTCGAAGGCTGCGTGGACACTCTTTGGAGCAACACTACACCGCCGAGCAGAAACCACAGGGAGGACAAACAAACAACGAACAACAAAACATGAGACCCCGACGACCTCCCACACACTGCTGGACCAAACAACAACAACAAACTGGAGGGCACTCAGTAAAGCGCATACCTCCGCCACACCAAAAAGTGAAAAAAGACGATAAAATATCCGATTTTAACAGCCACATTTGAACCTCTTCAGTGCCTGAAGTCATATATATGGATCTGCCATCCAAAAACAAAATCAGCAGTTCCTTGGCCTTTAAGCAATCTTAGCACCAAGTTTTATTATTAAAAACAAACGACCACATTCCAACTGTGGGGAGTGGGTGGGGTGTGACTGTTATAGATGGAGTGAACAACAGGGAGGGGTCTTGACAACAGCGGACGTACATTTCAGGGTGCTTGATGCCACGTTCGTACGCCATGTCTCGGTAAGCCTTGCATGCCATCAGAATGCTCTCTGTGCCCCCGGAGGTGACCTAGACAGAAGGGGGGGGGGGGGTAGGCAGGAGCAGTCGGATGACGATAAGCCGCTCGCAAAAGGTGATTCAAGTAGTATTCATGAGCGACGTACGAAACCAAAACTCAACTGTGCCACAGGACTCCGGACCGCCGTGGAACAAGGTGCAGGTCATCCTCACCACCTCCGCCTCCATCTTCCGCACCCCTGGGAAGATGTCCGGGTGAAGGGGGTTGCTCCATGCAAAGTCGCCGTACACCTAGGGACCCAAGGGACCAGGGATGTTCAGCATGCTGCATTCAGCCAACAAAGCCTATCATACTCCTATGCAGGCTGAAGGTGGAGGTGATGATGATGATGATGATGATGATGATGATAATGACAATGATGCATACCTTAACCAAGAGCTTGGTCAGCGTCTCGTCTCCCCAGTAAACCGCCCCCGACACCCAGCCCTTCTCCCATTGGACCTCGTCTGCAGCAGGCAAAAAATAAAAGTTAACAATCTTGTAAACATGTCAACACCTTCGTCAACCCTTTACAAAATACGAAGAAAGTCAGCTCTTACGATGTCTCCAGCCAGAGTGGGCTTATTTTTAGGCAAGTCAAATGACAGATGACAATGACAAAAATAAGAGGACAGAGCGTAGCCAAAAAGCAGCCAGCAGGTCACCAACAGGCCAGTATACTCACTCAGCGTCTGGTACTCCCGGATCAAGTCGAGCACCTGGGCCTGGGAGAGCCCCGCGGCGGGGAGCTGCTTTGTGTAGCTCATGCCCTCCTTCAGCGTACAGAGGCTGACGGACATGTCGTCCAGGGCCTTGTTCAGTTGGCTCTGGATCTGTCAGGAAGAGGCAAACACAATGAATGAATCGCCGGAGGGGAAAATTCAACTGCGGTGTTTACCGCAGTTGAATTTCAATAGGGCAATGGGGGCTTGTACATCAGAATGCATCGTGGGAGTTTCTGCTGGCGATACTCCGCAATATTAAGAGGACTCAAGAGAGTTGTAGTACCATTAAAATCCTAAATGAATGTCAATATGCTGTAACCTAGGAGCTAATATTTTGTTTTGCCACGTCTGGCATGAGAAATGCTGCGGCAGTTTTAAACACAACAAGTTCTCTCCATAATAGTTTGTTGGAGTTACTGCACTGTATTTATGAGGCTGCTGCATTACTGGCACTTAAAATGCTTTTAAATCAAGACATGTACTATATATTATCTCTCACTTTATTTCTTTTTATGTTCATTTTTATTGTGTATAGTATTTTTACAGTATTGTTTTAGAATCTTGTATCATAATGACGAATCCTTTCACAATGAATTACTAAACAATTACCAAAAAAAAGACATTGCTACCAACACAATAAAGTAAAATTCCTATGCTTCCAAAATTGCGGTGACCACTGCAACGTGACGTCACAACGTACAAACCCCATCAGATTCAGTGAAGAAGTGTTTTGCCTCCATGACATAAGCTGATGAACTGACCCAAAGTAACCCTATTTTCTTCTCTTTTCTTTTTGAATCACAAGACTGATGTAAAGTGGGCCAAAGGTCTGCGTTGCTCCGCCCCTCTGTTGTGTGCAGACTCTTACACAGTCACAAAGAGTGACTCATGAACACTCGAGTCTCATCGCTAGAGTAAGAGCATGTCTGATGACACAAGAGGAAGAACCCTCCCTCCCTCCCTCCTCCTCACATCTCCATCACATCTGTTGTGGTGTACTTACTGCCACGCCGACGTAGGGGATTTTTCTGATGAGTCGAAAGCACTGCTTCTTCATTCTGGAATGAAGACCTATTGGGTGAAATACCACAAAAAGCCATGTTTTGGTGAAACTCCTGGTAGACAGATGACCGCAAAGGGTTGAAATCACTGACTAAGAGAGCGGACGCATTAGCAGCACGTCAAGACATGCAGTGGTTTTCCCAGCTGTGATTAACAACCCGTGTTGTACAACCCGTCAGAGAAGTTAAAGGTCTGATTAACATCACGCTGTTCACAAGTGCGCTGATCTGGGTGGAAATCAATGTAACTGCTATGCCTGCAATGATAACATCTAGGGTTTTATCTGGTGTCTCAATCCTGAAAGTAATGTTTTGACTGACAACTTGCATTTACTGACGGCTGATTCCCTGCATGGATAAGTTCATTCTCAACTACATGATTTATTTCACAGGGATTCAGCGTGTGGCATGATAAAGTGGAAGCAAAACTAAAAAAGTGGTAGCCTCGAGAGCCATGGCCTTGTGAAAGTTAAAAAGCTTGCATTGTTTTCATTGTAATGTTTTGGCCCCGACTCCGATCAAACTCTACGCTGCATCTCTGTGGATGATTTGGTGGAAGCTTCTTTACTTTCTTGCTGGAAGAGGAAGCCCTTGGCCCAGACGCCTCCCAGTGTGGTGAGTACGGTGACCCCGATGATCTGCCAGGGCTCCAGGTCGGCACAGAGGCCGTTGACCTGCCGCCGGCCCTGGTCCACATACAGCAGCAGCATCTCCCGGTACACGTCCAGGGCACTCTGGAGAGACAAGAGACACACAGGGGCTTCATAAAGGACAGCTCCAGGCTGGCACTATTGGTACGATTTTTACTTTTCAAGATTCCAACAGTCACATTTAGATGAAAATACAAATAAAAAATTATTTAAAAAAAAACAAAAAAAAAACAACAACAACACACTTTACACCAACATAACTGAAGTTGTTCTATAACGGTTAGTAGAATAACAGACAATGGCCATCAAGTTCACCAACTTTGTTCACTTCCACAAAAGTTCCACATGCATTCAATCATTTTTACAGCTGGTACTCAAATAGGTGACACCCTCCAAGCATATGTACACTAGATAAGATTAGATAATTTATTGTCACTGCACAGCAAAAGTACAGTACAGCGACATGATCCATGCACGTGAAAACAACAATGACAACTTTGTGAGACGAATGACGAATGCGTCACTCACACCAATGTGACTCATGTAACTCAAAAGCAACCAATTATCTTATTTACTCCCGCTTTAACCTATGATCACATACAGGTGGCAAATTCTGTCAGGCTGCCAACACCAATGTAATGTGTACACCATTTCCCATTTTGATGTTCACACATTCTAAAACACAGTGCAAACCCTTTTTACAAAAGTATTTTCTTTCAAAGACAGTACTTACATCAGAAGACGTTGCCATGCCTCTTCAGTTCAGTTTATCTCTCTTAGCCGTCAGTGATCCCTATCAATGGTCTTGGCAGGTGGCCCTCCCTCCCCTAACTAGTGGAGCGCAACCATCTCTGTGGGCTCCTCCCAACACAGCCAGATACCATCTGACCTTTAAAAGCCAATAATAAATGCACAATACGTTCAATGTGCCAGTCCTGATCCCAGGAGATAGAAACTAGGTTTCAATATGAAAATAAATGATATCCTACATTGCAATTTGTATAGCATTGGCTGTCATTTTGTTCTGTCCTTTTTTTGCCCTAATTGATTTATTGAATTGATAAATATGTACCAAGTAGAAAAACAAGTAGAACAATAGGCAAGTATGATCATGTAGTCCTTGTGATGATCATAGTTAATGATTCATTGATTGTCATTTCATAAGTGCTGTAAAAGTGAACATATCTACACATGCTTTTTCTTTATCTTCCCCGCCGACTGCGCTTTTACAGCACCGCGACAGGCCCGTTCTGATAAGAAACAATATGCTTCTTCCATAACTCGGACCACAATCTGACGGAGAAGAGCTAAAGGTCCCAGTAAGGAAAACATCTTGGATAACCAAACATCACGAGGACTGAAGCGTCCTTTGCATCATCAGGTCTTATCTTCAAGGCAAGCTATCCCTGGTTTCCATTAGATTCCTCTTGACTAGACTTCCATTTTGAAGTCTTTGCCTAGGAGGGGCCGGGGATATATGCTTTGTGGATTCGTAGAAGGCCTCCCCAGGAGATACTTTGGGGGTGCTGTGGGAGTATGGAGTGCGGGGGTCACTACTGAGGGCCAGCCAATCTCTGTACTCCCAAAGCGAGAGCTGCGTCTGGATCCTCGGTAGTAAGTGGGACCTGTTCTCAGTGGGTGTTAGCCTCCGCCAGGTCTGCACTTTGTCACCTATCCTGTTTGTGATATTCGTGGACAGGATTTCAAGGCGTGGCGAGGAGGGGTTACAGTATGGTGGGCTTCAGATTTCTTCTTTACCGCACAATCTACCGGGCAGTCTTCGCTCCTACCCTCCCCTATGGTCATGAACTATGGATCATGACCAAAAGGACAAAATTGCGGATACAAGCGGCCAAAATGTGTTTTCCTCAGGAGGGGGGCTGGCATCCCCATTAGGGATAGGGTGAGAAGCTCGGTCACTCGTGAGAGATTCAGAGTAGAGCCGCTGCTCCTTTTTATAGAAAGGAGACAGTTCGGGCATCTAGTAAAGCTGCTTCCTGGTCGCTACCCATGGGAGGTTTTCCAGGTGGAGTGACTACATCACTGGCCTGGGAAGGATCCCCCAGTCAGACTTGGTTAATGTGGCCAGGGAAAAGGAAGTTTGGGGTCCCCTGCTGGAGCTGCTACCTACGCAACCAGATTCTGGATAAGCAGTAGAAGATGGATGGATGGACTTTCCCAGCAAAAAACAAATTGTGGCGTGTGTGGTTGGTGGCTGGTCACTCAAGCTGATTAGACTCTGGGGCTTGGTGGGGCTGCACACCTGTGGGGTATTGTGTAATCAAGGCACACAGGATAAACCAGCCATCACCACATGCACTCAGGAAGAGCTGTGGCAGGAGAAACTGCCACACCAATGTAAACTAGTAATTGATATGAAAACAGTTAAGGTACTAACAGTAACGTTGACAACTTAGTAGTTATTAGCCGACACAATGGCCTACTACTTTCCCCTAACTACAGGGTTTGAATAGCACATGCTCATACAGGTTTGGCCAGGTTACATGGGTAAGAGAACAACAGCAGAAGAAGACAATCGCTTGTGTCTTGAGATAACTACTAGCTTATCAAGTATCATTAAAAAACACTTGAACTACTACTTGCACTACTCTAATTGATAGATTAATTGCTGAGGTCACATCACCAATAGGCTCAAAGTAACCTGTCTCACGACTAATACGCACACATCTACACCAGAATGTAATCGAGGGATTACAAAAGGCCATCTAGACAGAAGACGCGCTTCGGTAATCTGAGGCAATCTAAAAGACAATGTTTTGAAGTTAATTAAACCCATGTAAGCAAATCCGCTGTGCCAAAGGGCTTTCCCTCTGTTGGATAAACCCCGGCGGCCTATGTTTAAATATGTTAGTTAGCGCTGTGCTTGGACAAAAGCTCCGGTCCCATTTTGTTCTAGCCATTGTACTGCAGTGTGACGCCCCGTCCTCTGCTTTCCTCCCATAGGGGCAGCTGGGTGATTCTCTAAGGAGACTATTGTTTTCTCAAGGGGGAGGTCATGTTCTCATGGAAATGTACTGGGAGAAGGCTGGTGGTGCTGCTGCTACTACTACTACTACTAGGTACCCCAAGGGGTTAAAAGAACACACGCAACATTATCATTCTGTTGAGTCATTCATTGATGTCTAAAACAGGCTTAATCTTCAGGCAATCTCTGACTTGCTTTGCTCGGTCTGGTCCATCTGCCCAAAAAAAACTATCTTCATATTGTTATTTCTCATGACTGGGAATGTGTGGTTGACTGGGAATTTAGTCTGGTTATCAGTTACTGGAGGAGTGAAGGCTATTGGTATGAATAGGCATGGCATTGGTGGTTATGTTGGCAAATTCCCGTTGCCAAGTTACCAACAGTAAGATGACATTTGATAGGAAAATCCCTAAAACCCTACCCTACACAGGGTTGAGAAGTTGTTGACATCCAGTATATGCAGCTGTTTCATCCTGCTTTAATAAAGTGGCTGCAATCCAAGTTAGTTTGATTTTTTTTCAACTGAGCTTTTCCTTCAATTGTCCAGATGATAGGCTGGAGAGAGAACGCTGAGGTTATTTTGGTACTACAATGTTAATTGTGAATCAGAGCAGCTTTAAGCTCAAGTGTGATTTAAATAAAGGGTGTTTACCATCTCCCATAACACAATGCTCCTATGTGGATTCTTCCTGTAGACATGTTTATATTGAAGGGAAAGTCCAGCACAACTGGCCACTACAATAAACAAAACACCTTAAATACCATCAGCAAATACTTGCTGAAGGAAATACTGAATAAGTTATAATGCACAGAAACATCTACAACACCAGACATACATGTACTCCTCAAGTCCCACGCGAGAACTTCAGTCGGCTGAAGCAAAGTAAGAAGATAAGCCGAAATGTGGCAAACGTCGTTACAATCATTATCATCATTGTACATGTAACACATTGTAAACAGCACACCTCGACACGTCCATCACCCAACACCTCCAAGGCATGCTTCACCAACAAGCGAAATAATAATGTATTTCAGGTCAAGTGGAGTCCTTACGTACCTTGTAATCCATGTCGTCGGGGAATATCCTCGGTGAAGCAACAGTCCTGTTAGTCGAGTTAGGAGTGAGGCACCACCACCACTACTACTACAAGACGAGCCTGATCAACAACATAAACACGCACAGGCTGCTACGCTAACCCCACCACTTTCAGGAAGTAGCCAGCATCTGCTAACGCACAGTATACATACATGCACATGTAGATCTTACAACTTGTGAGTGGCTCCGTGGTCATGAATTCCCCACTAGCATGGCGTTGACATGCTATGTGGATCTGACATTAAAAGCAGGACATTGGAAAAGTTACGGCTAATGACACACACAAGGGGTAGTAGTTACCGAATCGGTTTGGCTGTCGCGTTTGCATTGACGTCAAATGTGTTTTTGCTAGTGTCAACAGTGCCCCCAAGTGGCCAAGGACCACTCCTACACAATGGTACATGGTTTATTAGAAAATTAGACAGTAGGGCTATTGGGAATCTATTGATGATTATTTCATTTTCTTCGAGTTATACTATGTTAATGTGTAAAATATATTAGTTTTTAATAAATATGCAATAAATATATATAATAAATATATATATATTTTTTAGTTTTTCCACTATTTTTCATTCTACCAATGATATCAAATAAATCATGATTTAAAACATGTTGAGTCACCCCCAATAAGTTCACATAAATATAAATACCAGGAATCGCATGAACAATGTAAATGTATAATTGGGTCTTCATTAAAAAATCTAAAAATTAGATTTTTTAAATTGGATATGGCAATAGTTGTGTAACTATTCGTGATGTAATTTATACTGGAACAATGTAAAAACAATGTTGCTAAAGACAATCATATTGTAAACCAACTAATGAACTTACACATTCAAGTAAAAATGGAACAATTAACGTTGTAATGAAGATAATTGAAAATGCCAAAAAAATGTTCCATGACGAATACCTTTATATATTTAATTGAATGCTTATATTAAAACATGATGGCCAATGTGTCGTGTTATGTTAAAATGTGTTTGCCTACATATCTATATTCATTGTATTCCCAATTTACGTCCAAAACCTACTGACAGAATAAATACAAATACTTTAATTGTAAATGTTGAAAGGTATAGCGAGCGACCTGCAATCATAACCGCATTGTTAACTTTTACAAGCATGGGACAAACAGTCCCGTGGCTTCTCTTTCGTCGTAATTGATGATCATGGCCTTCAAAAGCTATAAGGTTAGAGTTACAATACTGAGCCCAGTGAAAAGAAACTCAAAAGCACATTAAAACCGCATTACTACTTGTGCAAAGTGTGCTCAGGGTCATTCTGGTCACGATGCGCACACCTCTCCAAAAAGCGCACGCGTCTCCAAGGCGCACTCTCCACTTTCTAAAGGCAGTTCGCATTGTTGGGGTCTTCACAAGAGGTGTACATATGGCATCCGGGTTGCAATTAAATGTTTTAAAATGTTTTTTTCTCTCTTTAAGAAGTTTCCCCTTTTCTTTCTTCCCGTGGCCATTTACCACAGAATAAGAGGGTCTACATTCAACGGTTCGCTGCTGGTTTGGGATGACAACAATCTGGTCAGCGAGTTGTTGGACTTTGATTGCCCCTTCAGAACGTCCTTCAAACAAAAGCTCAAGACGAAAATAAAGCCCCACCTGGTACCTCTGTTTGCTAAAATAATAATAAATAGATTTCGTTTATTAAATAAGCACAAGGGACTGTAAAGTGGAGTAGTAATCAGGAGACTCGGGCAGGTATCACCTGCTCTTGCGCTTGCTCAGTTTATTGTTAAATATTGTTAAATCACTTTCATACGAAGTCTGCCTCGATATCTGCTTTTTTCCTTGGCGACTCGGAGCGTGTGTTTGCCTACACTTTGCATAACAAGCGGAAAAGCATAGTATGCTGATAAAAAAATCAAGTCACCCTCGAACACGCACCTGTCCACGATATTCCAACATAGATTTGGCATCAGTGAATGTTTGTAAAGTGGTAATATTCAGTTTACATTAGACTTTTCTTCGTGGCTTTTATAACAGCAAAGCACCATCTCCTATCTCACCAGCGTATTTGTCAATTTTATTGAAAGCATATGGTTATCAGAGAGCTCCCAAAACACATATGTAGACAGAAAGTTAACGAGTGTGCAACAAGTGTTTAGGGGGGGGGGGGTCCATTATAAATAAAGCTTCTGTTGTGCCGTAGCACATTTAGCCCATTCCCAAATGTGTCACTTGTACCCACCCTTATGCATTTTAATAACTTTAAAATAAGACGAAAAGACTAAAAACACCCATGCGCTGTTCGCCAACATCAGTTCATTTGCATGTTGGAGATGTCATAGCGCACTATGTTATGGTAAATATGAGGTGTTAAATACACATCTATTGATTTGACAAAGAACACAACCCTTTGTACTTCAATTTCAAATAAAAAGTTCTGCCTTTTCGACAGCTGTTACCAGGGTGTTTGTCGTGCGTAAATGTGATTATCGACCTACAAGATTAATGCGCTCCCGGTCGATGAGCATTTTGGTTTTATAACTTTGTGACATTGTAATTGATATGGTATGTGATACGGCAAGCAGTTTAAATGCGGAAAAATCTTGATTAAGAACATAAATTAAACGACATTGTAATTTGGAAAAATTAAATCCAAACATCAAGTAAGGACCGCGCCAAAGCTAGAGCCAAGTCAGATATGTCAATAGGTTTGATATGTACACTACTTATAAACACGCCATACGTGGTTCTGTATCAATATTTATCATTCAGTTCACTTTTTCCTCTTTTGAAGTTATATTTGAGCCTATATAACGCTACTTTAGAATTCCATTTTAAAAGTGAGGATTGAACATGTTTAATGTGCGCAATAAAGGCCTTAAAACGAATTTAAAAAAATATATAGTTAAAAGACCATTTCTCAGGATGACACAATTGCGCATTCAAACGTGCGTTTTTTTAGTAGAATAGATCTGACTCGAGTGACTTTCGAGTGAGTTTATTGAGTTCAAATGTTACATGTTTATAGGACTATGTATAAACTGCATTAAATATTCGAGTGCTTATAAAACGATAGGCCTGTATACCACATGTCATTCAGACACATTTAAAATGGAAAAAGACTGTGCTTAGAATGCACACAACAAGAAGAACCATAAGTGGCCTATAGACAGTGTATCTTTGAATAATGAGTCAACTAATCCAATAGTAGGGCCTACCTAAAAAATCACTGCAAAGACGTGCTGCTGGCGTCCCTGCAAGCTGATTGGCCCGTGGACATGCGCTGTTTATTCAGGCACCATTGAAACAGATAAGATAAAGGGCCACATAAAATGACAGATGATGCACATCCATCTCTCATTGTCAGCTGCGCATATACCAGCGTCAGTCTCTCTTCCAGTTGGATACAGGAGCCGCAAGGAGAAACGACAGATATTTCTACATCGGTAAACAAAACAAAACAAATATATATATGTGTATATACATCAATAACTGAAGCATTGTATAATCTTGTCACTTAAGATGCACTGGTTCCAATTTTGATTATTATTATTTTTCCCTTAGGACCTACTGTATCTGCAACTAATAAGACTTTTTGGAACTGCGCCAGGATGTTGCCCACGTTGATGTGTGCGCCGGCCGAGCGGTGCGTCACCGTCCGGCCCGGTGCGCATTCTGTCAGCAGCGCCGGTAATAAGGACGACATCAAACCGGACGACTCCAGCAAACAGCTTTGTGGTCGTCACAGTGGATGGAAGGTTAAAACCTACTGCACGAAAAAGCCTCTTGGATCAAAATCACCTGCAGGACTCTGCGGACCCAGGGGGAAACGCAGGGTAAAAGCCAACGACAGAGAACGGAACCGTATGCACAACCTGAACTCTGCCCTGGACGACCTGAGGAGCATCCTCCCCATGCTGCCCGACGACGCGAAGCTGACGAAGATCGAAACGCTGCGCTTCGCCCACAACTACATCTGGGCACTGACGGAGACTTTGAGGATGGCCGATCATCATCATCATCACCATCATCCTCATCACCAACAACAACAACAACAACAACCCGGACAACACGCTCCACGTCAGCACGAGGCGTACTGGCCCACAGCGGCGGGTATTTACACGATGACGCGTTTGGAATGTCCGACGAGCGTGCAGTCCAGTGCGTGGGACTCGACGACGTCCCCCGCGCCGTCGTGTCACGGGAGCCCCGGGAGCGCGAGGCGGCTGGATGTGATGAACCGGGAGATCTGCTCGTCTGCCGTCACCAAGAGCAGAACGCAACAGTGTCCCTCTTCTTACCTTTTGTGTGAATCCACGATGGTTGACGTTTAATCTCGTGTTGTAATGTAAGTCGACCCTCCATGTAATGATGTCTTCATGACAATCACATTTTCAGAGACAATTTTTTTGGATGGTCAACTTTTCCGCACTTCATTTCATGCAAATCCTTGCAATTAGCTGTCGATTGTGTTAGTAAACGTTTGCCTCATTAGGATTAAGTTGTTGAATGGATCTTACAGATTAGTAAAATGTTTAATTAGATACGTTATCTTGAAACAACGTTGCACTTATTAGGCCTAAGTAGACCATGTTCAACCTGTGTCAAACATTGGCAAAAAAACCTGTTAAGTTATACAAGACAATAGAAGAAAGGGTTGAGATAAAACATTTATTTGGCAGTAGAATTTAATTTAATAAAAAAAACAGTTTTCATTGCAATTGATGACAACATAATGCATTGTTTGGAGTGAAAATTCATTATTCATAAAATATCAAACATACACTGAATTGCAATTCATACAGAAAATCGAATTCAATTAGGCTCCAGCTTTGGGCAACAAAACGTTTTCACGTGTAGTGAGTACAAATAAAATCACTATTGTACAGTATTCATCCATCCTTTGTGGTATGCCAAAGCAAAAAAACAAAAAAAAAAGACATAGTTCTTTGTTGTCTGTTTTCCTGTTGAACAGTGACCGTAGAGTAACAAAAAGGGGGGGGGGGGGGGGGAAAGACAATTTTATAGTGTCCTTTACATAGCATGGGCAAAATTTGTCAAAGTCTTGGATCATTTAATGGTATCCTATAGTGATGTGCAGTCTGTCGCTATGGTAGTGGTAGTGGTGGTTGGGGGGGGGGGGGGTTTGGGGTCTACTTGGGGAACACTGTGACCACGTCGTAGCCCTCTGGTGGGGTGACCCGCTCCCGCGCGTGCTTCTCGCAGTAAATCTGATCTTCCACAAAGAAATGTCCTTTCTGTTTGAGGTTCACCTGGCAATCTGTGCAGGAATAGCACTCCGGATGGCGGAACTTGTCCCTCAGCTTCACCACCAGGCCCCTGTGAGTGGTGGTGGAGGAGGAGGAGGAGGAGGAGGAGGAGGAGGAGGAGGAGGAGGAGGAGGAGGAGGAGGAGGAGGAGACGCATGTAACGTTCAGTATTCAATCAAAATTAAATGCAAAACATTGTGTGCCAAGTATGACTTGAGGACCAGAAGGATGTTACAACTAGCGATGGTCTCAGACTTTTTAGTGGATGATAGCACATTTGTTTAATACATATATGTATGAGTATTTAGACGTTGGAAAACCAATGTGTTTTGTAGGGGCGTAGTTGATAATGTTCTGTAATAAATAATTTTTCACAGTGTCAGTGTGACGGATCATGTAACTGTGAAGGCAGTTCTCAATGTCGCAGAAGGCCCTGACCAATCCCCCTGTCGCTTCCTTTTCTGTTCAGTAACACCAACTGGCCACAAGGGGGCGACAGAGCCCCTGCAGACATACCCCTCTCTTTCTCTCGCTATATCGCTATTACGTCACAGCATTTCATCACAGTGCCCCTTTTCCTAGTGGATCAAGACTCAGCAAGATTCCTAGCAGATATCAAGGGCTGGAAAGTAGGCCAGGTTGCACAACCGGGCCCTTCCTAATGTTGGCAAATCATTTCATTTAGCTGCAAGCACATGCACCACTAGGCTGGGAAAAAGCCTATTAAAAAAAAAGCCTGAAATAAAACAGATTTCCTTGTTACTTGTAACCGGTAAACTGCAAATGTGGGACAATCAAGCAGTACTTACACAATCCCCGAGCCACATTTGTCACAGATTGGCAACTTGTCTGCATTTCCCAGTGACCCCCCGATCTTCGTTGTCGGCGGTCTCACACTCCTGAACCCTGATGGTTTTTCACCGTCACCTAGACACACAGACACAGACACATTAAGCTAATGCACTTTTTTACGGGTTACTTGCAAGTCATTAGCGTGGACATGTTTTATCAACAGCAAGCAGGATATTAAAATCCCACGCATTGCTTTTGCTGACAGTTGAAAACGTGAGACGTCCTGCACTGCTGCCAGCATTTATCTGGGATGCATGACCTCATTGTATTATATCATATTATGTGTTGCGGCGAGTAAATGAATCTCGGGGGAGTGGCAGCGGCGCAGTCGTGGTACCCGTCTCAAGGATCTCCTGGAGGACCTTGAAGGAGGCCGACTGGCGGGGAGGCTCCTCAGACTCCTGGTTCTCCTGGAGCATCTTGTACACCTCAGAGTTGGCCAAGATCTGCGGTGGGCTGCCCGGCTTGCACTCCTCTAGTCTGCAAGGCACATAAGATATGGTTAAAGTTGCAATGTGTAAGATTATACAAATCACTACAATAATGAACAGAATTGAACAGAAATAAAACAGAATTTTGCACAATTGTTCTTTTTTGTTAATTTTTTCTAATATAGTATTTTTATAGTATTCTTTTAGTAATTCATACTGCA
Organism: Muraenolepis orangiensis; assembly: GCA_027704905.1. NCBI lineage: Eukaryota > Metazoa > Chordata > Actinopteri > Gadiformes > Muraenolepididae > Muraenolepis > Muraenolepis orangiensis. The sequence goes on from CM051018.1 coordinate 16,710,280, forward strand.
GGAGGAAATGGGAAGAAAGCAGTCTATTGAAATTGTTGCAAATGGCCAATACAAATCTTGTGTATCTAGAATGTTAAGAAATAACCGTTTGGACTTTATGTCAAAAAACGTCTATGTATCGTGCTGTATTTACTTAATTTAGCAGCTAGGACTGGCCCTGTACCGTCTGGTAATACCACTTTGTACCTCAAGGAGGCGATTGCCATCACTGCAGCTTCCTTATTCTAACCTCTTGTCAAGCATGTCAAGATGAAAAACGTCATGCTGGCTCTAACTTTCCGGATCATTTGGAAGGAAATAAACTTGACGATGCCATAGCACACATTCACTCCAAACAGTAAGCATTATTCGGTTCAGGCGGTGTATTTCCGTGTTTCTTACAATGTTGTGAATTATCTTTCGGATTTATGGAAACCTTTGTTTTGAATATCAAAACCAACGCAATTTTCTGGTGATATGCTGCCCACCATTTGGTTGGTTGAGGACTAATTCGATAGTTGGCTAAATCTAAAACATTAACTAAAACTGTAAAATAAACATTAAGCTAATTAAACATTAGCTTAATGAAAATGTTGGTTGTTCGTTAATATAATAATACTAATGTGGACGCACCACACACACACACACACACACACACACACACACACACACACACACACACACACACACACACACACACACACACACACACACACACACACACACACACACACACACACACACACACACACACCACACACACACACACACACACACACACACACACACACACACACACACACACACACACACACACACACACGGTGGGCGGGTGTTCACTCACACACTGCAGGGCGGCGCAGTGGCAGTGGCGGTGGCGATGGTCCTGACACAGTCCACGGTGGAGTTGAAGTCCTCGATGTTGTCGGAGGAGTAGAGGCCGGCGGGGTTGTTGTACTGGCTGGTCACCACCTTGGACCCGAACGCAGCGAACGGCAGAGCGCTGCGGTTGTGGGCGGCGCCAATAGCCTTGACTTCCTGGCGTGGCGTATGACAAATAGTACAAGAGATAACGGATGAAAATATGAACATGAAGAGGAATCAGTTTGAGTTGTTTTTAAACGTTTTCATGGATCTGACATGAAACAAAGCGATTGTAGAATAAACAGTGAGAAACATGCACTGAAAACAACACATTTGTGTCAAACAATAATGACTGCAGCCTTCAGATGAAGTGGACCATTCAATTACATATGTATGAGCTATTAGCTATACTAACCTATTGAGCTATTGCCCTTGCGGTTAGGAATAGTCAATACATAAAAAAAAAAATCAATTGATCTCATCAATGATTTAAACATCCTCAGATAGTAGGCTACACGTAACCACAGTCTTTTAAAAAGATGATGAATGACAAAGCGAGACCAATTAAACTAAACAAAAAAATGAAAATAAAAACTTAAAAAAAATGTCAAATGTACATTTAAAAGTCAAATCTAAAAACAGCCTCTTTGAACCAGGCTTTAACTGTTTTCCGGAACAAACGGTTTAATGTCCAAACTACAGATTATATTCCTGAAATGAAAACATGAACGCATTGAAAATACCGCGAGGCTGGCTCATGCTTCACAGTGGAAAGAACAAGGGAAAAGCATACATTTAAATACATCTCCTCATGCTTCAGGCATCAGACAGGTTACATTTCAGGGCTACGGTTTTTTTCTCCACCGCATCCAAAACGCATTACACTATTTTAACATGCAGCCCATGTCATGACATTCGCCAGAAGTAGCAGAGTCTATTCACACAGACACACAGAGGTGAAAAGTGCACAAAGCACATTTGAAACAAGTGAGCAAAACACACTTCTACTACTACTACTACTGCTATTTGTGAAAGGTGAAAGCAGTGGTCCCCAGGACTCACACACACGGGCGCACAAAACACAGACACACAGCTTCCTACATGAATACACACTCCATGTCCTCAAACTTTCCACTTAGCAGGCAGGAACTGGGTGTTGCATCAGTGCTTGGCTGATAAACTAGCGTCTCCTAGGTTACCTCCTGTTGGGGAGGTAAACAATTACTTCATCGTTGGCACCAGGACTCGCCCCCCCCCCCCCAACATCCCCTTCACACAGACACACACACAGAATGTTGAACTGGCTACCGGTTTCAATTGTTTTCACAACTGAATGAATTAGAAATGAAAAGGACAGAATATGTAATGTCCAATTGAAGAAGAACAATTGAAGCACTGACAGTTTGATATATATTTTAAGTCAGCGAACACAAACGCAGACTACCGCACACCCACACACACGATGACACACATACACAAACAAACCTGTGGTTCTGAGGCAAGATTCATCTTGTATGGATTTGCTTTCCCTTCCTCAGAGGAAAGCGGAGACCAAAGTTTGGTTTCCGACCTGAAACAGAGTTGAGAGACAAGAGGGTTTCAACAGAGGGAACAAAAGAAGGCTAGACCATCGTCGTGGAATGTATCTTACATAACCACACAAACAGTAGATTACATCACTTAATATGTGTTTTTAGGGGAACCTGTAACCTCTTTAAAATCGGATAATAAAATTTCTCTGAGAATAACAGAATAGCGTCAAACTGGTCACACTATTACTATGCTAGATTAAAAAGCTCTTAATGAAAAAAAACCCCATACAGTAAAATAGAAGACTTGTTAAAAGTTGACTAGGTTGGAATGCCTAGCGACCCCCCCCCCACCCACCCACACACCCACACACACACACACACACACACACCTTTACAACCGCTGTATCATGGCTGAGTCAGCTCAAGTTACTCGTATTGTGCCTTTGGCCCCCCGAGGCTGTGCAAAATCAGACTCGGAGAGCGTGTCCAAGCATCCTACATACCGGTCTACAGACAGCGCCATCTCATCCACGCAGCCCTTGATCTTATTCTGGGCCTGCAAATGTGTCATGTATTCTGTGGGTTCGCCGTCGATGGCCAGGATCATGTCGCCGACGCACAGGTCCGCCTGTGCTGCTTTACTATCCGGCGTGACCTATGGAACAGACAGACAGACAGACAGACGGCAGAGACAAAAATAGACATGGTCTTTATTTTTTATAGGACGGTCGAACAGAGGTCTAAGGTCGTTTCTTTCGGAAAACAAGGGAGTCCTTTCAGCCTGAACGTCCTTTTGGCACGGTGGCACTTAAATCAACCGTGGTTTATTTACACTAAACACAGGGAGGAGGCGTTTTACTGCATGAGGAAAGGAGGCGGCAGGAATGGGTGAGAGCTGAAGGGTGTAAGAAGAAGCCAGGGCCACGGGCTGGGACACGCCTCTGAAAACGTTTGACTTCTCGATAATATCTTAGTAGGCAAATGGGTCTCTGGTGGTAAGGGAATGTCTTTAGCCATGGGTGGAGCAGAATGGAATGACCACTGTGGTACCATATAGGCTTCTAAAAAAAAAAAGTAGCAAGCACAAAGAGAGAAAACAAGGTATTTCTGCTAAAGCAACTGTAACTGTCACTATCTGTTTCACAGGTAGGTAGGTAGTATCAAAAATAAAAGTGCCAATGCAACTCTTCGCTGCCATTTCCTCCCAAATTCCTTGTGATTATGAGTTCAAGTGAGTTTAGGTAGCAGACGTATTTCACTGTTACTGATGACTCAACGTGGAATGGCCTCATACTGTATTTTAAAACACGATTTCCTCGCTCCAGCAAAGTTACCGTTCAGTTACCGTTCATCTATTTGTTTCGGCATCATCGCATATTCTTTTCAACAAAGAGACAACGGGATAACGTTATCGCCATGAGAGGATACACTGCTAGGTTGCAGTGTATTACAAAGTAAAACACTCTTACACACACTTACCCTCGAAATAGTCAGCGGTTGCTCGAAGTCCTTTCCTCCAACCAGACGGAACCCCCAGGGTCCAGGCCCGTCCATTACAACTCGGATCGGCATGGCGAGGATTCGGAGGATCGCGAATAACGTGTCGTAAGTTCACCGCTCACTTCCCCGACTAGAAGAATGACATGTGCGGCGGACACCAGTAGGTGAACGTTTTTCACTCGGTGCTTGCTTGCTTGCTCGGGCAACTTTTTTCTAAGGGGAGGGGCGGAACCTGGTGATGTTGGTGGGACTAATAGGGCTTTTTTTGTTGGGTTAAGTTTCCACGCTGATAAGAGCGAGCGCCGCGGTGTTTGTTTTAGGAGTGTGGTTCTCTGCCCTGACGTCACCGCGTTGGATGCAGCAGCCGGACCATGTACGGTAGAGCCGGGGACCCGGGGATGCGGAGCCTCCCATTCCTCCAGTGGAATGGAACACACCCAACCCAACGCAACGCGTTGCCCATCGTTTACTGGGACAGCCCCTTGTGAATATAACATAACATATAACATGGCTATTCTAAAGTGTCCTATTAAAAGTGTGTTAATTAAATCAATTACAATCTATTGAGAATCAATAGACGTTTAACGTTTAAACAGCATGTGTTTCGTAGCCTTGCCAATGCCTCATTAACAAATTAGACACTAAAATACAGTTTGTATTAGAGTCAAAAGTCGACTTTACTAGGCAAATGCATTAATGACACATATTTATATCCATCCCAAATGACCACTTAATAATTTGTAATCACTGATTATATTGAACCAGGTAGCCCCATACATATACAAATATCATTTTATTTTATTTATCAACTATTATGAGACAATCAAATCAATCTAGACTTGTTACTGGATAACAACACAGGCAATATCCCAGATATTTTGTATGGTTTATTAAATATTGCATAACATTGAAACCACAGCAATGTATAGTAATATATTTATTTTAATGTAATCAATGAAACAACACTGCAAATCGAAGCAAACAAACCCAAGCAGGTGTGTGTTTAACAGGGAAATCCATTCTTATGTGTATTCATCATTAACTTGAAGCATTGTGTCACGCTTTAGCTACTTGCACAGTATAATGACATGTTTCTCTTAACGTAAATGTCTCCTGGTCACATACACTAGGATAATGGATCAAAAGAATGTTAGCATTGTCATAGGTGGTGGATACGTTTCAGTCATAGTGGAGACCGTTTAAATGAATGAAACCCCCGAGGCACAACATAAGGCGATGCAGTCTTCCCAAATGGCACCACACTGTTCCTTTGCATTATACTTCTGTGCTCAACAATACTTCACTATGTGCTTTTGTCAACATCCTTCAGGTAAACAAAAAAAAAACCAAACTTGTACAACCGACGGACGGCAAACTTAAATTTAACTTCCCATCCCATCTTTTTTTTCTTTTCTTTTTTTTTTTTACATATTTACAATCTTTATTTTGCCCATGCCACTCAATATTTTGAATGTTCATTCAAAGTGAGAGATCTGATATATATATTTTTTACATATTGTGTGCGTGTATGTGTGTGCACGTGTGTGTGCGTGCGTGTGTGCGCGCGTACACTGCCAGACGTTCATATATTCCTACATTCATACATCCTACGATATGACACCCTCTTAGACAGTCTAGAGACTTGATATGTTTTGACGTGACAAAACCAAGTTGGTTGCTGCCGTGTAAAGAGTGACAGTGAGATAGAGCGAGCCTGCTTTCTCTTAAATAGCGTTCGGTTAGGAAAAAGGACAAAAAAAAGGCATCAGAAATAAAAGTTGGCATGACGGGAGAAGGTCTCGGGAAACACACGGAAGTCCCAGACTATTAGCACATCGTTGGAGCGCCGCTTACGTCATTAAAACCTGCAATCATGCAGGAATGAAACATGTCCTCATCTGCCACGGGGAACTTTAACTATAAAACGACTGAAACAAAACATCTGCCTCTGTGGTGTAACACGCTACCTGGCTAGTCACAGTACTGTCTCAAGGGTTAGCCTATGAACTCATGTGTTTATTGAAGTAGGAAGACATTTCTCTTGATGGGCGAGTGATGATGGCAATAAAAGTCAGCTGATCTGATCTCTACAATATCAGAACACTCGTCTGCATCAACGTAGTAATGTACTTATTGAACGTAATTTACGTGGTTAACATAGTAGCCACACACAGCGTCAAAGCATATTCCTACAAGGTCTACGTTCATCATCACTGCACAACTGTAGCACACGTATTCAGATTGAATAAATACAAGCATATGAATCACACACTTCCTACATCTACTGTGTGTTTGTTATACACCATTTTCCATTATTGATTCTTCTTAATTGCAATTCTTCTGTATTAAACCATGATTATATTGAATGGAGACTGTTTGTATGTATTTCTTCCCTCAATGTTTGATTAATGTGTCCATGTTGGCATTGGTCTTTCACAAACAGACTTGTGTGTTTTTAGTTTATTTTCCGTGATTGATTGCATCTAGTCTGAGCTAAACATATAAAGGAGGTACAAACTACAGGGCAATAGAGACCCGGTCAGAGATTCAGTCAAAGTCCAAAGTATGCTTAACCAGTCACAAAAACCCTTACTACAGAATAAGTGACACTGGCAAGATGTGTGTACGCTGAGTGAAGCCCAGCCAGGAGACGTAGTAATCTAGTCTACTGCAGATGACATGGATTGCGATTGAAAATAGAAGAACAATATGCACAGTAGTCGTTTATTATATTATTGTTGTAAGAGGATCTATGCAAAAGTGTGGTGCATGTTATGGCCCCTGATAATGCTGTTGTATGCCCCGTATTCATAAAGGAAAAGTTTCTTGTTGATGTGAGGATAAGACATAATTGTCTTTTACGGAGTCATACCATGACCAATGTAAATTATATATATGACATGCAAATGTTGTGTATCATGAACTACCGTCATATCTCTTGGGGGGGGGGGGGGGGGTGGAGGAGGTTGTACAGTTTTATAGTAATATAATATTACTGTCAACAGGGCAGCCGATTGTGTTGATGCGGCAGTCAAGATGAAGAATTCTTACGATTGTGTTTTGGTGTGACAACATAACTATGAAATATGTGTTTGTGAAGTTACATATGTAAGTCGCCACAATACAATTCAAGTACCTCAACTCACGCATGGCATGCAGCATGGCTTCCGTTACATAAAGGAGGTGATTGTAGGACAACACACGACTGTAGGCAGTGTGAAGTCCTTTTTAAAAACAGAATCACCGTCTTATGCCGCCATAAATGCACAGCTGAAGAACCTTTAAAAACCTGTTGGATCGCGTTGACCGCTCCACTGAGTTGTGTAACTTTTAACTTTGCTTGTGTTTATATTTTGCCTGTGTGTGTTCACAACTGTAGTTCATGTAAAACGACACCCAACCCCCCATCCAGGGCTGTTGTTGAAGAGCACATTACACACAAACACATTCTACCCCTATTCGGAAAGGTTCTGTGCAGGTTTCCATGGCCTGAGGCGTCACGGGGGCCAGTTCCACATGAACAACATTCCAGTATAGACGTTAACAAATTAGTATGGCACTGTAGTTATTCCAGTTCCTCTTACATTGGGCTATGAGCTTATTGAGCACATTCCGCAAATTAGTTAGTGTGTTAAGTGTCATGCCATGAACACACTTACTGTGTTACGTGTCAGGACACGACACATGAGATTATTCTGCTATTTGTGCTGTTGTGCGGGAGGAGAATGGGAGGGTGGGTTCCCCTACAAATTACCAAACAGGAAGTGAGATATCACCACGCCTGTCCTGTATGTCGCACTCGAGCCAGGCTAGCCTAGTCTGCCACTAGCTACCTTGCAGGATGACCCCGTTTTAGAAATCAGCGGTAAAAAAAGCTGAAAAGAGGTGTTTTACTGCGATAGACACTTGGCGGGTAAATTCACAGCATCCTTCATACCTTACAATCTTCAGTTTGAAGATAGTTTTGAACATTTCGCTATGTTGTGCGTTGAACATAGCCGAAAAGAAACTGAACAAAACAAAAACCTTAACAACAATGGGAATACTGAAATGGTAATGGAAGCATTTGGACTATTTTTCTAAATGACCAAAAACTAATTCTATTAATAGTAAAAAATTAAATATTATTTCAGGTTTATCTTCTTTCATTCTATTCTGCATTTTCCCATGAAAGCGCTTGTTTAAAAAACATTGCGGAAGCCATTACGTTCGCTCAAAGTTGAAAAAGTATCTGGTATGTTGGACACGGTCCAACTATGTGCCAAGACATAACAGATAGATGTATAGTGTATGTATAGTGTGTCTGTCCCAAAAAACACTGAGAACTATCTAGGGTTTTCGCCGAAAAGCATTCCTACGGGATCAACTGTCATCTAAAGAACCAGATATATATATTATTTGTGCCACGCGTTGCGAATCCTTCGCCTCTGTCGCCTCTGTCCCTGAAAGGTAGCCTATGACAGACAGGCTCCGATCACAAATCACCGCAAACACCTTTTTTTTTTACCATCCCCTGAGCCTCAGGAGATGAGCCTCGCTCCTGCATCCTTTCACTGCTCCGTCACCGTTCCTTAAATGAGGTGCGCTAGATCATATACTGCGACTTTTTACACCACCCTGACATGCGGCGCGCACGTTACCATGAAGGTATACACACACCACCAAACACACACACACACACACACTTGAGGTTTGGGCAGTGAGCCAACCCGTGAGCCAACTCCGTCTCTCATCCCCTTCCCCCACCCTCCTCCTGTATTAGATACTCTAGAACATTCCGCAGACCAAACTGAACACTTTCCGAAGGCCTATGGACTCACCCCTGGCTGAGTGACTTTGACTATTCTAAACCCACAGTCATGCGAGATAGGACTGACTTCCTACATTTGACAAGGCGACCATAGTGTTACAGCCAGATTAATAAAAAAAAAAACGTTTGCAAGTTTACAAGTTGACCTCCTTCACGTAATTCCCCGGGAAGGTTCCGAACAGTTTTGTCCTCTTGGAGGTACCTGGGGAGAGAAGAGAATAGCAAAACTAAATATAGATCCTAATAGCTAAATCATTTTCATTCAATCATTTTTGCACTTCTGCAACCAATCACCAAGCCTTTTTTTTTGTTGCAAATGGAAACACACGCGGGGGGAGAAGGCACTTTGCCAAGCACTGTGGCTGTGACTACACCTCGGAGGAATCTACGGCGATGCCCTGCGAACACGTACCGACAAACCAGCCATCGTCACACTTCTCCATGACGCTGACCAGATCTCCCTCCTTCAGCTCAAGCTCGTCTTCGTTCTGTGGCACGTAGCTGTACAACGCCTGGAAACTGGACAGCAGGATGGAGTGGGGAAGAGAAGAGGGGGGGGGGGGGGGGGGACATTGCGAGATGTCAAACATTTCCGTTCGTGATATGAAGGAGTGTGTTATAAGGAACAGTAAGAACAACGAGGAGGAAGGGTTTGACAATAATGCTTTATGTCACAATCGGCTGACTGGGATTTTTTAAGCAATTGCATTTGGTAACACTACGCTGAAATACGAGTTGCGTTGCTGCATGTCACGCCCACTTTTCTAGGAGGGGACTTTGTCAACCGCTTCCATAAACTGAAATGGCTTGAAACTATTTGGCATAATGCAATGATTTGATTTGATGCGCCAGGGTGACTGCTACGAGTGAACGGATGTCTTTTGGCATGGGAAGTCTGCTTCGAGACATTTCTGGTCCACCTGCCTGTGTGCAAGAAGCTCTCTGTGACTGTTACTGATATGTACTGCGCGCGTGTGTGTGTGTGTTTATGTGCGTGTGTGTCTGTTTGTGTGTGTGTGTGCGCGCGTGTCCCCCCAGGTCCAGTTGGACGGCTCTATACTCACATTCCACAGCTGAGACGGCCTGGCTCCGGACTGCTGCTGTGAGAGTGGGGTTGCTGGGAAATGATGAGAGAGTGTTTACTGGGGTGGGGGGGCAGCCTGCCCACAGAGTCATGGGGGTGGGACAGGTTGCTGCAGTACCTGACCGAGGTCTCGGCTATGTTCATGATCTCGTTACACACTGCCTCCTAGTGGCAGGAGGTGGTGGTGGTGGTGATGGGCGGTGGTAGGTGGACGGTTGGGGACGGGGGACGGGTATAGAAACGTAATACAGCAAGTTGCCCACGGGAGCCACAGAGGCAATGTCAGGGAGATCAAGATCAGGGGGGAGAGGTGTGTGTGTGGCGGCAGGTGGAAGGGGAGGGGAGGGGAGGGATGAAGAGTTAGACGAGGCGAGCGCACAGGAAGTAGATCCAGGAGTTAAGTGGTGAGGCAGAGAGGAAGGAAGTGATCCGTTAGAAGTCGGGAGGAGCGGAACAGGCGGCGGTTTGGTGGAGGAGACCAGGAAAGGCAGCAGAACACCACAGTGAGTGCATATAGAATGTGCAGAAAACATGAGATATTAGGTCACAGGTGAGGAAACTCTGGCACGCAGTTTGCATCTTTAAGACACAAAGGACAGCATCGCAATCTATGAGAGATACTTATTGTATCATGTCAGATAAAGGAGAAGAATAGACAGAAAAGACTGAGTTGGATGAAGTTACATGGTTACATGGGTTTGTTCAGGGTTGATGAGGTTACAGAGTTAACTACATCGACATGACAACGGATGCTGTATATCAGGCCGGCTTTGCAAATCCCCCGATCACCCGCAGGGCTCCATTACATCAGGGGTATAGCAGCTTACCGCAAATGAGTTTGCATTGTTGTTATCCTGGATGTCAAACAACATGACCGGGCTTCTGGACGTCCTCCCTTGATAGTCGATCTCACTCTTCAGCGGCTGCAAGGAAAAAAGGGAGAAAACATGTCAACAACAATTTCTGCTATGTGTTAAAAATGTATAAAAAACTCGAACAGAATATAACACATGTCCACACGTTGCAGGTCAGCTCCACACCAGCTGTTGGAAAAGATGCAAAGATTTGACATATTTGCCCTTGAATTCTATGTTGCCATGCGTTAAGTCAAATCAGTTGACCTTTTCACACCTCGAGACGCAATTTGACAAAAAACGTGCAAGTATTTAAAAAAAAAAACGAAATAAATCACCCAAGCACAAAAAACTGTGGAAAACTTTGTTGCACACTGTGCCTGTGTCTTCCAGCAAAACGAGAAATATGTTTTTTTAACACGTTAGTCATGCACACACACACACACACACACACACACACACACACACACACACACACACACACACACACACACACACACACACACACACACACACACACACACACACACACACACACACACACAATATCATGCATTAAAAATAATCCCTTCAAACGAGAGAATATTGCCTGGAAAAATCATGAAGAACATCAAGCCATCTGAGTCAAGTCAACTTAGGTTAGGTGAGAGACGGCTGCACACGACGGCCTCTGGTGGAAACGCAACGTGAAAAAACCAAACAAGGCGGTGTTCCGATGATATCGCACGGCACACCATGCAGACGATACCTCTGCAGGGTTATCTGACCAGCGGCCGGGGGCATCGCGGGCAACACCCCCGTCTCCTTCTCTTCTGTCCCTCTCCGTCGGCTCCCTCCCCGCCCTCAGCCAGCCCTCTGTCCCCGGAGGGGAGGGCGGAAACAGCAGGAAGTTCTCCCCCTGGGGCGGGGTGAAGGTGAGGAAGGGCGTGGCCGAGCCGGGCCGTGGCGGGTACGGCGGGGGCAACGGGGAGGCGGAGGGCGAGGCGGCGGGGGAGCCGCAATACGGGCTGCCCCTTCCCCCGCTGATGGCGGCCGCGAGGCCGGCGTAGGCGCCGTAGGGGGCCGGGGGCACGGGGCTGGCAGACAGCGAGGGGGGGAGGTACTCGCCCCAGCGGTAGGAGTGTGGGGTGGGCAGCGGGGGCAGGGGAGGGGTGGGGGCTGCGGGGGGGCTACCCCTCCCACCGCGGCCGCCGCCGCCACCACCGCCGCCCACAGTCAGGGAGATCCACTCGGAGGAGATGGCGTGCACCTCGGGCGACACAGAGCGCTTGGGGGAGCGGGGGAGGGGCAGGGGAGAGGTGGTGAGCCGGTTACGGTACAGCTACGGCACAGAGGAGTGAGCATCATGAGGAGGAGGAGGAGGAGGAGAAGGAGGAGGAGGAGGAGGAGGAGGAGGAGGAGGAGGAGGAGGAGGAGGAGGAGGAAGAAGAAGAGGAGGAAATAATAAACAGGGGGGAAGAGGAAGTACAGCAAGAAAAACAACTTAAGTGTGACAACAACAAAAAAGCAAGTTGAATTCAACTTGGACGTCTGAGCCGAGCACACATGGGAATTTGAAACACAATTTGAAAGGATTATTGAGGGAAGGGGAAGAATGGCGGCGAGGTGGCTCCGGTGTGTATGACAGTATGTGTGTGTGTGTGTGTGTGTGTGTGTGTGTGTGTGTGTGTGTGTGTGTGTGTGTGTGTGTGTGTGTGTGTGTGTGTGTGTGTGTGTGTGTGTGTGTGTGTGTGTGCGTGTGTGTGCGTGTGTGCGTGTGCATGCTTGTGTTCTCTCCTCACCAGCGGAGAAGCGTTGTTGCTGCGCTGCGGCGACTGGCTGACGGGCGGGTCGGGATACTCCACGCCGTTCTTGACGCGGGGCCGCTTCTGCACCTCGATGTAGGTGACCGGGAAGATGCCCTGGCGGTTGGTGCCGGCCACCTTGCCCTCGTACCAGTTCTCGTCCACTCTGCGAATCAGCGTGATCCTTTCTCCCTGAGCGTTGGAGATAACAGCATCGATGTGAAGCGGTGACACCGGAGAGTTCAGAGAACATACACATAGAGGAGCCGGGTCTAAACTCTTTGTCAACTTTTTCTTCAGATTAACTTTCCCCGCCGGGTCGATTGAGCCATAGGGGAAGGGGTTGTCTTGTAGTAATACTTTGTAGTAAAGTAATGACCACAATGAAAGCGGTATGAATACGGTTGATATCGTATTTATAATAATAATAATAATAATAATAATATTTGTCCAATGTGTGATAGTTGCGATGCGGTTTAACATGCATGGTGTGACGTGTACCTTCCTGAAGGACATCTCCACCACCGTGTCACCGTTGAAGTTGAAGCGAGCCATGGCCTCCCCGTACTCCAGCACCTGTACCGGGGCGCTCTTCTTGGGCTGGGCCTTCTCTGTGGGGGGGAGAAGCTGCAGAAGCAGACGGAGAGCGGAGGAAGAGAGACCATAAGTTTCCCTTTTGTGAAACACAGTGAGATACCTTTTTAAATGTTGCTTCAGACTACATGCATGTTCATTTTGTTTAAACTGATTTACTCAAAATATTGTTATTTATTTTGTGGAATAAATAACATTTAATGTATGGCTCGCCGGACGAAGCTACGCTGAATCGCAAATGCATTTCCGAACCAAAAGGGTCAAAGGCCACAGCCTATTCTCGATTTGAACGAGACGAGAACGAACATTGACAATCAAACATGACTTTGTGCTTCGAGTGAGTCAGTGTGTCAGAGTCAGACTCCTGGGGAGTTTCCCACTGATGTGCAACAAAAAAAAAATGACTTCCGTAAGAATGGGGATGTATTTGGGGGTCTCCTACCTCGACGTAACTGCGGGGGAAGATGCCCACCCTGCCATGATGCTCCCCTTCATACCAGTTCTGATCCACCTGGCGGATGATGTACACGATGTCCCCTTTCTGGAACGGGAGCTCCCTAGCGGAGGGGAAGACAAACAAACTTCTTCGTCACACACACACACACACACACACGGGTGTAGTCGATGTGATCAGATACAGTGGTGCTAGTAGTGTTCAACAATAATAATAGTGAAATAACGAAGAACATATGTTCTTCACCCATACATGTTTGGCACGCTATAATGATTCATTATAATGAAATACCGTAGATGTGAAAGGATACAACTTCCATATTACAATAATCAGGGAGAAATTATAATGTTTGTTTCAAGAATAAAAAAAGCTTGTCGCCTACATCGCGTGACAGTGAAAGCAGACCAGACCTGCCAATCAATCAGGCACTTGTTTTTCAGAAGGTGAAAAACAAATACGCAAACTTATAAATAAAGAGCAATCGATCAAGAGGCCCCTGGCTAGCATAGCATCCTATCGCTGTCATGTGTCAAGAGGAAAGTTACTGCCTCCCTACTGAGCATGGGAAAGCTGGAATTTTTCTGTGGCTTTAAATATTTTACACGCACGCTGTGGCAAACATCCAAGGCATGTCCCGATATCTTTCACCTACTTTAGAGTCTCCGCTCTGAAGTCGAAGCGAGCCAAGGCCGGAGTCCTCTGCAGAAGAAGAAGATCAGGTCATATTGAGAAGGAAAACACAGCCGTATTCAACCACCAAACCTTTATGAAAACGGACTCTCTGGAGTAGATGGAGTAATACGTACCTAAAACATTATCACTTTTTGTGTAAATACTCTTCCTTCGTTAAAAAGCGATATATTTGGATGATCTCAGCTTATGAATAAACCTTTATATGCTATGGTGGTATGTCAAAAATGAAAGGCAATAACCCTGTATGTATAGTATTATTTATTATGAGGTCATCCCTCTGTCACTTTTACGGGCCACTGCCTATACCTGGAATATTCCAGCGATGGCAGGAATTGCATGCATGTGACATGTGTTTCAGTGTACACCGGACCGTGCTCTCAGCCATGGCTGTCAAGCTTTTCGTTTAAACTACCAACAGTCAACATCCACGGCAGCATGTGCATAGTCTAGCGAATAACAACGTCCATCATTTCTCTTGCACCATCTACCGATTTCGATTTCTCTCAAATGATTTGGAAATCACCTGAAATATACAGTGAACCGAAATGGAAACGTGTCATAACCTGGCAATGGTCATGCTTCTTGCCTAACACAGAGGAGAAAGCCATCTGTGTTCAGATACCCCACTGACAAAACCGTCCACACACACACGCACACGCGCAACCACACACACACACACACACACACACACACACACACACACACACACACCACACACACACACACAGCCTGACCAAAACATCTGTCATCTATTCTCCCCCCGGTTTGAGGCGAGGCAGGAATGCGAAAAGCGAAGGGGGTTCCTGCTATTGTACCTCCACACCCGATTTCCTCTTATCAGAGTTGTCCGTGACGTTGAGCAGGTCTCCGAAGCGCTCATTGGTGATGAACTGGTGGCGCGTGGGCACGATGCCCGTGTGCCGCCGGGCCGCGGTGTCCGCCTCTTCCTGCTCGCGCTTCAGCCGCCGCTGCTCCTCCAGGATTTTCTGCCGGGGAGGGGAGGGTTAAAGTCAACCAAAAGCATGTTGTTGGTGTATTTCTTTCTTTCCTCAACTTGACTGTATTCATGATGCTGCTACACTACTGGCACTTTAATATGCTTTTTGCACAATTCACCATATGTATACTGTATATCATCAGTCACTTTATTGTTATTTTCATTGTGTACAGTATTGTTATAGTATAGTGTTGTATAGCATAAGTGTAGTGCATAGTATAGTGTTGTTTATAGTATAAAGTATAGCATATTATAGGTAGTATAAAGTTGTTGTTTACACTATAGTATTGTTAAGTATAGTATAGTATTGTATAGTTTGGTATAGTATTGTTGTAGAATTTCATACTGCGGGAGGGAATGGGGAGTAAGCATTCAATTGCAAATTGTTGTAAAATGACAATTCAAGTCTTGAATGTCGCACAGCATGGCCGGGGTGTAAAGTGTGATTGACTCAATCAAACATACTGACACTGTTAAATGCGCACTCTCTCTCTCTCTCTCTCTCTCTCTCTATCTCTCACTCTCTCTCTCTATCTCTCACTCTCAGTCCATAACGTCTCTCTCTGACCGGTTGCTCTGCGATCAGTCAGTTACCTCTTTGTCACCATGGCGCCTCCTCAACACTTCATCCTGGCTCTCGCCGTGAGCCGGCGATGAGTCCGAGTCTGGAGCAAATGAAAACACACCGTGAGGCTGGTAGGGGCCCGGACAGAGGAACCACGGGGTCAAGACATCACATCACTTTGAGAAAAATGACACCACGTTGTACACATTTCTCTACTGTGGAAAATACAACATGGCCGCATACAACTCTAGACACATAACTCGTACAGTCACTAATCCCAACCATGCTTGACTTGAATACCATCGTTGATGCAGGACGAACATCAAAGAAAAAGCACAGCAGACCAATAACAAAACGGAAAAAAAAGGATAAATGTATTTCAGCATGCACATGAAAACAATCACAGAATCAATCAATGTCGTGTTCATGGAGAAAGGAATGAATAGAGGAAAACCAAAATATGAAACCTTTATGGGCCTTGAACAGAGACATCATGATTCACCGCTAAGAATTATCTTCTGTAAACACCCAGCTTCCATCTGTTCTCTTTTCTGCTCATTCCTTACGGATTTTTATGCAAACTACTTTATGCAGTATTGCTCTCTGCCCTGCTGTAGATGTTTCATTTTGTTTCTCAGTAAGGAGTGATCTGGATCAAACTTGTCATCCAGCTTTGTCATGTGTCAGCTAAAGGCCGCCTATTAAGTCAACTGGTCCCAGATCTGTATGAGCCGAATAAGAGGACAAATCATTCACCACGATAGTCGTTATCCCATAAAGGAACATGGTGGATGCAAATAGCGTTTCACCTCGTTCAACGAACAAATAATTATAATAATAATAATAATAATAACACAACAAACAACGACAACAAAAATAAATAAAATGAACACAGGGTCACTTTGAGAAAGCGTATGCAATGGTGTTTCGTTTTGACCGTCAAAAACATGGCGCAACATTGCTGCGTTTGTAGCTTTGGACCGTAGCCCCAAAACTCCCAATTTAGGGTTAGCAATCGTGGCAATGTCATTCGTATAATACACATCTTCTCACGGATGTTTAGTAGTCTTTTTCTGAGCTACACGGTTACAGCATGCGGTTGGGTAATGCTTAAGCAGGCTCGTAACACCCTTGCATACATCTCAAACATGATGGCACCAGAAGACATGCGTAGACATTACCCCGAAACAAGCCACCAGTATCCCCTCATACAGTAACTGGGGGCTTGGGGGATTGGTTTGTGGGTGGACCCAGATTCATTCATCGTATGAGATGATAGGAGACGCTGAACGCCACAGCGGCGTGGGCCTAGCGGCCACGGTGGTCGTACCACGGCACACACACACACACAATACAAATGGGAAGGTGGAGATGTCTCTTTGTGGAGAGAGAAGAAAGAGAGGGGGAGGGTGACAGGGGCACGAGGTGAAGACAGAGGAGAGGAAGACCGTGGAGATGGTTCACGTGGTGAAGGAGGAGCGGAGGCGGAAGACGGGTGACGGGTGGTGAAGGAGGTGACGGAGATAGCCACCTCTGCCGTGCACCGACGGCGGATGCAGCAGGTTCCCGTTGGCGTCCAAGCCCTGTCCGTTAGACAGCAGGTGGTGGTGGGAGGACGCGGGGGGGTCTACGTCCTCCCCGGTGCCCAGCCTCTCCAGGACCTCCAGGGAGGAGAGCCGCTGGGGGATCAGAGGTCTGGGCTCCTGGGGCCCACTGCTGGGCCTCTGAGTGCCCGCCGTCACCCTGGTGGCCGCCAGAGTCCTGCGAGCCTGGTGAGACTGCGGGGACCGGCGCAGCCTGAACGGCGCTGGGCCCATGAGAAACCCGGGCAGCGTGGTCCTCTTCTCCGGGGCCGAGGGCTTGTCCTGCTGGGCGGTGGCTTGCTGCCGCTCGTGCCTGAGTATGGTGGTGAAGCGGGTGTAGGAGGCCGGACATGAGCCTTTACACTTGCTTGACTTGAGGTTGTGGTGGTGGTTCAGATGGTGCAGGAGGTGCTGATGCTGGTGGCTGTGGAGGAGGTTGTGGTCATGTGGAGGGGACGGGGACGGGGGGACTGGACTGTGCTCCGGGCGCTTCTCTCCGGAGGACCTCATAGCAAAGCACTCTTCCACCTCGGCGTCTGTCCCACCGGGGGACTCGCAGGTCCCTAAAACGCAGCCGTTTCGCGAGGAGACCGCCTTCTCCTTAGTTCCTCCATCTCCATCTAAAAAGGCTTCTTCACAGACCGCCTGAGCCTCCTTAGTCTCTTCCCCGGAGCAGGCGGCGTCCGTCTTGGCATGCTCAGACACCAGCAGGGACTCTGCGGACACTGCGGCCGCCATGTACAGGTGGTCTGTGCTGTGGGCCGGGCTGTGGCTGGAGTTCAGGGTGGGCAGGGAGGAGGAGCGAGCCGGCGCAGAGCGCTGGATGATCACTTCGAACTCGCTGACCCGTGATGACACTGAGTCCCGTGGAATGTTTCCAGCCCCGGGCCTTTCACCTCCCGTGGCCTCCGACCTCTCAAACAGGGAGGCTAGGCTACGGACGCTGCCTCGGGGGCTGGAGCCCACCGAGCCGGGCCTCTGGATGTGGTGCATGCTCCTGTAGAGACTGGAGAACTCAGACGCGCTCCGTCTGAGCCCCGGGGAGAGACTTCTGAGGCCATCCGAGCAGTCCCGTCTCTCCCCGTCCTCTGGCCCGGCGTAACCGGCACTATGCGCCCCTGTGTATATGTCCTCACAGCTGTGGGCCTTGGGGTGTCTGACAGGCTCAGTGCTGCTGTGCTGAGTGTCACCACTGGGGGGCAGCAGTTTGGGCTTGAACTTGGAGGGGAGGATTTGGGGTATGCGGGCTTTGGCAGCAGAGAGGGGCGTCTTACTCTTACAGTGGTTACCTATTGCGTTACTGGCAAGAACCGTTTGACTATTTACAGAGGAGCAGGGTGAAATTATATAGCCATTCCCACCTTTATAATCCACTGGCAAGCATGCAGGACAACAGAATAAACAACATATTAGATTACAATGGTCACGGGTCCACACACATCCACACGTAAACACAGTGTCAACCGTATTTCCAAAGTAAAGACCAGCTTCCATCAGAGGTTGATAAGAAGCACACTTGAGGAAGTGGTTTATATCAAATATTAAATGACTGGTAGCAACAGCATGGCAGTATAACATGGCATGAAGTATTACAGAAATGCTTAAAAAAAAATATGGAAAAGGTCAAGCGCTGTTCCTGTCGGCCATGCAAAAAAACAACATTGTTACGGTTTTAATGTGAACTCAATATGTTTTGGCGGCAAAATAAAAGGTAAAACAAAACGATTAAGAGTGGAAAGAGCAATGATTCAATGAATGTTTTTGTTATGTGTAAGGTCAAAACAAAACATAACAATGTGCACAATTGCAGGGGGCGGGGGGCGTTGCCTTTCCAATAAGCACACACCAAATGCTACAACTTTGTTAGGGCTATGTCTGTGTGATCTATATCTTTTTTGGTATAATTTTCCTCTCCTCCCACCTTGACACTGACTGCACCGTTTATTTTCTCCTCCGCTGTACTCGAGAGGAGCCTCGGGGCTGTGAATCATGTCCTGCGTGGACAGCTTTTAATCTACCCTCGCCCCCCCGGGGCTGTAAATAATAACGTATTCTTAGGTGACACGTAGATTCACAGCAGCATGTCGAAGCGAGGGTTCGTGGGAATGAATACCAGCGGGAGAAACCAGGAAATTATCCATCACTTTTTTTTGCAGAGAGGCCAATTGTAATTTTAAGAGCGAGAAGCATGATAAGCCTGATCTGAGCTAGAACTGGTTGTACGATTCAGTGAAAACAAATATATTCATCCAGTTTCCAGTGTCACAGGATCAGCCACTAAATCGTCCCGCGGGCAGGCTTCATCCCTCAAAGAGTACAAAGTGCTTATTGTTAGATGTTGATACTGTAAGCAAAGGTCTGCAAACACATGATTGTACTTGGTTTCCAGCAATTGTTCCCTCCCTTCACTCGTCTCCATTTCTATCTGGGTCCAGAAGGTGATACTTAAACGTAGCTATCCTGCATCCGACTCCCTTACACTGTTGTGCACTGTATTGATAATGCTGCTGCAGGAGCTATCGTCCGTTAAGTCACTTTATTGTATACTACACGTTGTGTAGTATTTCTATAGTATAGTTGTTTTAGGAAATTCATACTGTGGGAGGGAATGGGGAGTAAGCATTCCATTGTACTTGTTGCATATGGCAAACACAAATCTGCAATCTTGAATCTTGAATCTTGCCAAAAGTCAGGTCAGGTGACTTTAGAGAGCCTAAGCCCCGGCCCCTTACGGGGGATCCAGGGGGCCGGGGCCCCTGGAACCTTATTTCGGGTAAATCATATGTAGCATAGGCAGCCAACGAGGAGAGACATTTACTTTCTGAATTTGAGTTGTGAAAATATGTCATTTGAAAGACTACACACCCAAGAGTTGCGTAAGTGACGTTCTGTCTCTCCACAAGCTACTCAGCTGCTGAAGCTGACGGTTAACGTGATACCTGTGTGTGTTCGTACAGAGATGCAATTTCACGAGTGACAGGTACTTTGCTCGTTCTTTCCCTTCCCGGCTGATTAGAGGACCGGGAGTCGCAGGATAAAACCCATCAGGTAAGCCACGCGTTGGCGTGTCGGTGACGTAGAGTATATTGTGCGAGACGAGAGCTGTGGTACGCTGAGCGGTTTCACACAAAACTAAATGTTACTCTACTGTTGTACGACAAAAACTGTAACTTTCTTGACTCATTGTACAATTAAAACAGGGTCAAACAATTCTTTGACTCTCACCACCGACTGACATACTTGTATTTTAACGAAATTAGGTCCCATGGGGATCCACCTGAAGGGGAGGAGCTTAAGGCTCTATATACGGTAGCTCCGATTTAGCTGGGCTCTCGGTAAAGACTTAAGAGGTTTAAAACAAGGGACGACATTTAAAGACAACCTCTTACTCACCCTAATCCTATGTCCCTACAACATAATAAACATACGAGTTAGTGTGTGCGTGTTTGTGTGTAAAACACTAAGCCCCGCCCCATCCCCCCCTCCTCCCTCCTGTGTCCCTCTTGTTTGTCTCATTTTCCCGTTCCCCTTCCTTCTTAACCCCCTGGTCCCGGCCCCGGGTCCCGTGTGCGGGCATTCCACGCTCTGACAGCTGACATCCTCCCGCCCGCCGGCCCCCTCTCTCCGGCCCTCCTGTTTATATCACCCTTGCTCTGACCAGGCTGTGAAAAGCACAGCCCCCGTTTATCACTTCCTTTCCTCCCCTCAACTCTCCCCCCCCCCCCCTCCCTCTACACTCCCTTACAGCCCCCCCCCGCCGCCTCCCCTTCGAAAGCTCTGGAGCTCTGCCCTGAGCCTGCCTGACGACCGCCTGCCTGCCTGCTCTCCAACAGAGCAAGTGTTGCTGGAGGGGTGTGTGAATGTGTGTATGTGTGCGTGCGTGTGTGTGTGTGTGGGAGGGGGGGGATCCCTCAAGGTTATAGCTTCCATTGCTTCATCATAGACAGCCTCACTCTTTGCCGCGATTGTTTTTCCAAAGCAGATGGCCAGCATACAGTCGATGACAATATCCATGGAATCAAAGGAAACAAGACAAAGAATAAAAGATGTCTGTGAAAGAGGGGGTGGGTGGGGGTGGGTTTAGGAGGTTGGGAGCCGAGAGAGCTGATTGGCTGTGAGGAGGAGCGACACAACAACAACAACAACAACAACAACTACAACAACAAGTGTGGCGCTCTAAACAAGACGCTAAAGAGAAGACACACGTGTACGCCTCCACACACACACACACACACCCATCCCACCAGCGTGCGTTCAATGCCATCGCACGTGACTTGCTCGCACTCACACACACACACACACACACACACACACACACACACACACACACACATACATACACACACACATACACACACATACACACACACACATATATATACAAAGACACAACAATCACATGTATGTGTGTGTAGCGCGGGGTGGTGTGGTGGGTGGGGGGGTGCTTCTACCTTTGGAGGAGGAAGAACTGGTGTGGCGTTTGTTGAGGGCCCGCAGGCCTTGCAGGGGGATGTCGCCGCCCTCCAGGACGCTCTTGTAAACATGGCGGTCGTTCTCCGGAGCCCCCGGCTCACTGCTGGGCGATCCCCGGTCCTGCTCCACCTCGCTGTGCCCCGACTTACGAGAGGCGCTGGGGGAGAGGGGGAGTGGGGGAGAGGGAGAGAGACGGCCCAGTTTTACAGTCTGCGTTTGAACACACACACACACACACACACACACACACACGTCGCACACACTGAAACAATCGGCTTCCCTTTGAAGTGCCGGTGGAGGTGCTTGTTGACTTTGTTTGGCGCTCACGCGGTGTACTTTGCACGCTTACACCGTGTGTGTAACCGTGCAAAGTGGCAGACTTTGCCACAAAGACAACGGCGCTTATATTTAGGGAACGCGTGCCGTCTTCGCACAAGCATTATATAGATTTCTAAAAATATGAGCTACTGTCATCGTTACAACACCGGTGCCCCCCCCCCCCCCCTGTGCCCTGCACCTTTACGACAGCCTGGGTTCACCGAGTGGCAGATAGGCCCTGAAGTGCCTGGCGTTCTGCTCCTCTAATAGGGCCCGCGTGAGGGAACTCATTAAACTGCCAGGAATGCGAGCATCACCGTAAAACTATAAAAACGTACACACAGGAGTCATACTGTTTTTAAATGTTACACAAAAGGGAAATCGGCAAACCGAATGGAAAACTAAATGTTGTTTTATTTTTTTATTTTCTTTAGTTCCATGCTTGTGACAACAACCGCTTTCATTTGCTGGCATCAGGGGGAGTCATTAACATTGCATAACTTGTAGGTTTTATTTGAGTACGACGCCAATCGCACTACAAGGCAAGGAGCCAAGCGGCGCCGTGCAAGGTTTCATATGGTTGGGTTTTGCTCGCATCAACCAGCAGTATCACATGGACCTTGGAGCATTAAAAAACTAAAACTGTTCAAGCTGTGAATCAGCTGGTCTCAGGGGTGGATGGAAAGGCACTGGGACGTCCCATTGACAGAAGCACAATCACAGCCATTATTGTTCACTTTAATGCTAACTAGTTATGGCTACTATTCAGTTAACGTATTGACTTTGATTCAGCAGATCACAAATACAAACCAATGTTTACTACTGGCACCGTTCAAAATGTATTTACTTTAGAAATACATTAATTATCTCCAAACAAGATTAACAGAAGCATGTTACTGTTACTCTGTAGTAGGCGGTAATTTACGATAAACAATATACAAATAAAAGTCTCCATTTTAAAACAGACAGTAAAAGTAATTCCAAAGTAAAAATCATCCCGCCCAAAACATATGTGGCTTTGGAGGAAGCCAGAAAATGACTTCAGCGTTCTGCCTTGGGAACAGGGGAGCCTTAGGGGGAACTGAAATTATGGCCCTGAGGCTCCCAAAAAACGAAACTACCAAATCCAAAAACCAAGCAATCCTTATGCATCAATTTTCAACATATACTTTTGGATAACTTTGACCAACGTGTAACATCATGGAATTCCAACACCTTCCACAAACACGGGTACACTAACAACACATAATCACTACAGCAGATGGACGGCTTCTGGCCCAAAGGGAGGGAGAAATACCCTCCCTGGGACTGGTGCATATGAGTCCAGTCAACATGACTCAAACCAGAATAACTTGCATTTTACTACATAGGCCAAAATAGAACACAGGGCTGAAACTGCTGCTACGCACACACACACGCAAACACACACACGCACGCACGCACACACACACACACACACACACACACACACACACACACACACACACACACACACACACACACACACACACACACACACACACACACACACACACACACACACACACACACACACACACACACACACACACACAGCAAGAGATCAGGGGTCTCAAAGTCTTTATTTATTCACGTGTTCGCGAAACATCCTTCTTACTATGCAGCTGTGCTCCACATTTAATTCCAACTCACGGCCCATTGAAGAGGAGATAACGGTTTTTAAGTTACTTGGCAGCTGGGCGAGCACAGTTCCCTCAAGCCTCCTGTCAGGTCCAGCTTTGACTCCCAGGTTTGCTGGCTTTAAATAAGTTGCCACATGCTGGCCTGCTTCCAAACTACTACTGACCCAACCCCCCCTTGTTTTAACAGAAAAAAGAAAAAAAAGAAAAGAAGAGAGGGACAGAGACAGAGACAGAGACAGAGAGCGAGGGAGAGGGAGAGGGAGAGAGACAGGGAGACAGGCATGCTGTTCTGGTTAAATTTCCACTCATTAGCCGGAACTCCTCAGGAAGCTGGTGCATCCCCCCTGTGTAGGCGGGCGAGCTATACACAGGGTGGGGAAAATATCCTACCGATCTACCACACAACTGTGCCTTAAATTACCATCCACATTCACAGAAAAAGAGAAGAGAGAGAGGGAAGAGAGAGAGAGAAAGACGTAAACAAGCCCTTTAAAAAGCGGAGA
>CM051018.1:16739527-16822027 GCA_027704905.1 Muraenolepis orangiensis
TCGCCAGAGACTCACAGCACAGGCAATCCTCGCAACATTTAAAGACATTCAAAAAGAAAGGCTCGCAGTCAAAACGGACACCTGGAGATATCGAAATTGGTATAAAATAAACAGGCTGAATCCAAAAAATACATTAGAAAAAAATCTGTATCTGGGGTAAAACCACAACACCACAGGCTGCAAAATATGAACATCAAAGTCTCTGATCGTTTTTGTGAATACACAGTATTCAACTGTAATACTAATGGGATTTTTGCCCGGGCACAATTGATTCTGCAAAACAAGTTGCACGATTATGGAGGCAACCATAAGAGGCAACAGAACACCACAGCGACCACCAAAAGGATAATGCACTATAATAACCGGGTCTGTAATGAAACCTAACACTAACAAAAATAACCAGGCCCTGCCATATCAAGCTGGTTTCATTGTTCTTCTCGTTCGACACAACAGCTTGTTTACACGACCAAGCTCTTGCCAATGGTGAACACTTTTGCCAATGGGATGCTGCCTGCCATGATGGCTAACAACCTGTAATCATGTGGTGCTAAATGATGATTGGAAAAAATGGAAAGTTTGGCAAACATAATTAAAGAATTACGTCTAAACAACACTGAACATGCTGCCTTTATAATAACAAAACAACATATACAACATACCATATATGAGATAAATCCAGACACATATAATACAAACTTAAATTAGGGCTGAGCAATATAGCGATATTAAATCGCTATATTGATATATTACCATATAATATCGATATCGTGATATGACACTTGATATCGTCTTTGATTTTGGATATTGTAATATGGCATAAGTGCCTTGTTTGAAAGGCTACATTAGAGTAAAGTGATGTATTTTTCTGAACTCACAAGACAGACAGCTCTAGTTGTTCTATAATTATAAATGTACCCACTTAGTGCTTATATCCACATTACTGATGATTACTGAAATCTTATTGTGTTAATATTTTGGGGAAAACACGAGTAGTCAACCCTACAATATAGTCGCAATATCAATATTGAGGAATTTGGTAATTATAAAACAAAGTATATGTTGTATATTTGTATATTTACATTTATTTGTAATATACACTTGGAATATTGGCCCAATTGTTGACCCAGACACACTGTGCCAGAGGACAGTACAGGAATTTCTGGGATGAGTTCTAACAAATATGTTTGTAAAACAAATCAAGGATCAAGGATAGCAAGGCTGGGGCGTGAGAACATAACATCATAAGAGTAAACATACAGTGACCCTCTGATGCCCCATTCATTTAACCCAATAACCTTAAGTTGAACAACAGAATACAATGGTTTCTATTGTAAGCAATACTCTTCTTCAAACACGACCCCCCCCCCCCCCCACCCAAGTAAGGATCATCTGTCACCGCAACAGGACACTCCATCAGGAATGTCCTACATGACAGAAAATGCACACACACACACACACACACACACACACACACACACACACACACACACACACACACACACACACACACAAGCACGTTGCTGTTTTCCCGAGCTGTTAGCCGACCAAGCTGCCACCCAAGAGCTTAGAAAGTCCTGTGGGGGGGTGTGAGTGTGAGTGTGAGTAGGGAGGGTGTGTGTGTGTGTGTGTGTGTGTGTGTGTGTGTGTGTGTGTGTGTGTGTGTGTGCGTGTGAGAGCCTGGGGGTTTACGTGTGGGGATGAGGGGGTTTGTCGCTGGTTAAAAGGAAGCCTTTTTGGGAACAAGAGAGAGAGACAGAGAGAGAGACAGAGAGAGAGACAGAGAGAGGCCAGGCGAGATGCGGTTAATGGCCAGCCTTACCGTCCTCTCCAGCTTCAACACAGACGACCTCCCTGGCTCGTACTCGAAGATGCTCCTGGGCTCCGCGCGGTACTTCCTGGTGTCTACCTTCTTGTCCGGCGGCTCCCACTCGTTCCTGCAAGGAAACCAAACGGGGTGCGGGAAGGAGGGGTTGGGGAGAGAGAGAGAGAGAGAGAGAGAGAGAGAGAGAGAGAGAGAGAGAGAGAGAGAGAGAGGAGAGAGAGAGAGAGAGAGAGAGAGAGAGAGAGAGAGAGAGAGAGAGAGAGAGAGAGGGGGGGGGGGGGGGGGGGCGGGATGGAGGACAGCCAATCATTATCAAGTAGTCTCCATGGCAACCGTCTGGGGCGCTAGATGGATACATTTATTTATTTATTTATTTGGAGGTCTTAAGATGGCATCCTCCACATTACTGAGGTGGCTCTGTATCAACGCAGGCCGTCCCCATTTTCCTTGTTATTTCCCTTTAGATGAGGTGCCACAGAATAACACAGTCACACAAACCCGGCCAGTATACCAAATAACCTTCTTCCCCCCTACACCATCGCACAAACGGTGTCTTTTGTCTCACAGCAGGAAACAAAGGCGCCTTTCAGTTCAAGTCCTTTTGATTTTGTCTCCTTCGTTCGTTGGACTATTATGTAATCTTTCTCTCCGGACCTTATCAACACACAATAGGAAATCATTGAGTTCGACCGATTGTGTACAAATGTGCCACCAAATTAAATAAAAAATCGAATTAAAGTGTGAGCTAAATATGAAGTTATATTACATAAAACAATAGGATTTACCGAGTGTAACACCCTGCTGTATTTGAACGATCCCAATGTCTGACCAAGTCCCAGTGGCTCTGGCCACATAAAGAATAAAGATGTTGCTTTGAAATGCACTCTATTCTTACATAAATCATCTTTTTAAAGCCTGTGGCCCTCGCCACGTAATCTAGAGCTCTGGTGAGCAACAGTTTATCCTCCGTCACCTGTCCTCATTCATTACTCCATCACTCATGTGTCCCGTGTCTTAGAAGAGAAGGGGGGGGGGAGGGAGGGAGGGGGTGTAGGGGATTGGCTGCTGACATGTGTGGTCAAAGAGGGCAGGAGGTGGAGTGTTGAGTCACAGCCAGGGTGAGAACCAGAGGGGAGCCCAAGGTCACCGCAGTGAGGAGCCAGCCCCGTGAAGAGAAGGTCACCCCACTTTATAACGCCGTTCTTTTTTGTTTACCGTTTGGTCGTAGGCTTGAGGGAAGAAGATCTCGTCGGCACGGGCATTAGCCGACCTCTGGAATCGAACTCTGCGTCGCTTTTGGACCGCGGGACGCCTTTCGCTGGAATACGGAAAGCGCAGGGCAACACGATTTCACTTCAAATATAGTCTGTGATTGTAAAGGCAGGGCTGGGGGAAAACGTGGGAAACACTTGAGTAAATCATTTAAGTAGCTTCTGCTTTCGAGTTAGGGTAAGTTCTTTCACATGTTCTCCAATAAAGGGGAGATTGTTCTATGTTTGCTAACTAACTTACCCTCTTCCAAATAACTTAAAGGTGACAGGCCATCGTCTGAAAGAAGAGAAGAAACAAAAACTGTTTTTTTGTTCCAATCAAAATCAATACAGATGTGTCAAACGTCATTCACCCGGACAGCCGTGCAGACAAAAAACATGTCTTGAAATAATAATAATAATAATAATAATAATAATAAAGCCATAAAAGCTCTCAAATAGTCGTCGATGGCTTTTCCACTATCCCATTAGAGTAACCTAATTCCAATCACGACATTTTCTTCAAACACAATCGAAGCGCAGCGTGTCCAAGGTGGTGTCAAGTCAAAGCACTTTACAGGAAAACATTACTGCACTATAAACAGCGCCGGGAGTATCAATTAGAATCAATGGTCTGAATAAGTAATGCTGTGTGGGCCGAACTGGGAACACATCTACACATTTACAATGGATTGAGCTCAAAGTGATGCTGGGGAACGACGGGATTTAGAGGATGACAATGAGACATAAGTCACGGGGACACATGGAGGTTGTGATGTGGGGTTGACATTGAACACTACAGCACAAACATGTACACACCATTGACATGATCACTGGCCGTAGAAAAGCATGCAGGGCTCTGGGTAAAGAGCCCTTCCTCACGTAGTCAGCATTAAGCAAGGCTGCAGCGGCCTCTAGTGGCCGATGGGATCAATTGCAAACCTCTATGTACACAGTCCATCCCCTTGATTTCCCTTTGATACTGATGAACGTTGTAAGCAGGGGATATGACCAAAAACATAAATATGCTGTTTTAATAACAGCCCTTTGAGGCTTACTAAGAGTATCATGCAGATTTATAATCTGAAGTGTTGCAAATCCAGCACACATTGTATGATTGTCAGAATCTCAAGAGGACTTTAAGGTGCACAATAAGGACACAGATTAGAGGATTTGTTAAGCCACAATCAAAATGTGTGCTGGACAGCTTGACTAGGACTAAAAATCAAGTTAGCACTTAAGCAGTCAGCACTCAATTTTAAGTTCCAAACTTGCAAAAATGTCAAATGACTTGGACATTTATATAAACTCTGCAGGTTAAAATATTTGAAATGCTTTCAAATACTTTTCTTGAATGCAATCAATATTACATTTTCATTTTTTCTTTTTTACTAGAAGCGACAAAAAGAAGCTTGCATGGAGTTTTTGGGAAGAAACTATTCACAAGGTTAATTTGTATTAAAAACGTAGTATTAAAGTATTTGAAAGAGCCCAAGGTGGCTGCCAATTAGTGAAGCCAGTAGTAGTTAAGCTGTCATCGCCATTGGATACCTTTGGATTTCACCACCAGCCTGTCATAATTCTCTGGGAAAGTGTAGGTGGGACGGTAGGGGTTTTCCTCAGGGGCCTCTGAGCGGAGTGACGAGCAAATATAAACACAAGGGATTGACGAGCAGCAAACCAAAGCCTGTGATCGAAACACACACACGCACACGCACCACGCACACACACACACACACACACACACACACACACACACACACACACACACACACACACACACACACACACACACACACACACACACACACACACACACACACACACACACACACACAGAAACACATAGAGAGAGGGCGAAGGTGAGCGCTGAACGGTCCTTACCTGGTATCCGGTGTATCTGTCTGAACATGCTCTTATACCAGTCCTTGGATTTGTCCGTGTTCTGTGTTGAAGAGGTAGACAAGGAGAGGTTGGACATTTCAGGGGATACATAAATATGCAGAGATCTAAAGACGATCAAACAATCAATCCTATCATATAATTCTCGGACGCATGTTTGTGTGGTCCTAGACGGGATGCTGTATGCTGAGGGGGCTGCAGCACCCCCTATCGGCAAGGGACTGTAACTGCAAGGGGCTTTCGCTCACGCCGTCTCTCAATCTCAGTCTCCCCGGTTTCAGGGTGTATGAATTGATGGGATCATTTGGTAAGTGGTGTTATTTCTTGTTTGTGTCACAGATCTGGCCACGCCACATGCTTCAAATGAGAGCATGAGGACATCTCCGTGGATCTAGTGTGGTGCTGGGTTTTGTAGTGCAATTCATTCAGAGTTATTATTACTGTTTTCAGTTGCTCTGTGTGTGTGTGTGTGTGCGTGCGTGCGTGTGTGCGTGCCGCGCGCGTGTGTATATGTGTGCACCGTAGTTTGACGGTGGCCGAATGACTTAGTTAGGTAGCCTTGTTGGCTGTAGCGTTTTTGTTTTGTTTTGCCAAGGGAATAAATCTCCTGTTTCTTCCGTGTCACTGCTTCTCATTTGCACTGTGTCTGTGTTATAAAGTTCAAGTGTCTTGTTCTATTGCTACCCATAAAGCGTGGCTGTGGCTCAGTCAACAATAAATAGTCTTCTGATTAGGGAATAAACCTGCATTCCATGTGTGAACTGTCCATGGCTGAATATGGTACTAGGCTGTTTTGACATGTTGGTGCTACTTTGGTATGTTAGTGTTCAAGTTGGCTGTCTGCTGTAGAAACTGGTGTAAACTGTTGTTGGTCATTCACATTAATAAAACCATGAATGTTTTGACGTCATTATGAAGAATTTCTCTCAGCACCCCCAAC
Source organism: Muraenolepis orangiensis (assembly GCA_027704905.1). Taxonomy (NCBI): domain Eukaryota; kingdom Metazoa; phylum Chordata; class Actinopteri; order Gadiformes; family Muraenolepididae; genus Muraenolepis; species Muraenolepis orangiensis. The sequence goes on from CM051018.1 coordinate 16,745,442, forward strand.
TCTGAGTGACTTCCCTGAGTGTAGTGTACAATACAATACAATATCATACAAATTAACAGCTTTCAGACCAAATACATAACAATAAGCAACTGTAAGACATGTTCTGTAAATCAATCTTTTTGATACAGGCAAATTGATATAGGCACATTTCAGAGAAGTCATGCATCTCAATCTAACTTAGTGTACATTCATCTATTTTATTCTATTTGATGCTTCAACATATAATTTTGACAAACATTGTTTCCCAATGTTTATTATCCTTAAGTCATTTGACTATGCATGCTGTTGAAAAGCTAAAATAATTCATACAAACTAGTAAACTACTACTAGTAAAGGTTGACTCACTCACCCGCACAGGGGCAACGGGCTGGTGGAGAGGGGAGAGGACGGGGGAGTGGAGCGACAACCTCATCCTTTTGCCATCCATGTCGGAGGATGCTGGGCTGCAGGAGGATGCTGGGTGGTCTCTCCCCGGGCCAGGAGACGTGTCTCTTTCTGGGGACTGATCTGGAATGTTACACAGAAAGACATATCCACGAATCTCTGATGAGCCGTACACGTGGTCTGGAGGATTCATTCATTTGGTGAGACTGAAATATTTGATGTAAGGTGCAGTGACAGGCCGTGATGAAACAACAGAATATCAAATATTGCATGTTATGGTACATCAGCAAGAAGAACAAGGGATTGGATTGGGTAACCATTTGGACAAAATGAATTAACAATTACTTTTTGTCTTGGACCCAAAAAAAGAGAAAAAGGAGAGAAGTTTACAAACATTTGTTACAACAAATACAACAATGCAAGTGCATACCTTCTGAGTGAGAGAGATGCTTTTGTTGCTCTGTGGTGAGAGGAGGATAGAAAAAGGACACACACACACACACACACACACACACACACACACACACACACACACACATACACACACACGCAGTGGTACGATGAGACACAACAACGTGGACAGGGAGTGATAGCCTTGATGTAGCTCAAAGGTGTAAAGGTGTGCCGCAAAGCAACGAGATCTCTCGCGTGGCTAAGACATGGCTAAGATGCATCTTCTGATAGCCGGAAAAAAAACCACACACACATAACACAAAATGTGACAAAACACAAAAAGTCAAGTGTTCAAGTCAAAGTGTTCAAAAGACAAATGAGTCAGTGAGTTATTGTTCTACAAATTGTCTGTCCACAGCTGGCCCGTACCTCTGTTGTGCTGGAGCAGGACAATGGTAGGGTTGGTGGTGGTGGTGGAGGGACAGGCAGAGCCCCGGGACAATGTGATATGGTTCTGGACCCCAGCAGAGACCGGAGCCTGGTCCTCCTTCACGCCGTGTGTCGAGTTCACCTGAGAACAACACAGTGTTGGAAGTCCAAGTTTAAAATCCCTAAATTCAGTTTCGGTAAAAAACAAAACCCAAAAAAAGAACTTTTGAAAAGTAACTCAGCTGTCCACCACAGCCCCCAGCATTAGCATATAGCCAAGGCTGTCAGCCAAACTCACCGGCCAATGAGTGTTGTTTACAGACGGTAAATCAGCTGTGATGCGGCTGCCGCCCTCGGCCAATCCTGCTTCAGCGATGTCCCCATTAATCTGTTTGGTCCAACCACCTGACAAATAAATCCACAGCTATCTCAGTTAAGCCGCCGTGGTCAGAAACAAAAAATGCACTGGAAGATTCGGAACACAAACCCGGTGACAGCAACAATTTAAAACGGCTGATTCAGTGCTACGTAACAGGGGTGTGAATCCAGAGTGCGGTTTGTTTCTTTCACCCGCCACAACAGACATGTTGCTATCACCGGGAAAGGGGAAAAAAAAAAAAGAATTTCTTCCACAATTTCAGAACTTTGTCATCCGGACAAGGCGCCCATTCAGGGCACTGTGAAGCCCGTTTGTTCCAGTGGCCTTTATATTCAGTCTGCACAACAATCAAACCATCTCCCCCCCCCCCCCAACCCCCAAAGGCCTTGGCCCGCCTCCAGCCCAGTCCCAACTCGCCCAACACCACAAACAAGTCCACAGTCAAGCCCCCCCCCTCCCCCCTCCACCCCCGCAGAGCTAAAAGCACACTGTAGGCAGGTCGCAACAATAGACCTCTTTGACAAAAACGTGAGCGATCGGCGTATCACAGTTTCCAGAGCACACACACAGAGCCACCCATAAACAAATAAAGAGCCCCAAATGTGACCAGTCACATAATTGCAACACCCAAAGAGGAGTTATGAGGTAGAGTGTTTAAGAGGCGAGGTAAGAGGTTATTTTTGTTTTCGTTTGTCGCATCACACGCGCCAGAAGGCATGCGGATGATTTCAGGTTCTTTGGCGGAGCACCTCGGTGGCATCCCCTTCGTCTGCCTTTCACACAGCGGCGTGCTGTTCCTCACAGAGCCACGCCGGCATCACGCAGTCCTCCTGCCAGGTATGTGTCGCATCACTGCGACCAGCGCCGGCTTTTCAACACGCATGCATCTCCCGGTGTCTTACTTGGCGGGGACGTGCCTCCGGGACCCTTGCTGACGCGGTCGTCATCGTCGATGTGGACCAGCGTGGCCCGTAAGGTCACCACTCCTTTGCCTTTGCACACTCTGCTGGGGTCCAGCTCTGAAAGGACAGGACAGGACGGGGTAACAAGGACACACAGGATGTTCTGACAGCCCCACCTCGTCAGTTTGCAGACACACGTCACGATGAGTCGATGGTCTCAGAGGGGCCTCCGAAGCGAAGACAAAAATAGAAACTTTTACACCGTCTAAACCAGGCCACCCGCCATGAGGACGTCGCTACCGTGAGCCGCTGACAGGAAAACCAATCAGCGGTGATCACGGCGAGGCGCTGAAAGTAGAGACAGCGGCGGTTGGCTTTTCACTCTCCGCTGTTCTTAAAGCTCTTTGACTTGCACAGCGACTGCAGGTTGTCACCAAATACGTTGTTTTTAAAGGAGGCCGCGGTGTGCACAGCGCCCACAGAGGGAAGAGGAAGTGGGGGCTGCTGAATGATAGATGAGGTGGAGCGGGGGGGACCCGAGACTCACCTGCAGAGGGAATCAGGTCAGGGGAGCCTTTCATGGTGGACCGGGGCGTGATCCTGACAGAGTACACCGCCCGCGCACCTGCTGAGAGTTATGAACAAATACATTGAGCATGGCCCCCACTTTGACACGCTCACGTTTGGAAATGCACAGCTATTGTGCTGCTTTAGAAATATACCCAACTGTTACATAAAGACAGAGATAACACTCCTATGTTTAGCTTTACCTAATACAATTAGAGATCTTAGATCTTTATATGGATACAATAGAATACTATATAATAGAAATCTAATAAACATATAAATGTATTTTATATTTTAAATAATTATTGATAATATAGATGAAAGCTACATTAACTAGAAACCACATACGTTTGTGGTTGTCATTTTCCTCAGTTAATAAACTCAAGTAAATGATATATGACAACTAATTAATAACATAAAACACTACCATAACAAATACCAATCGGCTTGCTTCATATAGTCCACACGACAGCGATGTTGTAGAAAAAGGCAGTACTTACTAGCTGTTACGCTGCCCCCTGCTGGAGAGCCCTGTTATGAACACAGACCGCATTAGAACGGCAGTCAGGGAAGGTAGTGTAATACCACTTGTGTACATGTACGCGGTACAGGTTAAACTGACAGCAGTGTCAGAGATAATCATTTCACAGGTATATCAGCATTCTGTATGTTGTTCGGAGGAGTTGTTGATCAAACTGTAGTAGATGCATGTACTAAATGTAAATGTAAATGTACTCAAGCACCCTCTCACACAGGCACACAGGCACCCACCCACACAGCTCTCTGTACTTCAATTAGCTGATATCAATCTGGATATATATAGCCACTACAAAAAACAACATGAACTCTGTGTGAAGCCTTTTTACCATTATTTCCTTTATTAGATATTTCGTCATTGTTGCAGTTTCGTACACTGGAGGGCTATTGTCCCTCACACCAGCAGCGCTGATGCATAAAATAGATGTAACTGCAGGCCATGGGCGCCTGCATACCCAATATGCATGCAGTGGTGGCACACCTATGGTTGTGTTACAGGATGAAACCATATACTCATACACTCTCACACTATATGAACTGAGACAAGACACACAACCAATGAGAAAACATTAACATACTTAAGCATTGAAGCTTGCACGCTAACTAATGCCCATGTTGAAGTGGAATGTGGTAATTGAAAGAGAAGATTGAACGTGGAGTGTACAAGGCTTTACTTTTTTTTTACTTTTCTTTTTTGACTGTAAGGGAAAACAGATTGGGGGGAAAAAATCATCTGAAATGTGCCAAAGAGTCTTCACGTTAGGATTCAAGTCAGAGAAAAGTAAATATTTTCTCAAAGCAAACATATTAAATGAAAACCATCAGCGTCTGGGAAACTACTGTCATGGAAAATATGAAATACACGCAACATAATAACAGCCCACCCCCCACCCCCAAATTGTGAATTGGCCTCTCCTGCCACTCCTCTCCTACCATGTCTGGCTTTAGCCATACACCCATTGTCTCTCTACAGATGCTTAGTAAATTGCTGCCTGTGTCTTCCATGATCATTTAATATTTAATCAAATACTGTCAAGAAGTGTCCAAAAGAGTGTTAGACCTTTTTTTATCAACAACCAAGAAAAGCGCTAAACAGCCATATGCCATATTATCAAGGCCTAATGACTATACCACACAACGGCTAGTACATCCATAGCCGTAGACTTCATATCTGTTTCTTGAAATGTACTCTTGATTAAATATCCAAAAGAGAATAAAGGGAATAGGCAATCCTATTGCATCCATTCACAAGCACTGCTACAAGTAGCCTTCTTGTGCTAGAAGTGTCGTCTTGGGAATTATACTTGCACACCAAGTCATGCAGTATACATATTCATAGGTATAATGCAGCTACTTTGGATTCCTTCTTCTACTGAAGGGAAGGAGTATTCTGGGGGCTTTCTAATCAACAAGCGGAAGGATTGTTAGAGACAGAAACATGTGGATTCTCACATTATTTGGGAAAAGTTGAAGGCATGTTGTCTTATTCAGGTTAGTATGCAATGGGAGCGAGAGAGAGAGAGAGAGAGAGAGAGAGAGAGAGAGAGAGAGAGAGAGAGAGAGAGAGAGAGAGAGAGAGAGAGAGAGAGAGAGAGAGAGAGAGAGAGAGAGAGAGAGAGAGAGAGAGAGAGAGAGACTAGAATATGTTAATGAGAGCTGCATCAGTGGAGCATGCAGAAGGGGACAGAAGGCCACTAGCAAGTGGCTGTGAGCTGCTTGCATGTCATGCAATCAGACTTCCCAGGAGAAAAGCCACAGCGAGGACTGATTTAACTGCCACTGCCCATTAACGTGCCGAGGGAAAGCCAGATTCAAACAATACGCTACACGCAAAGGCATGCAAATGCCCATCTATCTATACTCTATGCACTAAATTAGACATCATGAGAAAATATATACGCACCACTTAAAATATGATCATATCGTTGTGATAGTACATTCATATTGTGTGATTAAGGCCACTGTGTTTGTGAGTGCACCACACCCACACCCACCCACACCCACACCCACCCCCACACCCCCACACCCACACCCACACCCACACACACACACACACACACACACACACACACACACACACACACACCACACACACACACACACACACACACACACACACACACACACACACACACCATCCCAGAGAGCCGTCGGGCATCATCACACCCCAGGATCACACCTCCCAAAAACACAGGTTTTTGAGTGAGTAAAAGGCTTCACGGTTACTCACTGTAAGGCTATTACCAAAACAAGCCCTGCACCCTGAGTGGTCTTGGCAGCTGACGTGACATGTTTTAGCCATCCTTTCCAAGGCTCCTCTTAAACTAAACTACCAGCTCGGCTGGCTGAGAGATGAGCCATGTCCTATCTGGCTATCTGGCTACCCGCCTGCACCATCGCTGGTGTGGCTGACAGTTAGCAGTATGTGCGTGGTGTTGCATAAACACACCGGGGGAGCACAACTCAACCCTGGCCTTTTTAGGAAGAGAGGGAGCTGAGTGGGATGGAGTGAGAGGCCAGACAGGTTGGGAGTACTTGGACGGCACAGGCAGTGTTGGAGACAAGATAAACACAAGAGTCCGATAAGGAATGATCTACCAACTGACTAACTTAGTCTCAACTCCCCCCCCCCCCCCCTGCCTCTCAACCTTTACTAAAGTCATCTAGATGCACATTCCTTCCCCACTAACCTGGAGCTGTTTGACTTCCCCCTCTCCACAAACAAGAAGTCCCTCCAGGTTGCATACCTACGTTCCAGAGTAAATTAGCATTTCAATTCAGCTCAAATTTCACCTGATACACAACGTGTGAAAGGGCTTGAAAGTTGAATGCGTAAAAGTGTCAGCAGCTGGTTTGGTTCAGTTGGTTTATAAACCAAACAAATAACCTGCCTGCCAAGCTGATGGGTGGTAAGTGTAAAATCAGGATTAGTAACTTGATGTCTCACTTGTATTTCAGTGTGTTGTGGTTCTCATGGACGGAAAGAATAATGAAAATACAAAGGGACCATTATCCCAAACACTATAGGTTATTCTCACACCTATATCATTTGTGAAAAATCCCTGACCTGAACTTCCTGACAGTGGCCTAAATGTGATGCTTCCACTTACAATGCCAACCCTATCCAACTATACTTCTGCCCAACGCTATACAACTATACTTCTGCACAAAGTAAGGTGCAGTTATCTAAAACCAGGAGTGGTTAAACACAGGAACTGGTTCACGTTAATCTGTTGACTATGCCTGTAGGCTGTTATTTGACAAGCATGTATATATATATATATATATATATATGTAAAATAAACAAGGAAATAAACAGAAATTATTATGTAAAAGTTGAAGAGCAAACTAAAAGCGAACTGACAATATACAAACAAAAACAGTATCTCTCTAAAACACACACAGATCAGACTCGGCAGCAAGTCTTACCTGTGGTCTTGGGTGTATACTTGGGCACCAAAGCGTCTGTAAATCTCCGAGCGAGTCCAAGAGTGCGAATACAGTCTAAAGCCGTCTCCTGGTGCTACCCCAACCTAGGATGATCTGGCCCTGGCGTCAGATGCGCTCTCTGCTTTAGGGGCCCCTGAGTTTAACCTTGACCCCTATCGCTACACGGTGGGTCTGTTTGTTTTCAGCAAAAGGCGTGCCCAGATGGACCTGTCACCACATGACACGCTAGAATGTATCACCCACTCAGCTGCAGACCAGCACATTAAAACATTCTGCTATTAACCCCGCCTCTGTTGCTCTCACCGACCCACCGACCACCACCGACCCCCGACACCACCGACCACCACCGACCACCACCACCACCACCACCACCACCACCACCACCACCCAGCAACCACCACCACCACCACCCACCAACCACCACCACCCAGCAACCACCCACCAACCGTCACCACCATTTGATAGACAGGACATTTGAGGATGCCTAGAATTAGCTCCGCTGTGGCGCATGTGTTCTTTGAGAGTGCCCAGAGGTCGTCATGCCGGGGATAAAACGATTAAAAGTCTCCGCTGATCTGGTACGTGCCTGTGACTGTGACAACACGAACAGAATACTAAACAATACTGTACCTAGAATATATATATATATATATATATATATATATATATATATATATATATATATATATATATAGGGACAGAAATAAGCAACACAGACACTCCTACTTCCTAACCTGTGAATTCCATGTGTCCGGGCATTTCTGAAGATTAAGCAGAGGTCGCGTGAAAAGCCAATCCCGAAAACCAAACTGTGATGTGTGATTTTGCACTGTGATGTATTTCACACGAGGAGGGGGGGAGGACGAGGTGTCAGGAGAAGCCGCCACCAGCAAAATGAACCATAGTCAGGGCCGACACAAAAGGGCTCTCATCGCGGCTGCGGACGGAGAGAAAAGGGGGCTGTTATGCAACTGGCTCTGACATTTGCTTTGTCAACAAATGGGGGGCGAGAGAGAGCTGGGAGGCCAGCATGGATCACGGAGGATAGCACCGAACAGCCCCAAACATGGTTCGAAAGAGCCGCTCTACACAACCCCCCCCCCCCCACCTCTCCCCCCATTAATTGAGAATAACCGACGTACATGGTCCTCCTAACCCCAGCACCCTCCCCTCCCCCCAGCCCCTCATACCATAAACAGATTCCACAGTGGACCGAGGGCCTGGGATTCTACACATTCCTGAACGCCGCTATTTGAAGTTCATTTGAAACAACTGCCACATAAAAGGACATGTTTGTAGCCCCCCCCCCCCCCTGGTCAGTGTGCACGATAGCACGCACACGCACACACACACACACACACACACACACACACATACACACACACACACCGACAGGCCCTGACCCTGATCACGCGCTCTCTCTCTTCCAGGGATGGAGACTGGGGACTTGGGGAGACTGAATATGCTTTGTGATGGAGTCATGGTGAGCTCTTGAACGTGAACTTGTGCTTCCTTTCCTGAGCTTGTAGATGCTACTATAATAACCCACTAGCCTGCTGCTACAGTACAGTCTTCTTAGTCTGGGGAGGCACCACACACACAGCCACCTGTTTAACGCAAATCACTCCCTGGCACTATTTTACTGGCACTACTGACTCTCTAACTTCTTTAAATTCAAAAGTATTCATGTAAATTCAGATAAAGATTTAAGTATTTCTTTAGGACTTTAAATTTAAAGTAGTGTACATTCATTGGATTGAAACATATATTGACTTAGGGAGGGACCACCCCTGACCACCACTCGCTGTACACACTCGCTGACAGTTATGACAGTCGAGAACACAACTGGTTCCCTGGGGAGGACTGACCGAGTACCAGTTGCAATGGTCCATGTCGGCGAGTGTGCGCAAAGGTCTTGGGGGGGGGGGGGGGGGGGGGGTGTTGGCTTCCCACACAAAACACTGCTGAGAGCCAGACAGCTCTGGGCGCAGTGTGACTGCTAGGTGTTTAGAGCCACAGTCATAAGAATGTCACCAGGCTGACGGTTCAGCCAGGGTGATGCATCACGGTGCTGGGGTTCAGAGAGAGAGAGAGAGACCTCGGCTGCTCTCCCAGAACGTGGCACAAAGAGCAGAGGGGTAGGATTCGACGGGTCCTTAGAAGGGCCCCTATTTTTGAAGGATTTTCCAGTGTAACGTCAATTTAGAAAGGTTTTAATTTAGTAAAGCCTAAAAGAATAAACAGAGCACAAAAACAGCCACTGTGACTCGTCACAGTTGTTTACGTGTTGGTTATTTGGCAGTAGTCCGACGCTGTATTTTGGAAAGATGTAATAACTGAAACCATTGGCCCTATTTATCCAGTCATCGCAGGATAAGGAGCACAGCTGTGCATGGCACGGATTCCTATTGGCTTAGATTGTGGCGTGCATTATAGAGCACATCTCACATTATGTGAGCTACGATGACAATTCAAATCATTGTCTATGGGAGTGCTGAAAGCGTTATCTGAGGGGTTGTTTTCCCCCATCCTCCCCCCTGGGTGTGTGTGGGTGGGTGGGTGTGTGTGTGTGTTTTGACTGGGATTCGGAATGGAAGTTTTGAGTGTGTCTCCTGATATAACCCTCTGAGTGCTTAAGCGACAGACAGAGCTACTTGATAATTTAGTCATAGGATATCGCGGCTAACCATGCTTATAAACAGCCATGCGATAATCCAGCAATTTCGAGTGCAATGAAGGCATCCGTGTGTGAAGAGCATGCACGCCATGCCTCCGTCACCTGCCTATTTGTAGAATGCATGGGGTCGCTCTGCCGTTATCCTTTGTCACACCCCGATGCTATCACCACAGGCGGCGTCATTAGTGAGTGTTTTGGTTTATATTTAGCTTTTTATTTACGGTTCTACATTCCATACATTACTTATTCATTGACATTAGTATTTTTATATTTTCATACAGTGCATGACATTAAATCAAGACAAAAAAAGGCATTCTAGATGCCTTCCTGTGTCAATATTTGCTAACAAGGGGTTTGTTTTTCAACTTTGTCAGTTCCCGACGGACAATGGCAGACAGGAAGATGGCTCCCAAAAATCCATCGCCAGCCCATATATTATCTTTTCACAGTCTTGTTTGCATGCAGCCATGATTGGGTAGGCTTCTTTGTTCTGTGGGCCTTGAAAAGCCAACACGTAGCACTTGAACGAGCCCTATCCACTTAGGTCGATGGCAGCAGATGGAGAAAACGGGGGGGGGGGGGGGGGGGGAGGAGGAAGCGGGGTTGCTAAGCAACCTGTTGTAACATTAACATGGAGTGAAAACAGAAACCTGGTGTCTCGTCTGGCTGAAACATCCGGCCTGCTTCGAACCCATCCGTTATTCACCTATTCAAGCCTGTTGTCCCACATGTGACACTTCTTGGATTATGTGCCACACGATTAATACAATATAGTAAACATTATAAAACATCAGTATTCACTTCATCAATATAAAGCTCTTTTTTTTAAACAACTAATGGTAAAAACCAGCGACAGATTTCTGTCCCAGCTCCCCCTAATCATCACTTATCTCATACTTACCGCCATCACCCAGAAACAGATACACACCGCCCATGAAGACAAATGCTACTGCTAACATTCACTATAAACTATCGTACCTTCTTTCACTTTTAACCTATGAGCAATTAATATGCAATGTTTGCATAATGCCTCTCTTTCATGTTGTTTTACATTTATTTGCTGTGTAATATGTTATTATATTGTATTCTGTTGTCAAATGTGTTTTCATGCAAATCTGCTGTACCTAAAATGACTTTGGCTCAGCCTTGGCTGTGTGTCTTTAAATCAAGACAGAGATAACTATGCTTATCATTGAAATTCAGTTCACGTTTCCTGAAGTTGAACCGCTCAAATCTAAGGGATCCAAGTAACATGACTCTGGACAAGCTTTATAAAATATTTATAGCTGTGCTGGGCCCACCATCCAACAGGTAGAATTGCTACTTCACCGTCAATCAAAATTACTCCATGCACAGTTGAACTTGATTCATTGTTAAAAGTCCAGGGACTCTGGGATAATATGAGGGAATATGATTCTCTGCTACATGATGCATATGACTCATCATCCTAACGCAGAGCCCACTGAAATCAATATCATCAAACGTCTGGATGGAAATCACCTGGCCACAACTTTGTTAGCAAGATAATGATTGAGATAAATAGTAATTTAGTCATTCAATTGTATTTTCCAAAATACATACAGTACATACATTCATACATCTATACAACTATTACTTAACTTGCAACCAACTGACCAATCGGTAAAATTATTAACTCATGCTAACACCTGAAGGTAAATAGGAATTATGTTGTATTTGTTATTGTAACATTTCCACCAGTACCGTAATTCAGTTTCATCTGAATTCCTTTGGGTATGATATCAGAGTTTTGGCCGGCCCTAAAGAGCTGGCCCTCAGGGTAGTAGAATGCAGGCCTACCTGTTTCATTCACTCATGCAAACACCTCCCCTTCTCTCTGTACACATTGGCAGCTCAGTCGAGAATGCAGAACACAAGGTGCACCTTGTGCAAATTCCTTTTAAAACTTTAAAAACCAGAAAAGCCACCCTCTGCCAGGTGTCCAGCCATTTGTTTCAAAATAAAAGTCCTTCCATCGTGTGAACGATAGCACCTGTCACACACTGCTAAAACAGGGGCTAGGAGAACTGTTTGTCTTTCCCATTGACATAACACTTAGTGTGAACATGATGGAATCTATTAGGCTGAATGTGCCGCATGAATCTTTGAGACTCAACAGACAACCCAGTCCATGGGAGAAGTAGCACTAATGGACTACCAGAAGCCCTGGCCCTCCCTTACTCGACTTAGGCTAATATCTCTCTATTGAACAATATCACAAACCAGCCCGATGCAAATGCACTCATAATAAAGCTTGCCAAACTAACCATTAGGGTGTTTTTGCCAAAAATCTGCTAAATGCTTTGCTTCATAGACTTCGTACAAATTCATTATTTACATCCAGATTTAATATTTTCTCCAGTGTGCATGGTATATACTGACACGTTGGTATATCTCACCCCAAAGGCACAAGGATACAATGATTACTTATCACTTCCAGTCCATTTCCACTTTAGGTAGAAAGTGCATATAAGATGCATGAATAATATATATCATATATTTATATACTATAAAGTTCATGTTTTGGGCTGTAAATTGTCGCAAACTTTGGTCAAACTCTGGGCTTCAACAGCACACTTGTCAAACTGCAGCAACATGAATTGACATTCACAGTCAGTAGGCCTATGTCAACAAGCACATGAAGTCCTCTGTGCGACTGTTCTCTTATGTAACACAAGTTCATAGGCTGATACTGTGCCATGATGTACGAAGATGCATACTAAATCTACCACAAAAATGACCATTAACCATAACCATCCACTTTTTCGGACATCACTATTGCAATTAAATATTATACAATCGTTGCCTACCATAGAGAACATATACGTATTGTGAACTTTAACTTGTATGCCCAATCTTAACATCTAAAGAAAGATAGCACAGATCAAAAGCATGTAAACACTATTACACTTTTTTTGCAATCTCGTGCCGCATGAAACTAGCATGATGCATAATTCCACGGCACGACACAATCGTGGCATGCGTTAGCGTATGGTGATGTTATAACACAATGATTATAGTGAATATAGAAACGGCTATATGATTAACAATGAGACAAAAGCCTACGATATGCAGGCGCACGGACAAAACATCCAACACCACATCACACGAACATAGTCTTAACATCCAGTACAATACATTCGCATTGTTTTTTTTGTGTGTTGTATTCATGGAGAAAAAAAATATTGCATTTCTTATTCACGAACTTGACTCGATTTTACAACAGTAGCCCCTATTGGGGTTCATTATTGGGGTTCACTTGGTGCAGATTGAGCATGCATAACGCGTGGGTCCCATTTCGTCTTTACTGCGGTAACAGTCCCAAACCGACCGGGACCTGCAGCGGTGTAGCCAGGGGTCAGGATACAACATCCGACCGAGGTGTAACGTTGTATTAAACACACACTACTACACGTGTGTGTGTTTAATACTACATACGAAATGTGTCCGGGAACCCTTTAACATCACACACACACACACACACACAGACCCCGCCGCGTTGAGTCACGCGACAATAACACAGTCAGCTCGATGACGCCGTGGGTAGGACATGACAGAAAGTAAAACACTTGCCTTTTTTAGGTTAGCAAAATAATGACCGAAGATAATATTGAAGGTGTGAGCGCCGGAGCCCACCGTGTGGGATGTCAATTGCGTATTAAGAGCAGAGCAGCGTACCTTTCCAGAATGACAATCCAGGGTTCCTGCTCGATGTTGCGGCCGCACGCGCCACTACGGTCTGGGGAAATCGCGGCTGGCTTTTATCAGCACGCGCTCAGACAGCGGTTCTAACGGAGGACTGGCTGCATGTCGGACGGTACCGCATCCATGCACCTACCATTTACAACGGCGTCAACCTACCGGGTGGATCGACGTTGTTCGTACCTCCGTTTGTTTCCTTCCCATCAGTGATTTATGTTATCATCTGACTAAACAGCACACGAGGAAAAAACAAAACCGGCAAATGTATGTTTGGGTCGTGCAGATCGACTTTGAGAGGACCGGGTAGGCGTGAATACAGCGCCATCCAGTGGCTAAAGGAGGTGTGGTATAATAAAGCAATATTAACATGATACAGTGAGGTCAAATAGCAGGTACAATAACCACATATGTAACAGATGTGGCATTCACATATATTATATGGTTTTTCGATAATACTTTACAGTGACAGACAAGCAAGCCATTGAAAAACATGTGAGAAACACATTTATTCTATAAACACATTGTACGGACGTTGACCAGAAAGAGAGTTATTAAGAACTTTGTATTAGTTTGACTATACTAATATTAGTCGATACACATTCAAACCCCAATGTCCTTGTGCAAGGATTCCTAACCCCTGCCTGCTCCTTAAATTACACATTCAGCGTGGATAAAAGGATCTGCTCAATGACTAAATAGTAAACATCTGCAACAATGCTTACATCACTACCACATCTCTCCTTATTGCTACTCAGTCGCTGTGGAATAGGCTGTGACAGTTGACACCATCGATGTTTCATCTCTGACTCCACACGAATACCCTAGTTTGAACATCATCAGTTCATCATCTGTTCATCAAGGTTATACATTTATGTGGAACTGTTAATCCTTTAAATTCAACATGGTACATTGTTAAAGCAGTATTGCCGTTACCACGGCAGTTGACCGTTTCAATGTCCAATGGCTTATCATCAGTTTTTCAACCCTTGTAACTCCTTTGGAACCTGTCAATCAAAAGCAAAACCACCCGAAAGACCCCTTATGTACAAAGGTGAACTCATCTCCCTAACACACTCACGTATCAAATGAAGCATAGAAGAGGAGACAATTTTAAATGTAGTCAGCACAACAATAGAAGTAACAGTCACAACACGGTAAGTGGAATCATCGCAGGCGGCGAGGTACAGGCGGGGGTGGCGTCGGAGCTTTGCCCACTGGCCTCTGAGGAACTGTGCGGGTAGGGCAGGATATGTACCGCTCATGTTGCATTGGCTCTGGATTCCTGGAAAGAGCACCATAATGCGTGAGGAAGAAGTCATTAAGGTGACCATGGTTGGATATTATAAGATGTGACTATGTATTCATTTAGGACAGTGTTTCTCAAATGGGGGTTATGTTTTTGTTGCAGGGGATAGTGCCCTAGCCACTATCATGCACCATGCACACTACCTTGCCTGCACCATATAGCATACTGAAATATAATCGATTATATGTTATTTCTACCTCACATTTTAAAATACAGTCATGTTCTTACAATACCAACCAAATATCATTATGTTAATAATAATAATCATGTACCACTGTATTTACATTAAATAAACATGAATAATGAAGTATTATGCTGTTTATCATTTTCTTATTCCAAATATACATTTTTGTTATCTCGTACATGGTACTTATTTTAATCTATATAACTATTCAATGATTTTACTGTACATGCAATTTGACCATGTCTGTGAAGCGCCTTGGGTGTCCAGATATATTAAATCAAATGTATTATTATTATTATTATTACTGTTATGTAATTAAAACCGAAAGCTTTTATCTCTTCCCACGCTATCACACTTATATTTCCTCTCCTATAGCTGGGTGTCAAAAGCACGTGTCAGAGCATTTCCTCTTTCACCGCTATGTTTCATCTCACTGGCCGCCACGTCACTTCTGTCACTCTCCCCACGTGCGTGGTGTCACGTGTTACTGTTCGGAATCGTACCTGTTTGTGGGACTGTACACACAAGTGTCACACACTGACCTCTCAGGGACCGGAGGGGGGAGGTTGGGCCGGGCGGGAGGGCTACGAGAGGGGGCACGGACCAGCCGTGGAGGTGGCGGCGGTGGAGGAAAGATATCCACGGTGTCCTTTATCCCCCCCCCCCCACAAATAAAAGAAAAGAGGAAGAGAAACGTTTCTGACATGCTCAATGGAGTTCACTTTGTATGTTTTGACTAACAAAACTGTGGTACAGTTGTTACAATCAACAAAGAGTGCACAGACATTTAAACACACACACGAGAGTAACCAACTAACTATCTAACTGACCAAATGCATTCTATAACTACTACCGTCTTTTTACCGTCCCTCTATTACAGAATGTGAATAACTCCAGCTACAGTTACTTTCACATCATGCTCCAGTTGGCGGATGTCCCATGATTTAAGTCAGAGCCAACTCAAACTCACCTCAAAGTCCGGCTCCGTACCACTGCTGGAGCTGATGATGCTGTGTGTGCTGAATCGGTTACTCTCTGTACCTGTGTACGCAAATAACAAATAACAAGTTACCCTAATATTGTGTCAAATTTGGATGATTTGTACTTGCTGTTGTACTTGTTGATTCGTCTAGTCACGTCAAAAGTATTTGTTAACCCCTCGATTACAGTGACAGTGTCCAAAGTTACAGGGGTTTCACAGGTCCACATTATACGACATCCCCTAACCCTAAGCCCAAGAAAAAACTCCAGACAAGCCATTAGGGTGTCGTCGTTATGAGTGTCTTGACTCACTAGAAGTGCTGGAGGTGCTTCCAGTCTTCCAGTTGCCTCTCTGTATTGGACGAGAAACCGCAGCGGGCGGGGACACAGCTTGTGGGGGACAATTGTACACAGAGCATTCAACGGTGAACCCAGAGTCACCGACATCTCTGGTGCTCTGGATCGGAGCTGTTATTTCAAGATCTTTAAGAACAATGAGAGAATAGTATCAGCATTATGTGCACAGAATCCAGGCGTGAAACTAAAAAGTCTCAAATCAGAAGGTAGTGATCTCACATGATATGGTTGGAAAGTTCAAAAGATAGACAAAAACAAGCTTACCAACATTCTTGTCCTTCTTCTGCCTCTCTTTGTGTCGCCTGGTGATGCTGTTTCGTAACCTCTTTAAATTTTCCTACGGGAAAAAAAAGGGCAACCCGTTGTATCGCATAAAGCATCAGGAATATCAAAACATCAAGGCAGAGCAGCCGAGAACTGCTTCTACTACTTTCAGCTCACCTCCTGATACCGCAAGGAGTTGGCCCTCCGCTCGTGGTCAAACTGCCAGGTCTTGAACTCTTGGACGGCCTGTTCGACGGTAATGACCCCCAGCTTGACCCTCTCCTGCAGGGCGATGAGCTGCCTCTGTCCCGGGGTCTTCACTCCGCTGTACGTATCGGACAGCGAGGAGGAGGAGTGTGGCGCAGGCTCCACAGGCTCCACTACAAGTTTAGGATTCACGGTCAGCAATTACAGTCAGCACATTTTGCATGGGCATCTCTCGTCTCGTTGCCAGACCTCCATCTTACAAACTACAAGGGTTTTATGATGGGCTATCTATTATATCCGAAGAGGGATTATGAACATACCAACTGGCTGCCAACATCCAGTGTTATTTTTGTAATGAATTCATATTTACCCGCAGCACTCTCTTTCCTCACTGGTCTCATTGGGGGAGTGATTTTGTCTGAAAACACTGCGGGGAAACAAGGTGAGGTTTTTTTTGTTGGGCACTGAGTGAGTGTCGGAATGTCAAATAAAATCCTAATGAGTCTGGAGAACGTTGAGCTTTACCTCTACTGATGTAAGGGTTGGTGTCCAGAGACTCTGAGCCTTTAGGTCGGGGCATGGGGGCTGGTGGACGATTGAGCGTTCTGACGGGATAGGTGGCGGTGTTGTCTACAGCATCGTAGATATCCTCTGTTATATCCTCTGTGTTGTACGGGCCATCTTTAGTATTGTAGACCTCCTCCCCTTCCTCCTCTTCCTCATCTTCCCGGTGTTGTCTCACGTGGTCCTGGCTGAACTCCTCTGTGTCTGTGGTCTCAAGGTGTCCCTGTTCTTCTTGGCTTTGGCCTGCGCCTGGTTTCGCTGTTGGACACAACGCAGTCACATTGTGTTTCCCACAGCAGTGATAAGATGTAGCCTCGTGAGACCGTTCCTGCTCTTTGCGAGTTTACATTCTGTTTATCCCTGCAGATCAGTGTGGCCTCGAGCCCATTGAAAGCCTCTTCCGAAAAGGTTCAATTGGTCGGACCAATCAGCCCCAGGGGGAGCGAACACGGAGTGCCGCAGAATTTCGAAATCTTAAAAGATTCATAGAAATTTGCACGGAAAGCTTTTAGGCTTTGATTGAAGCTTTTTAGGACCATATGTTTTCTCATTTTTTTCAGATTCGACAAGAGAGCAAGAGTGTCACTTAGTTATTTAATCTGGTTGGCTGGAGATGTTTTGACGTTCATTTGCGAAACGCAAACCTGCATTGGGCTAACAAGGCTAGATATGATGACGATGTAGCATGTGGACTTCCGACCAACCGGCTTACCTTGGAAGAACTTCCTGAGCATGGCCTCTTCGGGGTTCTGGTCCTCCGCCGAACCGGTCATCACTTCATCTATAGAGAGGGACAGAGTCTCAGGTTCTCATGGGTGTAATCCTTATTATTATTATTATTATTATTATTATCCATGTTCACTGCAACACACAGCCATTCCATACCACTGCACATTCTCCAACCCTAGGTCACCACCATCATCAGCATCATTAGCATCATCATCACCACCATCATCATCATTACCACCCCTATCATCAACACCATCACTATCATCCTCATCGTCATTCTCATCACAACCATTAAAATGGATAATTGAGTTCAAGAGCAGAGCTTACACAAGTCATCTGCACATTCAGGGTTTATGTCCAGCATGGACTCGTAGATGTCCTCCGTGTGTCCAGAGTACCGGACGATGTCTAGCGAGCGGTTGCCCTCCATCATCTCGTACTCGCACTCGTTGTCCTCGTCCTCTATGTGATTATTGAGCATGTCTGCCGTCTCCTGAGTCAATACATCGATGCAACCAAAATTAGGGTTAGGGTTAGTTTAGGGTGAGGGTTAGGGTTAGTCCACACACACACACACACACACACACACACACACACACACACACACACACACACACACACACACACACACACACACACACACACACACACACACACACACACACACACACACACACACACACACACACACACACACACACACACACACACACACAAACAATAACATACAGACAAGGGCTTAAGTTAGGGTTAGGGTTATAAATGTCAAAAACATACAAGCCAATGGAAAACCACAAAAGCTGGACTTGACTGAATTGAAACGTCGGTTGCGAAACTAATAAAGTCTTCTTTCTACAGTTAAGTTTTAATCTTGGGACCCAACCACCGCACAAGCCAACAACTCTGAAGTTATACTTTCATTTTAACATTTTAAGTATCAGTTCACAGTTTCAGAAAACTGTGAACTTTTTGTTGTTGTGTGTTCTGTGTGTTCTGTGGGTTGTCAGGACGTGACAACTGCCCTCCAACTAAAAAACTACGTGCGTGACATGAATACAACAACAAGACTCCCTTATGGCCACAACAAAACAACAACAACAAAAAACGTACAACAAATGCGTCCATGAACTGCCGGAGATCGCTGAAGCCGCTGTGCTCGGCCAGTGTGTTGGGGTAGTCCCCGTGCTTGTTCATCACACTGTAGGCCTGCAGCGCTCCGGGACAATGCAGCAGCGCCGTGGTCAGCTTCTTCAGGCCGTACCTGGCGGCAAAATGGAGGAGCGTGGGAAGTTCCTCGTTCCGCTGATCTGCAGGGGGGGGTGGAGCATTGGTTTCACATCTCACTTAATGGTACAGCTCGGTTAAAGAGTAATCAAATGCTAACAATAGAAACCAAGGCACAGCTCCCCCCCTATCTGGTCAAACACTGTAGTGTTGCTCTTTCTCAATGAGCTCGAATTGTGTCAGGGTATCCAGCCGGATCTGACTGTACTATGTTTGGTGTTGGCCTTCAGGTTAGTTAGATATAAACTGCTGTGAAGATCACGGAAAATGATGCAAATGCAGTGTTTCCTTGTTAGGAAAAGTCCCGTGACAGCAACTCAAAAGCAATGATTAAATTATTTATTTTTTGTTTGGCAAGAAATTGTGATCCTTTTATTCAATGACAGAAAGTTGGAAAAGGAGATTTCAGCCTCAGGATTTTGAATTGGCAAAAAAATAAGTGCTGTACTCACATGTTGACATATTGTTTAATTCAATCTGTTTGATTCCGAACAGCTGAAGTCCCCCGACTGGCATTCTGGACTTCAACAAGTCAGTGAGCATGCTGTCCAGGGATTCTGTTTTATTGGACGTAATGTTGAATGCCTGCAAACATAGATGCATAGATATGTCTTTCACCCTTTTTTTATCTCCGCCTTTCCTGAAAAAGCCTTTCATATAGACGAGAACACATCCACATCTTACCTGGCAAATGAATTCAATTGGAGAAGTGACATCCTCCAGGTAACGGCTGACCTCATTCATGCAGGTGTAGTAAGTGACAGGCGTCAAACGGACAGAGGACTGATCACTGAGAAACAGCGTAGGCAACGCCAGGCCAGCAGGCATATCTGTTCAAAATAATACAACAAAGAGGTTAGGGAATTACAGAAACACATACAAATCGTACACACTATCATAACATTGTCATTAACATTACCCTATCATACTTTGCTGGACTTTCTGGACTCATTACAGTTACTGCACTGTACTGCACTGTATCCATGATGCTGCTGCACTACTGGAACTTTAAATATATTTTAAATGTCATCATGTTCTTTGTATGTTCTTTTTGACTGTGTATAGTATTTTTATAGTATTGTGTTAAAAATGTATAGAAATTCCTACTGCGGGAGGGAATGTAAGCATTCCATTGTACTTGTTGCAAATGGATTGAATCACACACACGCACGCACGCACGCACGCACGCACGCACGCAGACAGACAGACAGACAGACAGACAGACAGACAGACAGACAGACAGACAGACAGACAGACAGACAGACAGACAGACAGACAGACAGACAGACAGACAGACAGACAGACAGACAGACAGACAGACAGACAGACAGACAGACAGACAGACAGACAGACAGACAGACAGACAGACAGACAGACAGACAGACACACACACACACACACACACACACACACACACACACACACACACACATTGAAGCAGTAGTAGTGTATTTAGATACCTACCAGGTGCGATAACACTTATTGTGTATTCATTCTCTATGAGCGCTGGAATGCGCTGGGCATCTCTGTTTTCAGATGAAAACGACACCTCGGCCTTTGACTGAATGTCAACTCTATGCAGTAGGATGATGAAAATAGTTGTCCTCTCCTGGGGAAATATATATATTTTGATGATATATACATATGATGTTCATAACTGTGAAACACTTTTCACAGTTATGAACATCATATGTATATATCATCCTTTAGACACATTATTGTTCTTATTTATTGTGTAAAGCATTGTTATAGTATAGTGTTGTGTATAGTACATAGTATTGTATATAGTAGATAGTATATAGGGTTGTTTATAGTATACTACTGTATAGTAAAGTATAGTATAGTATGGCATAGTATAGCATAGCATAGTATAGCATTGTTGTTGAAATTCATACTGCGGGAGTGAATATGGAGTAAGCATTCCATTGTACTTGTTACACATGGCAAAAATAAATAATCTTAAATCTTGAATTTGTAAAGAATCAGTGTGCGTCGACACTTACGTGTCACTTATGTGACACGTATCCTGTCATTGTGGTTATAGTATGGGCAAATGATGGATTCCGATTATATTGAGACTTTGTACATTTGGTAGGCTACACACACACACACACACACACACACACACATTGCTGATAAGATGTAAGTCGACAGCTTACATCTTATAAACAAAAACAAACTATTGCTAAGTCTCTAAACCAATCCATCCTCCATCCTCCATCCATCGATTCCTCCATGTATATTCCCATACAGGGGGTTGAGGTGACTGGAGTCAGTGTAAAAGCATGTGAATACCAGGACTGGGATGCCAGTGACTGACATGCTCATATGCACACTAGATGAGGAGAACCAGGCAGAAACCCATACAAAACACTGGACATGTCAACTCCATGCCGACAAGGACCCACAGAAACTGGACTTGGTCTTTAAAGCTGCGCTGCCCCCCCCCCACTGATGTATCATGTCACCCTATTTTGAGTATGAGCCGTACCGTGACAGCGACTCTCATCTGTGTGTGATTATCATGATGATGTGAGAATGATTGTGATCTCACCCCACACAGAATTCGGTTTGGCTGAACGGTGAGGCACGAGGAGCATGGGGCCAAACACTCTTCTTCCCGTGGACACTTTTCTTCCCCTGAGCTGGCGTCAGCTGTGAGATCTGGTTCTCCCTCTTCTGCAGACAGGTACTCCTCAGCTTCCGGTTCTTCTGCAACTTCACGCGGGTTCTGATTGGCCGCTTCGACGGATGAGATCATTGTTCCCTGAGCTTCCCTTTCACTGTCAGCCTCGTCTTGCCTGCCTTTGAAGTGAGAATTACTGGTTATTTCACTGTCAAAGATACACACGCATACGCACACACACAAACACACACACACACACACACACACACACACACACACACACACACACACATTCATGTGCACCCACACACACACACACATTCATGTGCACCCACACACACACAAACACAACCCCCCCCCCCCCCCCCCACACACACACACACACACACACACAAACACAGACAATAACATAAAGACAAACACAAAAACACAATAACACACAATAGTACACACACTTACACAGACACATTAATGCGCAGCCACACTCACACCCACACCCACACCCACACACACACACACACACACACACAAACACTTTACGCACACTTTACACACACACACACACACTTTTCACATGCTGGGTGTTAGTGTGTGACGTACTGTCCGCCATGGCCTCCAGGACAGTGGAGATGTAGACCCCGGGCTCATCTTCAGGGTGCAGCTTGCCCCAACTGGGCCAGTGTGGGAAGCTGCCGGCGGGCACGCCCTCCTCGGACACGCCGCACAGCAGCGCCACCACCCTGCGCGGGGGACTCAGCAGCCTCTGCAGAGCAATGTGCAGCCGCTCGTCGGAGCTCAGGAGGTCAAGCAGAGCCGTGGTCAGCACCAGGACGATGCACCGTCTCCGGCGGAAGCGCTCGTCGTAGTCGTAGCCGTGCCGCCGGTCACCCAGCGACACGGTGTAGGTGGTGACCGAGTGCGAATCCTGGAACGGGCTGAAGGATGTTAAGACCGCATTTAGGTACTCCGCCCACTCCTGTGCCTCGGCCGTGTGCAGAATCAACAGCTGGCAGCTGTCTGCAGAGGGACAGAGGAAGTACTTGTAAATCAGTAGAGTCAGATATTTTCAATATATATATATATCTATATATATATAGATATATATATATATATATATATATACCAGGCATGGAATGAAAACAAGCTTCAATTTCAGCTGAGTCTCACACTGCTTTTATCTATTTTTATTTTATTTTATTTTATTATTAACTGCTGTCTGTCGTCGGGTATTGCACACAAGATTTTCACATCACTGCTTTATACTAAACTGTAAACTGTGAAGTGACAATAAACTTGACTTGACTTGACTTGACTTGACTTGACTGAGTCTGTGTGAGTCTGAGTCATTATGCGATCACATCCACTGGAGAAGTCACATGGAGGACATGAGGACAAATGACAGGGCACTAGTGACGTGACACCACTACTATGTGATGTCACGCATTGTTCTCCACGAGTGAAGATGTTTTGCGATGGAGCGGTTCCACCGTCACACACCGTCGGCCCTGCCAGAGCTATTATGGGGCTATGTCAAGACGAGTGCGGTAGCAGAATGAATGGCTGCTCTGTTTGGCCATATCAAGCCCTCTCTACCCAGAAAGAACAAGAAAAAAACTGTAAAAACCTGTGTCAACACAACTCACAGGTCATTTTGTTCGACTCATGACAGTGTTTAAACAGGTCAAATTCACCCCCTCTCTCTCTCTCTCTCTCTCTCTCTCGCCAAGCTGGTAAAAGGGCCGCTCATATAGTGTTTGTGGGAGTACCGGGTTGTGTGGCTCCGATTTTGGTTATTGAACCATACAGGAAGGCTGTGACGCATACTTCCTCTTTCGCTTAAGCCGCGCTACGCTTCAACAGCTGATTATCATCATCCCTCCATCAAACCGTTTTACAGTTAAAACCGAATAAACTAAAACAACCTACACCTTATTTTGTGCTCTGTGACATTGGCACACTGTGACAGTTTGCTCAAAGATTATAGCATCAGGATATATTAGTGCTGGAATACACAGTGCTGTGAATACAGTGAATAGAGAGGTCATTCTTCGCATTTCCAAACCTGATATCTCCTCCATGGCTGAGCGGTCCGGCCCGGTCGTGTCGCACCACCCCGTCAGAAGCTGGACATCGGTGTGTCTCTCTGTCGTGGACCGGAGGCCTCTTCGGACGCTCTTCGGCTGAGAACGCTTTCACCAGTGAGCTCTGGCATATTAATAGCACCAGTTAGTTTCCTGATTTGAAGTATAGTCTACTGAGCACCACTTCCTGAAAATGCTGTGAATGTACAACCCACAGGGCAGTCAGTCAATACTCACACTGTTTGTATCACATATCCATCAACTGCAGACATTTCTTGGGTGGAGTTGTTCACGTGACAAAAAAAACGTAACCATGACACAAAGGTCTTTTTGATTAACTTTCCCAGTGAATCATGTAGTGGAGTCTAGACAGATATTATGGACAGGAGCTTTGTCTCTTTCTCACATACACAAACACACACACACACTTACTCACTCACCACAACACACACACACACACACACACACACACACACACACACACACACACACACACACACACACACTTTCATACACACATACACACACACACACACACACATATGGTGGTATACGTGGTATACACACATGTGGTATACACATGGTATCTATCTATCTATCATACACATGGTATCTAGGTCACCTGTTCCTTTTTTACTTCCTTTCAAAAACAAAAAGGAACTCCTTGTTACCTTGTCACAGGGTTGTTACACCTGCAGGCTCCTGAACACACAGCCACACACAGTTCATTTGATGTATATCCCAAAAACAAACATTTGTCTTAGGAATTACTATTTACTTTTATATTTACTCATTAACGTTTACTCATAACACAATAGGGGAAATATTAGGACAATTACCCATTGTATTTGTACTATAATTGTGTTACCTCCTCTTACTATGTATACCAATGGACACTACATAACACACCACTAGAGGGCAGCATATAATCAAATGAAAAATGGACAATGGCTAAATGTCTTCAACAAAATGTGTGTGCCTTGCTCATGGTCTGTGTGGTTCGGCATGGCCAGACATGCATGTGGGCAGTCCTAAATGCTTTAAAATAAAAATAATAAATTCATAGCTATGAGGTTGCATACTTATTATAATATAATAATATCACTTTCTGACTATTTTTGGGTGGCAGGATAGATCTGGAGGTAAAGCGGTCGCCTCACAACCGGAAGGTTGCTGGTTCGATCCCTGGCTCCTCCTAGCGAAAAAAGCGATCGGGGTGTCCTTCAGCAAGACACCCTAACTGCTCCCCGGGTGCTGTATATAACAGCTGACCGCTGCTCCTAATACTAGGATGGGTAAAAAGCTGATAAATTCCTTTCCCTGACAGATTTGAATAATTATTATAATGAAATGCTAAGAGTTACAGGGATTCTCCAGTCAAGGCAATTTGTACGCTAAGCTGAGACAAAACCCCTAATCATGGTATTTCTCTTTTTATTCTTAGCTGTCAATTTGGCTAAATTGTAATATGTGGTCGGCTCGGACTGCCCCTACACCTCCCAGTAATGTTAGCATTCAGCATTTCATATGGTTACCTTGTAAAACACATTTTGATTTACAATCTCAGAGAAAAGGTTGTTTCTAAGTGGTTGGTTCAGGAATTCAGGAAGTGGCAGTTAGGGAACTAGTGAAGTCATTGTTCATATGTTCGAAACACAACTGACAAATAGGACCATGACCATTATGTCACAAGAAACTCATGTTCTGATGAGCTCACCTTGGAAAACTCATTCAGAACAATTATGCAATTATGGACATCTGGTGAGATATATCTTTCTAATTGCATGAGGCTTCCAAGAGTTAAAAATAGATAGAAAGAAAATAGGTTATTGGGGAGGCTGAGCAGGGAGCTATTTTAGAACTGTTTATTGTTGAAGAATGGAGCCAGAATTCTCCACTTGAGCTTGTGAGTTATGTCTAACTATCTATTCAGCTACCCATGTTGGGACAATGCCCTATTAAGTCCCTTTAGGCCAATCTTTGGACTCTGATATTTCATGTTTGCAATATCATGGGGGACCAAATACATACATTTCTATTAAATTGACTTACAGTAAAACGTTTTTCCCTGTTGTATCCTTTTTGACCACCCTGAGCCCTGTTAAGGTAACAACCAAAGTTCACTTTCTGTCCTCAGCAATGGCCTGTGAAGGGCCCAGTGATCCATGACCCGTCTTTAAGCACAATTTCCTGCCAAAAAAAGAATCCCCTAATTTCTTCAAAGTCCACCATTAGCTACTATAAGCATGACCGGCCTGTTACCTTTTGTTTGGGCTCCCTTTAAACCACTATCTATTAGGTGGCTCAAGTCAAATCCCCACAGTCTGACTTTAATAAGAGAATATTTTGCTCCTATATTTTAACCTTGTTATCCAATATCCTGCCTTCTGGTCCGTGCACGTGTACGTGTATGTGCATGTGTGTGTCTCCATACGAGTGCGTGTGTGCGTGTATGTGTGTGTGTGTGTGTGTGTGTGTGTGCATGTGTCTGTGTGTGTATGCGTGTGTGTGTGTGTGCATGTGTGTGCATGTGTGTGTGTGTGTGTGTGTGTGTGTGTGTGTGTGTGTGTGTGTGTGTGTGTGTGTGTGTGTGTGTGTGTGTGTGCGTGCCTGCGTGTGTGTGTGTGTCTGAGTGTGTTTGTATGTGTGTGTGGCGCGTGTGTGTGTGTGTGTGTGTGTGTGTGTGTGTGTGTGTGTGTGTGTGTGTGTGTGTGTGTGTGTGTGTGTGTGTGTGTGCAGCACATGGCTTGACCCCGACAGGCAGCGTATGTGTAAGTTCAGAGGAGCGAGGCTGGGATCTGGCCGGGCCTCGCTCAGCAGAGCAACAAAAGTTCATCGGAGACCTTGATGGAGTGGGAGACTTTGTGTGGTGCACTCTTCAGGTTTCTCTCTGGCCACAAAAGAAGCCATACCCCACCTCTCCCCTCCCCTCCCATGAGCACACCCCCCCCCCCCGCACCCCATGCCATATTAAAGACTGCTGTGCCCCGAGTTACAAGGAAGACAAATGCTCCTGAATCATTACCTAATACGCTGAATTAAGTAATTTCTTCTTCTTTGGTCTCAGTCAACGTGAGATAGTGTCAGCCTTCAATCAACTTGCACTCAATTCAATGGATATTTCACATTTAGTAAGTATGGACATTGTGAGTTCAATTACCAACATCTTCTTATTTGTATTATAAACATAACCAAAGCTTCATGGAGACACTTTTCTACGAGATATAAAGAAATGTGTAATATAATACTTTAACATTGCTAAAACTCGTACTGTAGAATGAATTCAGGGAATACTTACTTTCCAGCAGTTGATACTAAAGTCAATTATTTTCATAGAGTGCAACCCCATAGTGACTTGAATTCCACAATATATGTCAAATAAATGTTTTCACCTATAAAAAAAGAAAAGAAATGTGTCATCTCAAGTCCCATGAAAATGTCTCAAAAAAGCCGCCAAAACATAGCGGCCTTTGGATGAAAAGCTAAAGGCAGGTTTTCACCTCCACACAAGAGGGAGTCTGAAGGAAACAGCCTGGTACTGTACCTCTCACGTTACCACCACTGCTCTCACGTTACCCGGCTACCTTACTGTACTTTCCCAAACCCGGGGTAAGCCTTCACCTCATATCTGCACCCTGCAGCTCCCACCAAGGACATTCTGGGGACTCTTACACACAGGGAGTAAATCGAGAGAGAAAAAAACAAGCAAAGCAAAGATCTCGGGGAAACAGAGAGCAAGCATGAAATGGTAAACTGAAAACGGTAACGGGCTCCCCGGCTGAAATGTTATTTGGACGATAGCCTGCATAAGAAAAGGCACTGTGTTTGGTTTCTCATCGGGAGCCACCAGGCAGGCCTCATTGTGATAAGGAAATAAGTCTAATGTTACCTGATCTGGTATAATGTGGACCAATTACCACTCCATTGCACTTCATTACAGGGCTGTAATAGGCCCCGGGGTCGGGCGGTCGGGGCCAAGTACGGAGGGAAATTGAGTGGTCATTGATAATATGATAAAAACTGACAGTGAGAGGCCCCGCTGACAAATTATTGAAATTTACAGTTGATAGGGAAACACTATAACCTCATTTGGTAAGCAGCTGGCCGGCCCACTCTCAACACAATGAGAGGCTTATGGAGGGAGGGAAATCTAAAACTATCAGAGAATAGTTCTGGACTCCTGCTCTTCAGTGTCTGGCAATATCCCCGGTTAAATCAAGCCCCCCTTGGGGGAACACCGTGTGAGAGAGACGGTCCCCCCCTGCTAGACACTCAGTGGATGTCAAGAGACCAATATTTGAACTGTCATAAACCAACATTACATATGATATGGCAATATACATTTATATACACATCGGTAAATGGATTTTTCTTCTTTGAGAATAACGAATAATAATCTCCCCTGCATCCAACAGCCTTTTCATTTACCGTTTGTCTGCCAAGTGCATTGTACAACGTCCCTGTTCTCTACACTATTATCATATTCCTCTGCTGGTGTTTGCCTCAGTTAAAGTGGGTTCCATTTGAAGCTCCTTGAATAAATAAATCAAATAAACCACCATCAGACATACATTTTCAATCCATCAAGGTAATCAGATTCTGTTTACCTGAATGGGAACTATTCTAAAATGTTATTAAAAAACTTAAATGGAGTTTAGGTGTGGAATAACTAGGCAAGGGAAATGATAAGCAAACAGCAGGATAAGATTCCAATTACTATTAAACAAGCATCGCATCGACTAGCAAAGAGGAAAATGCAGCTGATATTTTCCTCTGCGGAGGCGGCCATCTGAACGGCTTTGTGGTTTGGGAGCAAAGCAGGTTTCAGTTCAGAGGCTTTCAGGCAAAGAGGCTGATGTGTTTACGTACTCAATAGCAAGTGGCACAAAGATGAATATGTCTCTTATTGATGCGATTTCAACTATTTGGCCAATGATGATGTATCCATGTGTTATTCATAAATGCTTTGTAATGGATTTTTACTTTAACTTTTTTTTTTTACAACAGAACGATTGATTTGAATGGAAAGGAAGAAAATTTGTTTTCAAGGAAGAGCATTCAAATGATGTAGTAACCATTAATATTATGATTTAATAATTAAGTTGGAAGTATCTATTAGATATTTTATTATACTTACAAATAATAATAATAGTTTATAACAGTATAATAACAGTATTTGAAATGTAGCCTACATGAAGCATATACACTGATTATGTACATGTATATATGTACAGCTACACACTTAATACATGTATAAGTCAATACCTTGTTGAACAAGAGCCAGTAATCCAATGTATCTAAATAGGCAATAAGTTGAATGCATGCTTCATTGATCAAAACTGTTGAGGAACAATCTTTAAGGACTATTTAAAGATGATTTTAAGCTTTCATCTACTGTCTCCACTGAGCTAAAAAAAAGACACTTACACACGATAAGATGCTCATTTTGGATGACAGCTTCGGCTGCAGCAATCACACCGGCCTACAGATAAACCGTGTCTTTATTTATTTAACGTGTGCCTTGTGCGTGTCTAGTTGGAGATAATAGTTTTATTGGGGGGAGAAAGTTTACCTGCTATACCCTTATTGTTCGGTTAAATGTGAGAGATTCCTGATTCATAAGGATTCATTCCACTGAGAGACAGATTCTTCAGATATAACGGCCCAAGCTATAGTTCATGATTTGGTGGGGAACTACAGACATGTAGGTATGATTTGTATTTGATGTAAATGCAGATGCCATTTCAAAGAAGGTCCTACTTCTTATATATCGTATATAAAGCGTGCACCAAACAAAGATTTTGTTCAACAGAACTTTTCTTGAGTCTGTGTTGTCTTTTTGCTCTGTGACGTGGTTTGGGAACCTGAATCTGACCCGATAACAGTAGGCTAGGTCGGCTTGTAAGAGTGGCCAGTAAAGTTATTGGGGTGAATCGAGCACAGCTCTCTGACCTTTAGATGTAGATATAGATATTATAGAGTCCCTATACAGAGGACTAAAGCATTCAAAGACTCTTTGGTTTGCACGGCAATTAGAAGAGTTGAATTCGCACAAGTGATTGCACTTGCATTATCAGCAATGTTGCTCATCCTTGTCTTCATATGCAGTGAAGTTTCTTCTGTATTTTAAATTTGTATGTGTTTCAATACCTGGCTGTAGCTAAATGTCACCTAGTGGGACAATAAATTGACTAGACTTGACTTGAAGCTCCACTTTATTTCACGCTTCACATGCAAACTGCATGTGCCCTTAGATGACAATTGCATAATTGTTTTGTGAAAGTTGTGTTATTCTATGAGGTTATCAGGCAAATACACTGTATGATGACTATTATTATTATGATTATGATTAGATTATTATTATTATTATAATTATTATTAGCAGTAATAGTTGTCATTATCAGTTATTGACAAATGTTATTATACATTGTCTGTCATTTAAAATCTGGCGAAAAAAGCAAGATACGTTTTGTCGTTTTGTAAATTAGGGAACATAAATGGTGGATAAACAGAGAAGAAAAAAACCTGCCCATTTTTGTTTTAAAATCATTGACTTTAAAAAAAATGTTATAACATTTTTCAATAATATATTATGGTTTACTCATTCTTAATTAATGAATCATTAACTGTATACTTACTACCTTCATACATTTCAATAATAATTTTCAGCTTTATTATCCACTTTGTTTTGGAAGTAGGCGCCTATTAGTTTACGAGTTAATTTATTTTCTTAATGTAGCCTAACATTGTTTAGTTAGTGCATAACTCATGGATTAATAAAGGACAGCTTTAACGGCTTACATTTGCAATGTACTAATTGATACAATTAACTGACTATTAGAACCCTTTGTAAAAATGTACAAATCACTACACCGTTTGTTTTTAATTTGTTACAAAGTTTGCCAAAACGTTTCCTACAGCTTTTTTTGAACACTTCTGAAAGGAACCACTAGAGGTCAGAGCTTCACTGCAAATGTTCCCCAGCGGCAGCTCACAGCGGTATGCCAAGCATGCAGCGCCCATTGTTATCACAGAGGCTATTTCATGGGAGATGTGTGTTGAAATAAGTTTGCTTAAAACATCATTACAAATCCAATTAATAGTGTCATTAAACTAGATGGGAAGAGTGACAACATTGTGTGGTTTGAAAGTCCTTTAAATTATAGAAAGCCTAAAGACGGTATACCAGGTGGCAGGTATCTGACTTGTCTGCAATGTCTCAATGCATCTTGATTTTAATTAGACAAGTGATGGGTTATGGGGTTGTTTCACTCTGAAATACTCTAATTGATCTCAAAACAATCTACGGAACTATGGAGTTTAACTCATTGAATGAATTTGTACCATGCTTGCGTCTGGAAGTTTACACTGAAACATACATACATTAAGGGAATACATATTACATTTTCTGCACATGACCTCACCTTAAACACTAAATATTATAGTTAGAAATGTGTACTTTGACGTATATGCCACGAGAGGGGATAAATACAGTTTGCTTGTTCAGTTGATGGCAGGACAAAGCACCAATACAAACCAGTTTGTCTTTAGTACACTAAAAACGGAACACTATGGCCAGACAAAGGTCTACACTGAATGTATACAGTCAGGAAATGTGGTCATATTGGCGTTCCACCACTTAATAGTGATGATATAACAAAAAGAAACAAAAGATGGCAACCATTCTTTCTGGTCCTTTCATTTTCATTAAAATCAAAGGTCATGCTCACGCCTAGTTTAATACCCTCTTAACAGTTTTAAAATCCCCATAAAGCATGCACTGAGAGCCGTACCGCTTTAATGAACCCAAGGCAAATTACCCCCAAAAATGTGAAGTTTAAACTCTGATAATCTAAATAATTAACTAGGATTTTTTTTCTTTACAAAATAAAGGCAATAAGGCAGGATTTGTGCCACTCGAAAATATTAAAGCTGCTTGTGCTGATGACTTTTCTGTGGTAAAATATTGACTGTTAATAGCTATTCATTTTGTTAATTGGTTTCACTGAACGCAAATGAAACCATCAAAACTACAATTAGACTGGACTGCCCTTTGAGGTGTTAGCCTTGCTGTACTAGACAGTAGGTTAGCAGTACCTTCTTATGGTACATCCACAGAGTACCAACACATCCATGGACAGTACCCGAGCAGAAAAGAATAGAACAGGAAGTGATGCACTATTATTAAACAGGAAGGGGTGGGGTTAGTATGCAATTCAACACGTAAGGTTGCAGATAATTACATTGGTTTGAAACTACAAAGCTCAACAAAAAAACCAGACGGACAAGGTAAACACCTAAATGTTGAATGTATTTACACCATAAGTCCAGACCATAAGTGGTTGCAAGCTGATCTAACTCATGTGCAGCTCAGTTGAAAATCCAAATGGTTCAGTCACGATATTGGAGAGGGCTTTTTAATTGATTAAAAGCTTTCAAAAATACGAGTGTAGTCTTGCGCCCCAGTAGGCCTATACATTCAACATGCATTTATACTATATAACAGTACAGAACTTAATTTAATTAATTATGTTAGTCTACTTACAGATTCAGTGAATTACCCAACGCCCCCCATAGGAATAGCCTTCTTAAATCTCCTTGTGGTGTCACAACAATTCTCAACTGAATCGGCTACAGCACTGACACTTAGAGGATTACACGGTGAATCAATAAACTCCACTACTAGGCTCAGGAATGAGGGCAGGTTCAAGGAAACTGGTACCTTATTGATATCCGCAGGTCTGTAGTCCTCTGTGTCTAGGGCCTGGTGGTTGTGGTTGTTGTTGTTGGCAGGTAGGCCTCCTAGATTAGATACAATTAGGATTAGTACATATTCTTGATATTTAAAAAACTGCAATTCAGATGAAAAGTAGCATCTAGTTTAACCAGGGGATGATTGAACACTGCTTATAATGTCGTATAATCTTTCACAAAATAGCTTTTATGTTTTTATCTGTCATATTATTAGGCTATATATATATATATATCCTCTAAAGTGCTTGGATTTCAAATGAGGAAGATAGTGCCCGTGCAGAATCAATAAATGTGTTTATAAACAGATATTCCCCACTTCCTGTGAGCGCGGCTACTTATGAATTCCACTTCCTTCCAGTTGGAAGAACGGATTCTCTAACTTTCGGCAAACAGACCAGACAGACGGCCGTTCCACCCCGGCTCCTAACAAGCATAGTAATACATCAGTCAAAAGCAATAATTTCACTATTAATGAAATTCCAATTTGCCTTCAGTGCATTTCACGTTGACATTTTCCACATTGCAACAGTGCTTTGATAAAGTTTTTAAAATGCAAAAAACGCATCCGAGAGGCTAAAGAGCAGCCTGGGTGTCAGCGTGCCTGGCAGAGGACTATGGTACTTAATTTTTATCAGCCACCGCCCGGGGCGATGGAAGCCTGAATGTTAACATTGGCACCATTTTCATTATCGTCACATGATTATGGATTTTTACTGCATTTAGCTGATAATACAACTAGGAGCTCACCTTAAAAGAAGTCGCTCCGAGGTTTCATTTCGGCCCAAATGAAATTTTTCATTTGACAAACAAGTATAATTAGGCTGCACTTCTTGTTCGGTGTCAGCCTGTTTTCTGATTGAACTTGGACCAATTTGCCGCCTCTAAATGAGTTTGAATAATTTCCATCCTGAATGTCTCGGGGACATTAGCTTTGGGAGTGCTAAGTGGTTAGCATGCGTTTTGAAGTTACTGATTATTTGGTGCCTCCCACTCTACCTATAGGTTTTCCCCAGCTTAATTCAGAGTTAACACGGAAAATCCTAACCCACATAGCCCACCTTGGAGTACGACAACAATTTAAATGTGTTTTTCGGACAGGTCCGTGAGCCGCAGTGAAAATGGCTTTAATAAGTGTGTAATGCACTTCGTTAGCTTCAATATTCTTTGTGTCTTCTCCTGCTTCAATTCTTTCATGTGGCGTCAGTTATTATAGTAAATGCGTGAATTTGTTTCTGTTGAAACGGTACACCGTTAAAAAACACACTTAATAAAACAGTATTGGTTTAATTGAGCCCTCTCATTAGAAATCCCTAAATGATGCATCAATAGCATTGCTCCAGCAAACGCATTCTCAACAGGTCTTCCTCCAGTGCAGTTTGAAAGCTTCATATCCAATAATTAGGTTCAATTGTTCAAGGCACCTCAAATAATGTACCACACAACTGAAGAAAAAGAAAGAAAAAAAACACCATTCCAGTAATTGTTATTGTCATAATGTTTGTTTCCTCTTGACATAATAGCTGCTAAGCACGTGCTATTTGAACACATCCCAATAAGTACGCATTTTTGTCTAATATGTGAATATAATTGCGCATTCGGACAGAAATAGTGTGTCCGAGTACCAGAGCTTCCAGCCATCTACTTTGGTTGAAATATAGAAGGGCTGGACAGTAAGAAGGTTTGTGGTACTAATGCATGGCCTTCTTACCACACATCGACTGGATCAACTAGGGAACATACATATAACATAATTTGGCTCTGATTGTTGATCTGTGTTTCCTGTCGGCCGACTAGGCCTATTAAAATGCCTACTAGGCAAGGCATTACTGTTACTATTGTTACTACTGTTACTATTACTATTATCATTGTAGTGGTCACAGACTATCTTCCAGCCAAACTATACGCTTATAAGCATCTGCATTTGTTCACCTTGAGGGATTTGTCATTTTCCTCTATGGCTTGTACAGTATTACCCTATATGTTCCTACTATATATTTGCATAAACTGCAAGCATCTGCAATAATAATACTAATACTAATATTAACTAATACTACTAATAATACTACGACAATAATAATAATACTAATAATGATAATGATTATACTACACTGACACATTGACAAATCAGAAGAAACCATGGCTTTGTCTTGGCAGTTTTTGTGTGTTGTCTCCATCGTTATATTGGTGATATTGCACTGTGCTTCCAAAACCATTTTATCTTTTGACCTTCCAATATTGACAAAGTAACCGAAAAAAACAATGCACATTCAAACCTGCACGTTTCAAAGAGATAACTCATAACTCACATTTCCGCATATTTTAATATTCAAGTGTATTAGCGCCCTGGTGGCGAGGATCCAGTGCGCCGAGTGTTTAAATGAACCTTTCGGCCCTCATGAATGAACTAGACGCAGGATGCCGAATGTGAGATTTGGCTCTATTGAAGTGCCATCAATGCACCCCCTTCCACTCAGATCAGCAAACACATCCCCACTGACTGACAGCTGCCAGCCACCAGGCAGGGTTGAAGAGGGCGTTTGTTGAAATAGCCGTGTTTTCCTGCCTTTGAGCGACTGATCTGCAAAGGTACACATTAAGGCTCTCCTTCAGCAATGTACACAGAGCACTTTGAAAGGGAGTACATAAAAACAGCCCATCATCCCCAACCCACCCACCCACCCACTCCCCCCCCCCCCACCCACCACCACCACCCTATCATCACCACCCTCATCATCACCATCACAACATTAAACAGTGTGCAGTGCGTGCCTGTGTGTGTGCTGAGGGTGGGTGGGGTGAGAGGTTGTGGAGTGGGTGGGGATACAGAGGGGGGATAGCGAGTGGTAGGAGTACAGGTAGTAGGGCCAGACGTGGGAGGGCGGAGGAGGGGGGGGGGTGGGGGGCGGAGCTCAAACAAACTCTGGGAGAAGTGGCAAGTTTGCATTTGCCCATACCAACAAGCCTCCTATCTCATTAACAAACCCCGCTGAAATAAAAGGGTGCTTTTTTTGGCTCACAGCTATAAAAAAAAAAAAAAAAAGAAGAAGAAAAATTATCATAGTGATGATGTTCCTCAGCCGTCAACAGAGCTGTGATAACGTTGTTTGATGACGGCTTTCCCATGAATGTTAAGCAGCTGCCGCGGCAGAGGCGAGGGGCTTATCAGAGCCTAATGCCCATCTCTAATTCCTGCCCTTCTTGAACTAGCCATTTTCTAACAGCGTTAACTGTCAAATTTACATCCCGTCTTAATGCCACTAAAGAGTACGGGGTATGAAGAGTAAATGACAGCACTGTAATGAGGAAGGCTATGCATTCCTTCCTAACCCCCCCCCCCTCTCCCTCCCCCCTCAAAACCACTCCCCCGAAAATCTCACCTCCTCCTCTTCTTCTTTCTCTCCGAGGGAGAAGAAGGAGAAGGAGAAGAAGGAGAAGGAGAAGGAGAAGGAGAAGGAGAAGGAGAAGGAGAAGGAGAAGGGAGAAGGAGAAGGAGAAGGAGAAGGACATTTCCACAACCAGGAGACTCTCTTCCTATATTCCACCACGCGATGTTGTGATGCTTAGCCGAGGCTGCAGATGACTCAAATTAGCAAGGCGATCTATTGAGAGTGGGATGAAGAAAGGGGGGGAAAACAGGTATATTATCCACTCACTCACTCACAGACTCACACAAACAAACAATCAAACACGTCGTCAACCAACAACGAGTCCAATGGCGGAGGACGTTAAATATGTGAGCCTTTCAATGTGCAGTTCGTACAACCTCACGTTTTTGGAATGTTGACGAACGGTGAAGGCCAGTGGACACATCGCAGGCAAACCACCACAGCACAAACAAACCAATTCATATTTACTATAGTGTACTGTATGGTAGGGTACAGAAAGGGAGAGCCCATTATCATTGAGATCAGAGGGAGGCACTTTTATTTCACAGAAATAATATGTTCGAAAACATATTTTCCCCCCATTTCAATACAATACAAAACACATATCACTGGTAAATGTAGAACTGTATAGTTTGGACATAGCAGAGATCATTCTGTCTGATGGGTAATGATGTGTTCCTTTCTCTACCCTGTGATGTATGACTTCCTATACAATGTATGTTGCCTCATCAACTGAGGAAGACAAAGAAGATACTGGGTTTTTTGTGCTCCCTTTTATGCAAATTGAAGTTGAAAGTTCCTCAGTGCATGCATGTAATTTGAAATGGCATTTAAGCTTCATATGCAAGATGCTATCAGCCAAATTAATTCATCAGGCAATATTCTCCTTTATTTCCCAAGGAATTGTTCTATGTCAGGGATGTTAATGAATGACTGCGAGGCCATGCACACAAAACATTATCTGCAAACATTTAGCATTGTGTGCAGCGTTAATGACACACTATCCAGCCAGAACATAGCACATTGTGCAATTGTATACATGGGAGCGTCGCAAACTATTCAAATGGACATACAGCGTCAAAGTTTAAACACATACTTCCTGAACACCTGAAGCTATATGTACTGTATGTATATATATAATATATATATATACCTTATTTCCAGACATAGTGGGTAAGTTGGGGGATTCATATGGACTATTCAAACTCAATTTCCACACAGTTAAAATTGAAATAAGAATAAAGAGCGAAAAAGAGATGTACCTTCCATCTGTGCTGTGATAATCGACCGTGCAAGGCCAACCTATGAATATGTAGTCCGCCTCATCTGAGGGCTCTGACTCCAGTGGAGCAGGCCAGCCTTGATTTAATCTCAGCTCATCTGATTGGAGCATGTAAAGATTCAAATAGAGCTCATTTCATGCCAATCTGGTGGCCTCCAGTTATGGTACCCGAAAGGGAAAGAGGCCAGCGTGGCTGATTTTAGAAAGGAATGAGACAACAGATAAATGGTGAAATAAAGTTTATAGGCCCCCCCCCCCCACCCCCTCCCCCTCCTCCCACAGAAGAAATATTTCCATCTAAATGTATTATTATTTTCTATCATCATTTTTTTGTTGGTATCAGGTCAAAGTGCACCAGCTGTGCAGCTCAGAGATTAGCCCAATTAAACATCAAGTAGGGTGAACTTACTCGAAAAACTGCTGCTGTTTTCAAGTGTTCAGCCTAGTAGTTCTTCCGTCAACGGCCCTCACAGTGATGGGACATACAGACAGTGGTGGGAAGGAGGAGGCGGGCTCAAGACAGGGCCTCTGTTTAACGCTAAACTGATGTGTTCATGACATTGCATACTAGTTCTACCTCGACATGAAGCTGAACGGCGCTTTCCTAGCATGTCGAATGGTTTGGTGCAAATCCACACGCACACGACGTTGGCATCCGAAACGTGTGCTGTGTATGTAAGCTGCTGAACCAGGCGGGTTAGAAGAAGAACTTGGTAGCAGTGGAACTAGTTCTAGCATCTAGTATCTTTGTATCAGCCCTGCAAAACAGAGCAGCGGTTTGTCTCTGTGCTGAAGTGAAACGTCAGTCTGAAACGTACC
Source organism: Muraenolepis orangiensis (assembly GCA_027704905.1). NCBI lineage: Eukaryota > Metazoa > Chordata > Actinopteri > Gadiformes > Muraenolepididae > Muraenolepis > Muraenolepis orangiensis. The sequence goes on from CM051018.1 coordinate 16,783,704, forward strand.
ATTGTTCGCCTCTGCCTGTGGGCACAACGGATTTGACACAAGAGTGCTGATGAATCTCATCAGTTTAATGTGTTTATGCTCGCTAAGCCTTTAAAGCTTATTGCTGTTCAATGGACTGCTTCAAAGTTACCTAATTCCGCCCACACGCCCTCCCTAACCTCCCCTCCCCCCCTACACACCGCCCACCCCTATCCCCTGCAATGTGCAGCCTTTCAAATTCTCACTGCCAGCATCCCTGCCTCTCTCCAATAAAATGCACATATTCAGCAAAAGCCACGCTGTGTATCAATGGTTTAAATGCTCCGGCACAGGAGAGATCTTGACAAAAATACTGAAGAAGACACATATTAGTGTCGTTGAGATCCGGCCCATAGTGACTGTTGGGCTCCCTCCTTCGCCATTGATTCCCCACCATTTACAGGCTTTTCACACTTAGTGCTTCAGTTCTTATCTTTACTGCATCCCATCCCTGCTCGCTGTCTCACATGCAAAACCGCTCACCATAGTGACGGTTTACACTAACACACCATAAACAAGTCAGCTACAGCAGGCCAAACAGACAGGCAACACATGTCAACCGTTTAGCATCTGATATCATCTGATAGGCTATGCAGTCGAAAAGGAACTTCCACACTCGTCCTTTGACAATATGGGAGTTTACTGTATGAGTTTTCGTGGAAGAAATGTTCAACGTGGTTAACATGCCGTTCGCCCTGTATGCATCAGTAAAGTCAATAGAGGCCCACAATCAATGGCATATTCATATACAATATTGTCTAACTGTCTACGATTAAAGCAAACGTTTTACAACTTTGTGGGTTATATTTGATTCCCCTCTACACGCGACTCATTGAAAGGCATTGTTCAGAGCGAGGCAGGGGGATACGGATAGAATGTGACACATTTTGTCAGAGTAAATATGGTTTAATAAATGAATTAGCTTCATAAATAATGGCTGTAATGACATTTTAGGGGACAATAAGCCTCAGCGTTGTCAGGAAATAGTTGATGTATGAGTTTCATGCCTCAGCGCTTCCTCAAAATGAATAGGCTTGGGAAGATAGCAGGGACCCACAACCAGCCTATTTCCTGGAATTATCTACTTGTTGTCAATTTGCACAGTGGAATTACACATGCAAATTGAACTGCCTGCACAAACACCACTTGGAGATGATAAAAACAAATTAACAAAGGCTATAGAAGGAGGATTTATTTCACTGGCTAACCCAGGTCAAGCAATACATGTATTTTACGATTGTGTGTACCCAATTTTGGTGTAATTATATCAGCAAATTATTCTTGGTAATCTTTTTTTTTTACACCCCACCCCAACCCCACAACCTTCTCCTTACACATATAATTAGCCTCCGTCATTTCTTGGCGAAACAGCAAAAAAACTAACCAAAAAACAAATGTGGCGTTCCTCTGCATCGGTGTTACTGGTGTGCCTCCGAAATCAGATTTTAAAGTTTGACCCACTCACCTTTTTTCAGCAGTTTACAAATAGCATCTGTCACAACACGGAGGCCCCGGGGTGAGAGGTGGGCGGCGTTGGGAGCTGTTTAGTCTAGTTGAGTGTTTGGTGCAGAGAGTGCAGAGTCCAATCTTACACTTAAGAGAGAATGTCACAAGCTATAAATATATATATAGAATCGCCTCTTAACACCATCCTTCACATGGGGGGAGGGGGGAATTAACAGTCTCCGGACCTCCACGTTTGCTATTAGATATCTCATTTACTTTGTACACATACTGCTAATCTGCGCTAATGAATTCTGCCATACCAAGCCAGATCCAGATGACTTGAAAATTATTACCACTTCCACAGATATGCCTTTCCTCATTTGAGGCTCAATTTGGCTGCCGCGCAAAAACAGTCTGCCACAGTAAGATACTAATAATTAGGGTTTTAGGATGATTAGTTTATCGCTGTGCTCTCCCAGCCTTGCCTCTTATCTGCCATGGCCAAAAACTTAATAAGAGGCTCTAAGTTTTAAACAGCCAACTCTAAATTACCAAGAAATGATGGAAATAATGAACTAGAGCACATGCCAGAGAGAGAGGGAGAGAGAGTGGGGGGGGGGAAGAGAGAGAGAGAGAGAGAGAGAGAGAGAGAGAGAGAGAGAGAGAGAGACAGAGAGAGAGAGAGAGAGAGAGAGAGAGAGAGAGAGAGAGAGAGAGAGAGAGAGAGAGAGAGAGAGAGAGAAAAGTAGCATCAGAGAGGGAGAGGGAGAGAATAATATTAGAGAGAGAGAGAGAGAGAGAGAGAGAGAGAGGAGAGAGAGAGAGAGAGAGAGAGAGAGAGAGAGAGAGAGAGAGAGAGAAAAGTATAGCGAGAGAGGGAGGGAGGGAGGGAGGGAGGGAGGGAGGGAGGGAGAGAGAGGGCAGTATGAGAGAGGGAGAGGGGGAAAGAGAGTATAGTATGAGAGAGAGAGAGAGAGAGAGAGGAGAGAGAGAGAGAGAGAGGAGAGAGAGAGAGAGAGAGAGAGAGAGAGAGAGAGAGAGAGAAAAGTAGCATCAGAGAGGGAGAGGGAGAGAATAATATTAGAGAGAGAGAGAGAGAGAGAGAGAGAGAGAGAGAGAGGAGAGAGGAGAGAGAGAGAGAGAGAGAGAGAGAGAGAGAGAGAGAGGAGAGGGAGGGAGGGAGGGAGAGAGAGGGCAGTATGAGAGAGGGAGAGGGGGAAAGAGAGTATAGTATGAGAGAGAGAGAGAGAGGGAGGAGAGAGAGAGAGAGAGAGAGAGAGAGAGAGAGAGAGAGAGAGAGAGAGAGAGAGAGAGAGAGAGAGAGAGAGAGAGAGAGAAAAGTAGCGAGAGAGAGAGAGAGAAAAGTAGCGAGAGAGAGAGAGAGAGGGAGGGAGTGGGAGGTAGTGGAAAGAGAACGAGAGACAAAGAAAGGTGTTAGAGGCCAAGAGACATTAAGTCAAAGTGTGAAATAGAACACAAGGTATAGTAATCAATGGGGAAATGATGCAGACCTGTGATGTCAAATGGTGTGGTATTACCAGCGCACTGTCAGTCTCATTTACCTTCAGCGACTTCCATGCTCATCTACTTGTCACACATGTAATTAAAGTTGTGATAATGCTGACGGAGTGATACCCTTTAATGGCTGCATGTTTTAAGAGGATACGATAGAGATTTTACATGTCAGCGATGACATTCAATATAGCGTAAGCCTTAGTGCACGTTTAATATGCATTGAATCTGGAAAGTGGCAAAAGTGCAACATTTGCCATGTAGGTTAAAGTGAAGTCATAGTCTCCAGGGTCTGTTTGTTTTACACCAAGCGGTAGTCAAATTGTTATTGGTTTAACTGAAATAATTAAGTCCTTTGTTTGGTTATGTTTTATAGATTAATTAACACGTATAATCGTATACTTAACCAGTCACATAGGTCTACGTTTTACCATGTGTTAGTCCCGACACTTCTGGATTCACAGGGCACACAATAAAGGCTTCACTATATGTAGATTGTTGGCCTTGCAATAAGATGCAACCTAAAGAAAGACTAATATGTGAGCATGTGTGAAAGAGCAATTTAAGGCTGGATGTCCCTTGTCCAACCCTTAAGGCTATACAAGATTTGCATGCTAATCATTCTAATAATAATATTACGCCCAAAGCATTTTTGAATAAATTGTGAACCATTGGCTATAAAATAACTCTTATCTTCACAAGAACATGGCACAAATGTTAACATTTGAGTACATTTTTTTTTAATCGGAATTGGTGGACCTGTCAGTAGTCTAGTAGTCTCAGAGGTCTATAATTAACGCCGACCAGGCTCAAAACCTCCTTACCCTCTACTGCGACACCTTTATGGCGAGGCTTTAGTTTCAACCGGAGTTTCAACCGGACCACACAGTACAGAGAAACGAAATAATTGTAATAAAAAAGAAAAGTAAATGAAACACGTTCAAGTTGCTATTTAATGGCCGATGGATATGATTGGATAATGTGCTTGTGGTCTCAGCCAATAGCCTCTCGCATCATAACGCGTCATATTGTTTACCCGGAAATAAATGACATCACGCTGGGTCTGATACGTTCGCTGTCGCGTAGTAGTGCAGTTTTTATATTCCCAAAATGACACATTTCTCAGTGTTTTGATCACACAAAAAAAGACAAGGATGTATAGCGGACTTCTGCCCAAAGGTGTAACAGAGTCCGATCTCAGCTCAGACGACGATTCGGATCGGCAGTCTGAGGAGGAGCAAGGGGATGCGCCTAACTGTTCAGCTGAACATGTGAGCGACACAGCAGGACAGACTAGTTTGACAGAGGTCCAAGTAGACTTGTCTCCTGCTGATCCACCGAGATCACCAACGACAGACCATTTGCCTGGGATTTCCCAGGAAATGTGGCAAGTATGTATTGTTTGCCATGCGGTGTAATAAACTATTCACTCTTCCTAGCTCCAGACAAGCAAAACATCTTGCACATCCCGCCATAACAAGCCAACTGTCAATATAACATTCATGGGGTGTTATATAGTGTAATAACATAATAAACAGTGTTGCATTGTAACACACTCAGGAATTGTTAGTGGCCATTGTGTGTGTGTGTGTGTGTGTGTGTGTGTGGTGTGTGTGTGTGTGTGTGTGTGTGTGTGTGTGTGTGTGTGTGTGTGTGTGTGTGTGTGTGTGTGTGTGTGTGTGTGTGTGTGTGTGTGTGTGTGTGTGTGTGTGTGTGTGTGTGTGTGTGTGTGTGTGTGTGTGTGTGTGTGTTGTTTATGCTCAGAATATTCATATTGTGTCTGCGTCTGTACTTGATTAGAAATTCAAAGAGCTACAGAAGAAGAAAGATGAACTCCAAGCGTGCCAGAAGGTGCCCAGAAGAAGACGACGACGCAGAAGAAACCACAAGAAAGGTCCCAATCTGCTTTAACTTGATGTACATGCTACACGACAGTCTTTTTCATCAGAGATGATCAGTAGAAGAGAAATGAATCCGTACATACCTCGGACACGCTTAAAACAAATGTTTTTTTTGTTGTTACCCATTTTCAGTTCAACACCAATAACTATGATTCTGTTATTCAACAGGAACAACCAACAGTGACTCAACAACAGATGGGTAACAAAATGTTAAGAGTTATTGTCATTTAAATGATGACGTCAGTGGAAATAATAGTAATGCTACCATTTACAAATAGTCGTAGTAAACTAAACGTCTTAAAGGTGTTTACAATGCGGTCGGTCCAGTGATCTGGAAAGTTAGAGCCAACATTTTCAGTGTACTTCTGACATTCTTGACAAGAGGTTTGAATACGGATGCTGCAGTGATGGCAATCGCCTCTTGAGGTAGAAAGTGGTATTACAAGACGGTACAGCTTAGGCTGCTTACTAAAGTTAATATCTCTGCAACACAATACATAGACATCTTTGACTTAACATCAAAACTGTTATTTATTCATATTGTTGTTTAAAACTAATCAGCGGACACATTGCCCCTTCAATAGCACTTTGTTCGCTAATAAGGTCTTATTAGCGGGCGGCAGTCTAGCTCAGGAGGTAGAGCGGTCGCCTCACAACCGGAAGGTTGCTGGTTCGATCCCCGGCTCCTCCTAGCAAAAACTGTCGGGTGTCCTTGAGGAAGACCCTAACCCTAACTGCTCCCTGGGCGCTGTATGAATAGCTGCCCACTGCTCCTAATACTAGGATGGGTTAAATGCAGAGAACACGTTTCACTGTATGTCTTCATGTATGTGACCAATAAAGAGGATTCAATCCTCACGATTTGTTGTTGTTGTTGAATAGTCATCCAGTTTTAACCCAGCATTTATTTCGATATTTTGGATGAAATAACCTTTAATTGCTCAAGAATAGATGATGGGCACATTACGCTAAAACACTAGACCGATAATTATACTGTCTTATGTGAGTTATTGGTTTGCCTTGTCCTGTCTTGTGCTGCAACAAAGTAATTTCCCCCACGGGATGAGTCTCTGTCTATCTAAATATACATGTAATAATGTAATAAACGTTAAGCTAACACTCACTGTTTCTCTCCCTCTCCTCGCACAGGGAGCGTCGCGTGGGCTTTGAGAAGCAGTGGGATGGGCTTAAGCAGTATTTCGGTGTAAACGATAGATTTCAGCCACCTGCGTCTAGCCACCCCCTTCAGGTAATTTGTCATCCAAGTTTGAATACCATCTCTAAGGTGGCTGTTATTCCTTTACACTAAAAAAAAATCTTTGATGTTCCCATGTCAACGTTTCCCTTGGTGGCTTTATTTAGACGTGAAGCACTGAGAAAGCATAAGGCATAAGGTAGCTGAAGCCTGACGCTGAGAGAAGAATGTCATGGATTATGTAGGCGTAGGCTATGGTGTTAACAATACAAGTCTTCCCCTTCCGTGATGGAGTGATGAAAGTATAATAATACCACTATTTTCTAACAAGATAAACACTGGAGTTTATTCCTTTAACAATTGCTGAAGGAAACCGTGATGGTTTACCAAGAGGAGGATACCAGTTACTGATACAGGTGCTGATACAGGTGCTTTCACATTAGTATTAGTGTTAGTTTTGGTATTATATAAAGATCTGGTCCATACCATTCAAATGAAAGCGGACTATGGATTTGATAAAAAAAAGAAAGTAAAAACTTGACACATGATATTGTATTTATAATTGCACATTTGTAAAATAAAAAGAAAAAAAGGCAGACAAGACAAAGTGCCAAGGAAGCAAAAATATTAACATATTTGATTAACTATATAGTTGACCCAAAGATGGAGGAATATTTAATTGACAATCCTTTTGATGGTTATTCAAAGTATTATTATTATTAAGCTCGGTTTTCTCAGAGTGGAACATTTAATTAATACTTTCGCCTTTTCTGCAGCTTTGGCTTTATTTGAGTAGAGTTGAAAAGATAAATAAATTAAACAAGGAAAATGTCCTCGTCATCTTTTAATGGGAAGGACCAATCTGTTTCCCCCAATGTAATAATAAACTGCATTCATACAGCACATTCCATCTCAGACACTTGACATGTGTATTATGCCTCACATTGACCGATGCGCGCGCACGCACGCACGCACGCACGCACGCACGCACACACACACACACGCACACTGACAGTGGTATAAACCATGTAAGGCAAACAACCAACTAGTCAGGACTACATTACACTGTAGCCAGCAAGCCATCGAGGATGGAACCAACAACCCTGTTCAGTTGTCAAGACGACCTGCTCCCCTGAGTTACTGCAACCCTCTATATGGAAATGCATTGTACATTTAGCTACAGTTCCATCTTGGTACTTATGGTAGTTTCATAAGGGTAGTACATCAAACATAAAAACGACATCAACGACAAGAGTACACATATCTGCTAAACGTAAAGTGCCACGTCGAGAATGTAGTGATTGAACAAGACATGATGCGGCGTTACAGCGCATTAATACATTAATAACAGCATCTGTCTGTCTTCTTTTTATTATTTTTTTACCATGATACTATTTTGGAATTGAGGACATTTCGATTCCACTCGTTCTTCAGATGGTCTCATCATGGCAGAGCTTCCTTGCCATCACTAACCGGAGGGCCTCCCCCTCCCCCCCCCCCCCCCTCCCCCCTCCCCACCTTCCCATCCCCTTCCTCCCTGTCGAGGCCAGTAATGGAAATGTGTAATTAAAGCGTCACATTTATGTTTGGTAATCTCCTGTAGCATTTTCTAAGATTTGGCCACTAATATCCAATCAAAAAGGTTTTCCATTTGTGAAGTGAAATCTACATATTTGTCATAATGGCAATCATATTAAAAAAATAAGGCCCCTGGGGACTTTTGAAGTTACTCTTTGATATATATTTTTTTCCGCCTACCCCTATTTAAAAGAAAATATAAAATCACCCTTCTCTCTCTCTCTCTCTCTCTCTCTCTCTCTCTCTCTCTCTCTCTCTCTCTCTCTCTCTCTCTCTCTCTCTCTCTCTCTCTCTCTCTCTCTCTCTCTCTCTCTCTCTCTCTCTCTCTCTCTCTCTCTCTCTCTCTCTCTCTCTCTCTCTCTCTCTCTCTCTCTCTCTCTCTCTCTCTCTCTCTCTCTTCCCCCCCGCCCCCCCCCCAAACAGTCCGGCCTAGAAGAGAGCATGGAGAGTGCCATCGCTGAAGGGGACATTGGGCAAGCGGAGCAGCTGAGCGACAGACTCGCCACCCGAGAGGTACGTGGCTGGCCGATGATAAGAGATCTTTCGGGGGTCCCCCAACCCACCCAACCCCCCCCCCCCAACCCACCCAACACACCCCCCCCCCCCCCCCCCCTCTCCTGCTGTGACCAATCAGGCTAATGGATCCGTTGCCATTTTCTCCCAGCAAACACGCAGAGGAACAAAAAAAGACACGGACACACACACACACACACACACACACACACACACACACACACACACACGCACACGCACACACACACACCAGCGTGGAGTCCTGCAGCCCTTTTCCATTGCGTTAATGGAAAGCCCGCCCCCTTAGTTTTGAAGTGCAAGGATGTCTGAAAGACGACCGGCTCTGCCGTTTAATGAAGGGTGCATTGCTTTCAAGCCAACTGTTAAATCGTTCTCCAGGTGTGAGTTTCAGTACCTTTGAAGTGTACACGGCCCCCTAAATGCGGTGCCTGAAGTTTTGTAACTAACCACATTGGCAGGCATCAAGGATCAAGTGGTTCGAAACTAATTTAGCAAGAACATGTCGCCCGCACACATATAATTGTGTCTTAAAAAAAGACATGCAGTGTGAAGTGGTGGCAGTGCTCCTCCGGGAGCTTCCCTGCCAGTTCTATGTTATGTTCTATGTTATGTTATATGTTCTATGTTAAAGTTTGCTGTTCTTTGTTTTACTATACACCGTAGTAGCTAGCGACCCACACATATACATACTGTATAGAAATGTTTTATTTTTTATTTAGCTCTCTAAAAATAAAGACGGTCAGAGCGGATGACTAATTATAAGACAAAACGTTCAATGTAGGATACAGCAAGACAATGGTAAAAACCCTATTGCAATTGTTAGCCAGTGCAATGCAGCGGTGTCAGTGCAGTGTCTCTCCTTTGTCGTTTTGCTCATTCAGTCAGCCTGCTCCATTTATCCAACAATGTCATTGAAATAACACAAAGGAAGAGAAGGAAAGACGTATACAGTATATACACAAATGAGGGGCAGCAGGATTCCACACGTGTCCCAGTGGGTCACACAGTGATCCACACGGAACACAGTCAGTCAGTCCTGAACTAAATTCAACGTGTCAATCAATCATACTGCTGACAAAGTGGACACATGTGGGAACTTAAGAAGAAAGTTGTGTGTGTGTGTGTGTGTGTGTGTGTGTGTGTGTGTGTGTGTGTGTGTGTGTGTGTGTGTGTGTGTGTGTGTGTGTGTGTGTGTGTGTGTGTGTGTGTGTGTGTGTGTGTGTGTGTGTGTGTGTGTGTGTGTGTGTGTGTGTGTGTGTGTGTGTGTGTGTGTGTGGCGTGTGCGTGCCTGTGCAAAAGAGGCACCTGCGCCGGAGTTTACTGAAAGCCTCTTACCCGGTGCCAGTGGATTGACGTAGATTTAGCCAGGGTGTTTGGGTGGTGTCTGCCCGCTCCGTCACCTGCGCCCGCTTCCCGCCAACAACGTGACGGCCGTGACAGCGCTCTGGCAGACACCTCTCATTGTTTAGCAATAATACGCTAACTTTATTTCACTAGAGCACTGCGTCGCGTAAAATGCTTTGACTAGGGCAGGGGCCTGTCCATTTTTGGGGTGTTTTTCTTTTTGCATTCCAAATAAAACGGTTGGGAACTTTCGAATACATTTTGCAAATGGACTCAAAGTGTTCAAATAATATTTTGACAACTGAAATGGAAGGGCTTGTCTCGACGCACTCGCAGATTGAATTATTATACGCCGTTGTATTATGGTAAATCTAAAATTAGACATGCACTGAATCAGTAAACTAGGAAACCCCGAGCAGTTTGTTTACAGCGTTTACCGTTTGGACTTCTTAATGCATGGGAGACGACTGTTTCAGAGGATCAATAATCCCAAACGTGGTCAGAATCAATTTCAAGGTTCTAATTTAATGAGTCATTTGCAGTGTGGGGGTGGGTGTGGGGGGGGGGGGGATGCGTCGTGGATGCCTAATTTGTTTACGGTCGTAACACAAGTGGTGGTTGCCGTTTTTTGTTTTTGTATATTATAATATTTTTTTCTCTGAGCAACAATAGTCGTGGGTTTTCTCGTGCAGAACTGAATGTGAAAGCGTTGCGACAGCTTTGTAAGAACAGAAGTGGGCTGGTCGTCCCTTGAGGCTTTGTTTGGGGAAAAGGAGACTACTGCTCTACATGTCGGGATAACTGCTCGGTGTTTAGCGTCGATTCTCAATCTAAATGCTCTTTATCTCCTGAATTAATTCAAAGGGAACCGGAGGAAATGAAAATGGGCTTGTTTTGCTGTTTGTCATAATATTAACCAAGACAATAGGCCTGTGTCAAATACAATGTTTTTAAGGTTGGCTTGGGACGCTCTACTTTAAACTCTACTTTCTTCTTTCAATCGAAACATTAAAAGACTGCGATAAAGCTTCTTTTTTTGAAGTCTGTGTATGAATTTGGTCATAAAGTAGTCTTTCTTAAGTCCTGAGACGCACTGCTTTGGTACAGCTCGTCCCTTTGAGATTTTCTTCTTACTCAATATTTCTCTAGGCTTTAGTTCTTTAACAATTGTTGTTTGTTGGATTCATGTTCCATTTTTCTTTTCTTGTATTGTCTTGGTATCTAGACAATACATGGATGCTGCATTCTGTTCAGTACCTTGTGTTTATTCCCTCCATTACAGAGATGACTTACTGTATTCCTGAAATGTTTTTTTTTAGTCATACAGTCCTGTTCTTCACTAAAAAGAAATACAGGCTTGTTGATTGCAATGTAGTTTTTGTCGTTTATGAAAAGAAAAAGAACAATTGTTAAAAGCCTCCGGCCCCAACCAATTAATTTAGTGCAATTAATACACATACTTAATATGTGTATTAATTGCACATAATTAATTGGTTAGAGTCCACCTATGAGCACACTGGGTCTCCGTGCTTTGTTAATTGCACAATATTTTACACTCCTGAGTTGCACATGGACTAATTCATTTCTGTAATTAGCATGACGGGAAATGGCTGCTGTGTATAAATCACCTTGCGTCGTTGTCAGGATCCAGTCACTTCATGCAGCTCACTTGTAAGACCTGGATTTCCCGGACAGTTACTGAAAAATAGCCTGGACTTGAACGCTAAACAAAGCAAAACTTCTGGGTACTTCAAAGCACAATACCGTGTCATTGCTATAAGGAACATACAGGTTTTCTAAACCATGTTGGGATAAAGTGAAAGCAGTGTCTTGAAAAATGATTGATTCATGTTTTTCCACAGAACATTGTCAATGTATGAACTCAATGTTGAACATGACATAACATTTCAGGATTAGGTTATTCCAGCTCCTCAACCTTAACAGAACAACACATTGCACATTGATCAACTAATATAATGTAGAACATGAAAAGTAATTAGAAAACGATGAAACAAAAACAATATTTAAAACAATTGTGCCTATTCTATCTATAACTACAATGTCATAGAGTTTCTGCTACCATTCCTGCCCTACTTTCATACATCCAAATATTAAATTTGCCTTTTTGTTTTTTATACATGCTGGGAATTAATATGCCCTCCCGTCTTTTAATTTGCCTTCATAAAATAGAGCAACTAAAATAATAAAATAAATTCAAAGAACTGCACTGACTGTACACAAAGTAAAAAAACAGAAAGCATAATTCAAAACAAAAGGCTGTCACAGCGTGTTACAGCTTACAGTTTCCCCCTAGCCAGCGTCACCGCTATTAGAGCTGCATTACCACTTCAAAACAGAAACGCTTTAGTGTGTCACAATGGGGCGGCAGGGGGGGGGGGTGCACCGTGTTCATTTCAGGACTTTTCCCGAAGCCAAAATAATATGAAAGTACGAGAAGACAACTGTGTCGCTCCTAGCCGTCCTCACAACTACAGTTGTGAAGTAGAAATAAGGACTAGGAGCCTGGCGGGGGCAGTGGCGGCGGCGGTGGCTTTGTTTTCAACTTAATTTGTGGCATATTGGCTGGGAAGCTGCAGGAGATGATGAGTGTTGTGCTCTGAGACGGCTCTGGGGTAATACACACGGCGAGTGACAGGCAGACCCGCCCAGTGATGGGGTATGCCACATTGTCTCTCCACAGTTCGCTCAACATCTCAGTTTCTGACAGAGCTCCACATAGGCGAGGATCTACACACTTAGGACGTAGGGCGGATCACGTCAACGTTTCATTTGAGTGCCAGTATGATGAAGAACTTGTTGACAGAATTGCAAAACAAGGAAACTAAATCCCCAGTTTGGTGAGATACTAGCCGTATAACAATGTGCCTTGATGGCAGTTATACTTAAATAGCATGTTCGATTTATTTTTATTTTATTTACTCAAAGACTTTTTCTCTTTATAACTCCCTACTTCTCTCCCCTTACAACGTTGACTGTTTTGGAAGGCGGATGCAAGCACAGAACATACCGGTCAAAAAACGAAAACTGCTTTCCTTGTGTGAAGAGCAGCTGTCTGTCATCTTCTCTGTTGGCCTCACGCAGGCCTGAAGACGAGGTGGAATATTGTGGTGGTTTGACCTGTGCTCTGTCGATATCGGTACCTTCGCCAAGGTGTACTTACCACACACTCTCTCCGCCGATACTCTCCTCCAAGGTTCCGTGTGTGTGTGTGTGTGTGTGTGTGTGCGCCGAATGCCTTCCGCATCATTACAGTTGTCTTATTGACACACGTTTAGAGACACAGGACAGACAGGTGCACCTGGAACTTGGCCATCTTTATATTTCTTGCTTTTGTAAGAATTACTATTTCAAGACGGATATGACCGAAAAACTTCTGTAGGTATTTGACAGCTACATGACACACATTACCACACAGCTTCCTGTTCGTAGTGGAACACAGCCTCCCTTTTTACGTCCAGGGTTTCTTATAACATCTTGAACCATCTTATTGGCAGTCATTCTGGATCCATGTCCTACCACCCTGTGCCTCATTAATTGTATCTCACACCTCGACACGACCCGCCTCAACCCACCACCCACCACCCACCACCCACCACCCACCATCCACCACCCCAGCTGGAAAGCCAGCCACGGTTGTCCTTGAAATAGGTATCCCTTTGGAAAAAAAACCTGCGCGAACACGCAGAGACAAAGGTGGCTTTGGCAGCCTTTGTTCACCGAGACACGGCGGGTTAGCCGAGACAAAGGGCTGAACTAAGAGCGTTTCATGTTATTTATGTTATTGAACTTGCTTTTCTGCCAATCGCCACCTCTTTCCTGTTGTGCCCCTGTTTTCCCGTGAAAAGAAAAGTCGGAAGTAACGTGTTAGTGTAAGTGTTGGGGTCTGTCTTATCAGATTTGTCTTCCCCCTTCTCCCCTGCCTCCCAACATCCCATGGGTGAGGCTGACTCTGTACCCTGGGTGAGGCTGACTCTGTACCCTGGGGGAAGCTGACTCTGTACCCTGGGTGAGGCTGACTCTGTACCCTGGGTGAGGCTGACTCTGTACCCTGGGTGAGGCTGACTCTGTACCCTGGGTGAGGCTGACTCTGTACCCTGGGTGAGGCTGACTGTACCCTGGGTGAGGCTGACTCTGTACCCTGGGTGAAGCTGACTCTGTACCCTGGGTGAAGCTGACTCTGTACCCTGGGTGAGGCTGACTCTGTACCCTGGGTGAGGCTGACTCTGTACCCTGGGTGAGGCTGACTCTGTACCCTGGGTGAGGCTGACTCTGTACCCCACCAGACCCCAGGGCACCCAGACTAGTTGAGGGGAAAACTCTCGGCTTTGTTCGTTTTTCTTTTTTCTTCTTCTTTTTTTCTTTTTTCCTTCAGCGTATGCAATTTATCTCCCCGAATGAACTTTTTTTATTGTATCTCTGGATGGCTCGCATTAAAAAATGTTCACCCATTAATTTAGAAATGGGTGCTAAGCTTTTATCAATTGCCTGGGAATCTCATTTGGCTTATTGTATTTCATTAATTACTCGATAGACAAAGCATACTTTTCAGTGTAGATTTGTGTGCTGTTTAATTAATTACCATGTTTTCTGTTTTAATTAAAGCCATTTTTTTTTTAAATGAGAGCCCACAGCAAAACACATATATAATTTGTTTGTAATTAAGCCTTAATTGATGGTAGTGGAAGCTTAGCACCCTCAGTTTCTTTTTTCATGATTGCCATTTTATTGCCAGTCACTCATTAATTAAACTGTTATATTTTTTTCTAATTAGCTTGTGAAACTGTTGATGACACATTATTGTAAGTGTGAGTTCAAAGCTTGCTAATAGGCCCACCCTATTCAGAAGAAGCAAGCTAATGACATGTGCACAACGCCCAGTGAACTTTTACCATTTTTTTTTTCCCTTTTCCTTTTCCTCCTCGGTCCCTAAAGATGGCGCGTGGCGTGTATCTCTCATCAGATTATTAGCACCGCCATGTTCTCCTGGAGTGCCTTTTTATTTTTTGTTTTGGGTTTTTCTTTGGCATCCCATGTAATGTACTGTTTCTCAAAAGCCGTACCAAGATTACATAAAGCTCTTGACACAGGCTTGGCCCCCCCCCCCCCCCCCCCCCCCTCGTGGCAGACTGATCATGGATTGAGTAGAGTCACTATACTACTATGTATACTATATACTACTACTACTATATACGTGTTCTGCGTCAACCCGAATCATCGTGAACTGTCGCACTTATTGGTAAAGCCCGCCAGTGACCTTTTATGGGGTTTACCGTTTGAATGCGGATGAGGAGGAGGTCATCTGCTGCTGTTGAAGCCATCATATGATGGGAGATGGCCACTCATCGTTCATCGCCGCTCATCATTGAACCGATACCTAAGTCAATGATGACAACAGCGTAGCTTTGTTCTTGCTGAGGGGTTGATTGTTTGTTTCCACGCAGATTATGATACGAATGATGCTGCTACTAATCCATCATGCGTCCTTGGGGTCCTTAAAGTTCACCTCCTGCCTTATTATTTTTTCTGGGTACTTTCTTAAAAACAGCAACCCCATATTCTCCCCCCCTCTTTTCATTCCACACCTAAATTCGTAGAAGGCGTCCTGAAATAGCATGTGAGCTTCCTAATCTGATATTCATTCCATTCTTATACAGCCTGCTTTCCAAAGTTGACTAAGGCCACATTATTTAGGCATTAAGGTGGCGTGATAAGGGAATTAGGATGGTCATTAATCGTTTACACGTCAAATGCAGCAGAGCAGCTCGGGGAGGTGGTTTAGCACGGCGAAGCTATATAGCGCCTGCTAATCCGCCTCTCACACATTTTAATTGGAAGAGGCTTCCCTGGATAGGAAATTTATGAATGGGTTTAGGGCCATTTCTTCCTCTAAAGCCGTCATTTATTTTACATTGATAATGGGAGCCCTTTTAACACTATATATCCTTGTGGAAACATATTTTCCTTATATTTCAAGAAATGTTTAGGGGTTTGCGTTGGTAGGCTGTAGTGGCAAAACATATTGCCTTGCTCTCGCCACTGTTAAAAAAGTTTTCTGCCAAGAGTTGTGAGCGTTTCGCACCGATTCAGTGGTATTAACCCTAGTCCATTTTTATTTTTTTTTAGACATTGGATTTGTTTTACGTGTCCGTTCTTTTTTCAATATTTGTTGTTTCCGAGATTAACTTTAGGTTGTTTCACGGTAGCGTTTCTCACCCTTTCTGCACTGGTCCAAGGTCCCCCTTTCCGTGGTGTGAAGATGTGAACCCTGTGGACGTTTTAATAAGCAAACCTGGGCTAACAGTGGAGCGCTTCTTTGGACTTAACTCTCCTAGTGGCGCTAAGCCGCCGCTGCAGCTGACTCTGTGCCAGCTTTGTGTACCACTTCAAAAGGTCAAATCCTCCAAAGGTCACGGTATTACCCCCCACGGAGATAAATACGAGGGTAAAAAAAACCAACAACTTGTGTTTAACAGGTTTAGACTTGGACAAACCAAAAAACAAAGTAATATGTGTGATGGCCACTTCATAAGGATAAGAGTAAATGGAAAATAGGTGGTTTTTTTTTATGGCTTCTATAAACAAGGTGTGCAGGGGCTTTGTGGCTTCTGTTGCTCCACCCACAGCTTTTATAATTTGATTATTTGCTGTACATTCTAAATGATTGTTTTCCTTTTTCATACTGAGTCCTCATGTGGTAAGGATTTAGCACTAAGATGCACACAAGGGAACATAGGGTGGGGGGGGGGGGTTTGAGGGGGGTTGGAATCCTGAAAACTGGTTAAAAATAAATAAAAAATAAGCAAATGAAAAATAACGTCGTATTACTGAAAATATGAGAGGCTAATTTGCGGCGACTTTTCTGCTAATTTAGCTCTCGCCAGAGAGAGAGAGAGAGGGGGGGGGGGGGCGCGTCACCTGCTCGTCGCGGCGGAGCCGACGGTGCCAGTGATCCATGAAATAAGCTACCGCTGGCTTTGTTCAGATAAGAATGAACAAATCTGCACAATGTACCGCTCTCGGAATCTCATTTTCATACTTGCACGCGGGCTGAACGGGAATAAGCTGTTTGCAGGCTTGATTAATCAGACGTTTTTTAAGGCTTTTTGTCTCTTTGATCTGCTCCGTCTCCTAGGTAACTTGTGGCGGTGACGTTAATGTTCCAGCTCCCCGTAAAGAAAGACAATCGGGGGTTGTAGACCCAACTGATAATATAATAAAGAATAAAGACCTTTATTGCTTTTAATAGAGGAACAACTATGCACTGCACTGCACTGAATTTTAAATGAGGGGGTTTGGGGGGGGGTGGCATTTTAATATAAATGATGGGATTGTTTTAGTAAGGCGTTGTGTTTTCAATACCCTTTTTTGGATTTCGCACTCACAGCAAGAGAGAGAAAAAACAAAAAACCACTATTTCATGCTGTAAATCTAAAATAAATGGCCCCGTTTAGCGTCACGCGGTGACCCCTTTGGATTTATTACTTAAAGAACTAGACGTTGCAACCGGCTGGCTTCGTGCTGTCCTCTACTCACACAGTCGCCCTGAGCTCGGTGGACCGTTTAATAGCGGTCAGCCGTGTGATCCAGAGCCTGTAGATGTAGCGCGTTAAACACCCCCACCACTTGATCCCGGGGACCGGGAAGAGCTCCCGTTGGTCGGTGTGTGTGTGTGTGTGTCCGTGCATGTGTGTGTTATGTTTATCGCGCCTGGCAAATCTTCCCCCCCCCCAACCACAAAATGACCCGATTTGTAACTTTCCGGTTCTCCGGCGTTTTTTTTTTTACTCGGAAACATGATTTATGGGCTGTGAAAGACCTGTAAAGCGGTGGAGGAATTAGAAAAACGGTCATAATATTCAGGTTATGCAAACGCTTTCACAAATCTTCCAAGTGGCTGTACAGCTGAATGCCTCGAGGGCCCAGCCAGAGCCCAGTAGTCGCAGCCAGCGTACGCCCTTATCTTAAATCCAAGCAAAGTACTATTAATCTTTCTGAAAGACCTTTATGGCTTTTAATGTATCCCAAATTAGAACATTTTACACCCTTGGTTCCTGAAATATAGTGATAAAAAGCCTTTAGAGTTTAATTTCTCCTGCCTGCTCGCTCTGACCTGCTTAATCCTGGCATGCATTAGCAGATATTTTAGTTTCAGTCTTTCTAATAAAGTTTATCCCACTTAATTATAATTGAAACATTTTTTTTTTCTCTAGCAGGTCTCATTTTTATTTTATTTTGCTCCTTCCAAGGGGCCGCAATGGTGGACCAGTCAGTCCTTCATTATCTTAAGACCTCCCCTTTCCCCCCTGATTGTACAGAGGAATTACCAGACTGGTTTGGTGAATCGCTTCCAAGTTGTTTATCAAACCGCATTCGGTTGAATTATAAACCTATCTCAGGAGTGGCAGAAGAGCCACGGTTTTTCTCTTTGTTTCCTGTGCGTCTGTGTGACAGGGGTTATTGGGATTATTGTGCTCCGCAACACACACACACACACACACACACACACACACACACACACACACACACACACACACACACACACACACACACACCCCTCTTCTCTGGGATTTGAATGTTTGCCTCTTTGCAGTCACGGTCATTCTCTGAGCTTTGGATGTCAGGCACTGCATTATCCCAAATGGGGAGTCTCTCTCTCTCTCTCTCTCTCTCTCTCTCTCTCTCTCTCTCTCTCTCTCTCTCTCTCTCTCTCTCTCTCTCTCTCTCTCTCTCTCTCTTAGCATGTTTAATGTGCGCATTAAGAAGAATGAAGAAAGACGGCCACGAGAAACAAAACATTTGGGGAAAAAAGGGATTTAAAGTGAGGAAATTAGACGTAACAATGCAGTCCTATTGTGGATAGATGGCTATTTGATGAGCAGTTTAAGTATCGTTAAAGATACTGCCGTTTATAGTAAATTGTATATTTTCACGTGAAATGTAGTGCATTTTGAACAGTTGTCGCTTGATATATCACCTTAAGTATAACACATTTAAACAAAGGCTTTCTCTTTTCCAGGAAGTGACATCATTGTTTTATTGTGTATGCTCAGTGTGGGATTAATTGCGCTAGCTAAACCAGCACAGCGCTGTATGTAGGTCGGTGAGTCCCTATACAAATGAGTCTTTATTTTCATAGCAAAGGTACACATATTTTACTCCATCATAATCCTCTCGTGTCCAAGTGTTTACCTACTTGAATATCAGCCACCTCGAACGCGGTGTTCTCTGAAAGCCATTACGGTTACAGGGGAGGCGATTGGCAGAGAGGGATTGGAGCAGTGATCATCATAACAAACTAAGTCCAAATCACTGCGCTTGCCAGCACAGAGTCATTTACATCCTCTAATGGGCCCTCGCCTCTGTCTCTTTTTCTGCACAGTTGGCCGTGAAAATCGCGCAAGCCGCCGATTGCCGGGACTACGTACAACACAAACAGGAAGAGGAGGCTTCGCGAGCTGCCCAGAAAAGGAAGACGGTAGCCTGGGGGTACGCCGTCCTTTTTTGTCTTTGTATCTTGCTGCCTATTTCCCCCCCCCCCCCCTTTCCTTTTATCTCATTCTCACGTTTTTCAGCAGGTATTTCAGCAGGTTTCGCACTTGTGCATTGTCAAATTAGCATGCTCAGCTAACTAGCGCTGAATGCACCCCTCCCCCACCCTGACACCCACCCACCCCCTCTCCCCCTCCCTCTCTCGGTGCCGTCGACCGTGCTCATGTGTGTACCCTTCTTTTGTCTCCGTGTGTTTGTGCGTTTCAGGTTCGAGGCCAAGAAAAGATGGGAAACCAAAAGCAACATGGGTTACATGTAACCGACACCGAGCCGACGACACGCGGAGAACCTAGGGTACTCCAGGCGGCACTGCTTCTAAAATATGTTCTGCAGTTCTGTATCTTGTGTCCCTTGGGTCCCTGGTTTGATTTGACCAATGGACACGCAGGGAAAAACCACCAAGGGGTGAAAGACAAGTTCCCCCGATTAGCAGCGCAAAACGTCCATCCGAAAGCGGGTTTTTTGGCGAGGAAGAAAATGTATTGAGGGTTTGGATTAACCCTTCAGCCCCCGCCTTTGATTGGGCGACTCGTCCTGTTTCATTTGTGTGTGTGATATTTTATTTCATTACATTCATTCATTGTGATTCAAGTAGTGCGGCTTTTTCTTTTTTTTTTTCCCGCCTTGAATTAAATCTGGTGTACATTACTGCGTGATGCGTTTATTTATTGCTGTAAAGTGGGTTAATCATGAAGGCGCTTCTCCTTTATACCCAGGAAGAGAAAGGCAAGATTAGGACCCTAATGCAATGTACAGAATAATGTGCGAAAGGATTTGTGAGCACAAAATGAAATTTGGCCGCTCTAAACTGTTGTGAGCGGTCGTAAACGGAAACTTGTGTGTGTGTGTGTGGGGGTGGGGGGGGAGAGGAGGGGGGGGCACGCGAGACATAAATCGGGGGGCTTTGCTGTTGGCCGTCTCCCATGTAGTGAGGGATGCTATTGTTTTTTAGTCCACACACACATGAGTTTATCCGAGCCTACGCATCACGCCACCAGCCCTCCGCCGCGGCTTAACGCCGTGTAGTCGCTAGATTTGTGTGCCATGTTTGCACTTTGATCGTGGTTTCTCTTCGCTTTCTTATACACGAAACATCCCCCCTCTATTCAAACCCCGATACACCTGAGAAATGTGTGTGTTTTTCTAATTTAGATTCCAGGAAATGTTAACATAATTGCACACGGCATGCCAAAAAATGCAAGAATGATAATTACTTTTATTCAAAGCGATGTAATTTCACTCGGCCGTGGAAAATGATTGCTTTGCTTCAAGGTAATGAGAATTAAAATGAATCAACCTAAGTTGTTTGCATTGCACATATTTGGACACTTAGTTACTGTGTGTGTGTGTGGTGTGTGTGTGTGTGCGTGCACTGAATTAATTATTTTTACATTAGGTCAGCAGTTATGCTAGTATAACATTTGTAGGACTAAATGCCTCAGACAAAGGTTGGCACACCAGTATAAAGTTTTATTACATATTGGCCTAAAATGTTAAAGCTTTCCGGATAATCACTTCCCCTGGACCCGGTGTCTGAGAAGCTGTTAGTTGTCAAGAATTGGTGCTAATTAAACTATTAATTATTTCTGTAATGAGAGGAGAGTTAAAACTGTATTAAGCACATCAAAGTCCAACATGGGATTTCTGCACTTTGATGCCTGCAGTGAAAAATATGCCTTGCCTTAGAAGTCTACGACTTCCAAACTATCGTAGATGCCAAAATATTTCATTAAAGCCACAAAAGAAAGTCGTTTTCACCCGATTAGCTGTGTGTTTGTTTGCTGTTCTGGTGATAGCTCACTACACCAATGGCTTTTTTTGCAACAATAAGTCTGTGCCATCGAATGAGCATGAAGGCCTCAAATAAAAGCCAAAATAAACATCCTATGAGATTATTTGCAGACTTTATTATGAGCATTCCAAGTAAACTCCATCCATAGACTTAATGTTGAGCCAGGAAAAAGACAACCTCCAAGTACCGTCGAGGAATCAAGAGGACCTGAAACAACACACGACGCCATAAGCATCTTCCAATATGTGCACGACAAATACCACACTCCCCGAGCCGGTGGGCATCTTCGAAACACAAGTGAAGAAAACACGGAACATGACCGGTGCTGAGCCACGAGCGGCAGGGGGGGGGGGGGGCGGCGCCTTGGTATCAATAGCATCTCACTTTATTAATCTCTTTGAACACAGGATAATGCCTTAAGCGGAGATGATGGTGTTTTTAAGCTGGAAAATCCACTTTCCCCCTCCTCATGGACCTGGAGCCGCAGTTAAAAGACCGCGTACTGCAGGCCAATCTTAACCCCTCCTGACCTGGGGTTGGTTTGTTGTGAAATTCATAAGAGTGGAATTCCTATAGGGCAGATGTTGATTCGTTCTCAGGAAGCAAAACAAGTAGGGTGTTTCCGTAACAGTGTGAATAACAACAACAATCCTATTAGCCGGTTGAAAGGGAAGCCTCGGTGAGGACGCACATATGCGGAGGAACATATGTTGTTGATAGACAAGACATCCTTGTTGTTATCACCTACTGTTATCACCAGCTTGAGCAGGATTAAACCAAATGCCAAGTGTGCTTTTTTAAACAAAGAGGGTAAAGATTAAAGGATAACAATATGCCACAATGTATCCCATAATGTAATCGAGGGGAGTACATCTTCATGTCTGTCTGTTTTTCTTGAACGAACAACAAACCGCACGGCGGTGAAGTTCTTCTTTGGAAGTAAACGTGCATTTGTTTTGCTGCAGTATATAGACTACCTGGTTTTGCCTAGATAATGCATGGATGTTGATACCATTCTGCCTTTGTTTTCATTGCTAATGTGATGAGAGGGGGAGGGAGGGAGGGAGAGATAATGAGAGAGAGAGAGAGAGAGAGAGAGAGAGAGAGTGGGAGAGAGAGAGAGATGGGGCACTGTGGATGTTGACATATTTTCTTGGCTGATTTAATGACCTGTTTAGTTCTGGCATGTCCGTGGTCCTCACAGGTGTTTTGCAGTTTTAATTAGTGTAATCACCACCACCACTGAAAAAGGCCACGGGGTTATTAAATGGGTCGTGTTAGTCAAGATGCACTGAATTATAACACAGAAGACGCTGCAGCGTTTATTGCTCGCGACCACGTGTCTTTAAGTGATTACGGGTGTCACAGTTGATAATTGGACCAAAATGGATTCATCTGAAGGCAAATTAACCTCTGGTCGGAGAGGATTAGTTTGACAGTGCTCGGGCGAGCACCGTTTACGCTGCGCTAGAGTGGTTCTCTAGCGCAAATATATTTGTATTTGTACAGCGACATTGTTTTGTTTTCCGAAAAGTTCACACACCACTTAGTACGGCTTACCTGGAACGTTTAGATAAACAGTTGTATATTTCTGGTAAGAGTAAAAAGGTCCTCATGAATATCATGAAGTAATTGTCGTCCTCAACAGGATGGTTCCTGTGCCCGTGGCAGTAAGAGCTCAGGTCCGTATGAATACAGTTGCAATGCACTCATTTTCAACATACACTTTCTTCTAATTAGAATTGGGTCAATCAGACTGCAATTACACATTTGATGAAAGATGTTTAAGTGCAATTTGTCATTAATATAAAAATAATCTTCTGTGTGTTACACTTAACTGTATGCTCACTAAATTGCACACCACATTTCAAAAAAGTGCTTTGAAAGCATCCACTTTATCATGTAGCATAACTTATATGAACTTTCAATTATTTTTTTGCTGTCATCATGGATAATTGAACATTTCTAAAGGACAAATATGCTGAGGGTGCAATCACTATGCCTAAGTCTCGGCTATGCAAACGGCATATTGCATTTTATCTGCATGAAATATTAACCAACGTAATGAATATTTCATTTTTCTTTTATGGAACTATTTAACAATACCGGCGGAGGTAATGACATCTTAAGCGGTACTGAGCTCTACCTGGAAAGCAATAGCAGAAAACTAAATGGCATAGTGGACCAACGACGCCAAGGACATATCAATCATTTAGTTATGTGGGAATGGGTTCAAAGCATATATCTGTCGAATTGAAAACAAAATAAACCCCCTTTTATGACAGAAAACTATGGGTTAGAAAGTACAAAGTACATTCACTGTATTGTTTATAAACTAGCATACACCGTTTGAATCCATATAACTGGCAATCTATGCTACCAAGACGGACCCACAAAATGGTTTCATCAGTATTAAGAATGAGGAGAATAATAAGAAGTTAATTGTACACATTCATAATGTAGGCCTAGTTACACAAAGGCTAACTGATGTACATTATATCCTATTTAAAAACAGCTGTTCCTAATAGCCAGGTCTAAGAAGGAAATACAAACTTGCTAATGACCAGAGCTAACGTTGTCCACTCACTATAACGCTAAAGTTATGCTTGCTAATCGACTGCCACCGCAGAGCAAATAGAGACAACGTATCATATCGCCGACGTTATCGGACGAATGCGCACGCTAACGACGGCTAAAATATACCAGTGTATGTTTACGTAATAAATAATACCGACTGATGTGAGTTGTGTGAATGTAACGCAGATGTGAGATGTTTCAATGGCGTGCGCTTGGTTCCATGTAGCCGCGCGGCCGGCCCCCCTGTGTTGTTCCAAGAGGTAATCATTTGTCATGTCGGAGGGCTGGCCTGATGAGCATGGAACCAATTTGTCTCCAAACCCCAAGGAGCGTCCAACTCTCCCTAAAGTAATTCCCTAAATTCAGAGTTCTCAAAAGCTCGTCTCAACACAAACAATGGACGCGCTTTGTCAAGAAGAAAAAGAAAAAAAAAGTCACTCGTAAAAAAAAAAAAAAAAAAACCGCCGCCGCCTAGTGTTAATTTATCATTTGAATGACAATGGAACGCTTAACACTACTTAAATTATTATTTCGGGGCTCTATCTCCTACTTGACGGCCTTTGTGTTGTGACGGGCCGCGGTGGGTATAGTGGCCACAGGGTGACGTGACTGGTCTCTTATCTGGAGGGTCGCTGGAGAAACTTATTTTTCCGAGACGACGTTAAGTGTTCTCTGCTCTGGACCTGAAACAACAGCAACCTTCCGCTCGATGGTGCCTCCTTTCGGGCTAATGCTTTTGCTAGTAGCTGGCGTTGCAACATAAAACAAACAAACATGAAAACCCATGGGGTAGTACGATAAAAAGTCATGGAAGTAGGTGTTGGAAAGGTAGTTTAGCGAGGCTATGCTATTGTTCGTTGGGAATACGTCTGCAAACACCAGCTCTCCCATGAGCTTTACCTGAGTTAGCGGATCTATATTGGATGACCTGAACGACTCGAGAGGTCAAATTGAAGTGTAGGACTTAAGAAATATAATCGGGGAACCAGGTCGAGCCAGGTCGGAAGCGAGTCTTTTAGATCTTGGTTTAAAAGGTAAGTCAATAATGTATGTTTAAGATCTTCACATATCAACACATCAATCGTAGCCTACACAGCCATTGAAAAAGTGTAGCATCACAAAAAAACATAAAACGTTTAGACATTTAAAATAAAAACAATAATGTAGTTTATCAAAAAGAAGCCAACAAGCTATAGTTTTTTGAGGGGTGTGGGTGGGATATGGGGCCAAACAACAACAATACAACCACCTACAGCAACGATGAATAGACTCGAGTGGTCGTTCAGTTCAATCCAAACGGGAAAACCCCAAACCACCAGAAGGTCGGCCCAACATCGTAACATCAGCGGCTCTCCTGCTCTCCAGACGGCTAGCTTCCTGTCCACTGAAAGCCCCGTAAGTCGCGTAGTACGTACAATAACTGACCTAATGAGATTTGCCATTAAGGAAGAATGAATGAAAAGAGAGGGGGGGGGGGGCGCCCAGCCATCTGTGTGTAGCTCCGTAACACGGCGCAAAGCGCTGAATGCTATCAAGCCGCAATTCAATCGTCAAATTATATCCCCTTTGTGGCGGCGGGAGCAGTGAGTGCGCCGCACTATATTCATTTCAAACGGCCTCGATTTAATTAGTTCTCATATGTTGAAAAATTCATGAATTTGTCCGCAATTCCCTCTCCTCATTGTTGTAAGTGATTTAAGCGGCGGTGGCGGCCGTGTAAAGGCATTCCTGCAGTGAGAGGCGGGGAACAAAATAGGCCCCCACCACCACCACCACCACCACTACCACCACCACCACCACCACGAAGAAGACCCAAGGAGAAAAGAAACTACTGTTTATGTAAATGGACACCGCATGTTTACTTTGTGGGAGAAAGTGAGGGCCCTGAACAGAGAGCCATAAGCTCTGAGCGGTGGAGCTCTGCCAAAGGGGACCGCTCTCCATCGACTTCAGCCGTATTAAACTGATTACAAACTCCAGCTAATTAATCAGAGACAGTGCCCTTTCTTGTCATGCAAGGCAGGGACTCCTCTCCCTACGTGTCCCTGCGAGTTTTCCTCTTTAGCCGTAGACGCCCCCTCACCACCACCAGCACCACCACCCCTCTCCCCCCCCCCCCGCCTCTCTCTCTTTCTCTCTCTCTCCCTCTCTCTCTCCCTCTCTCTCTCTTCCTCTCGCACTTGCTCTCTTCCTCTCACTCTCTCTCTTCCTCTTTCTCTCCATCTCTGTATCTCTCTCTATCTCTCTCCCCTTCGCTTCCTCTCACTCCGCTCTCTTCCTCTCTCTCTCTCTCTCTCTCTCTCTCTCTCTCTCTCTCTCTCTCTCTCTCTCTCTCTCTCTCTCTCTCTCTCTCTCTCCCCCCTGCCTCCCTCCATCCCCAGCCCTCTACCCCTTTATTTCCCCTTTTTTTCCCTTTTTTTCTTTTTTCTATCTCCTGCTTTGATTGAAGTGGAGGGTGAATGGTAATTTCCATGCATCATCTGGGCCAGCAGGATGGGAGGACAAGTAGTAATTACCTTAAACAAACAAGGCCAAGATTGCCAGAGAAGCTAGCTCTTTATTCAGGCTGGGGTGGAATCGGGGAAAAGAGTGAGTGCATAGAGAGCATAGGCGTTTAAAAAAGCGTATGTATTGGGCATTGTGTGTGTGTGTGTGTGTGTGCTTGTTTCTATACGCTTCATAGCGATTTATTTTGTGTTTTAAGGTGGGTAGGTTGAAGTATCTCAGTGCTATATTTATAAATGTGATACCATATTTTGCGCCATTCATTCTCACCGCAATCAATCCAATAAAACATTAAAAACAGAAAAATGTATCTATCTTTGATAGATAAATATGTCTATACATTTTTTGGGTGCACAATGCCACATCTCACAGGGAACCGGCTGGGCTGGGATGAGGAGCACAGATGAGACCGTGAGAGTTACGTACGTTTCAGTGAAAACTGCGTTCTTCACAAGGCCCAGATCCCTGTTCCCACAGCCCGCCATGTCCTGCTGCTTCAGCGTGATTGTGTCTTTGGTCTTTGTCTTTGCACTCGCCGCTTCCTCTGGAGAGACTAATGCAGCAGGCCCTGCTCTCTCCTCGGCTGCAATCTCTCCAAAAAAGGCCACGTGTGACCGCTGGAGCCCCTATTGCTCCTAATGAACGCATGATGAAATAAGGGATTCTTACCAGCTGGATTTTTCTCTGTCTCTCTGTCGGTCTGTCTCTTTCTCTCTCTTCCCCCCCCCCCCTCTCTCTCTCTCTCTCTCTCTCTCTCTCTCTCTCTCTCTCTCTCTCTCTCTCTCTCTCTCTCTCTCTCTCTCTCTCTCTCTCTCTCTCTCTCTCTCTCTCTCTCTGTTTCTTCTTCTTCCGAGGAGGAGGAAGAGGAAATTAATCCCCTTTGGATCTTTCAGAATCATTTAAGGATTCTCCTTGTTCTGTTTATCAAATAAACCAAGTAATTAGAGACTTTAGATAAGTAGGCTAAATTGATGCCTGCCTGCCCTATGTGTTGCCAAGCTAGTGAGCGCTGATAGAGGAGGCGGTGGCGGTGGTGGCGGTGGTGGTTGGTAATGTGCAGCATTACACTTGTCCAATAACAATGCCCTTTGTGTTTCGCTCGTCTTGTAATTACACCGGGGGGAGCCTCCTTGACCTTGGTAAGCGTGTGTCTATCGGACTCCTGGATCAATGTATTCCATGTCTCCGCGCGCTGAGATGCACCGCCCGGGAATTGAGCTCCAACTCCCCGTCTCATAATGCCGGGGATATAAAGGACGTGCGTTTCACTGCGTTGCTCAACCCGCCGCAGCGGTGGTGGAGTTGGTTTGAATCGCATGCAATGACCTTGAGGATTGAAGGACAAACTGTGCGACATACATACATACTACAATTAAAGGATCCTTGATATGTGTTGATTTGGTTGGAGACTAGTCTCTCTCTCACACACGCACACGCACGCACACACACACGCGCACACGCACATATTGGGGCTCTGCTCTACTGGACAAGGTAGATAGAGCTTGTGCTTTTTCCATTGGATGACTGGGAGGCACGGTGTAGACGTAGTCTGTTTAGCCCCCCTCCCCCACCCCCCACCTCCCTCTGCTGGGCCGGGATTCCCTTTGCTGGCATCGCAAATGGGTCAAGCGTTTCTGGACTTGCGTCAGTCTTTCTAACGAAACACCGGCAGCGGTACAATACCTACAATAGGACCTGCAACGGATACTTTGAAGCTCAGCAGCCCCGGCTGCTGTAATTGTCTCCATCTCATCCAGATGAAAGGTGTATTGTTGCTAGCATTGGTATAACCGAATAAAGGTGGAGAATAGAATGAGAATATGGAATTGCATTACTCCAATTTTTTTTGGAGTGTGTGGCTTCATCTCTCGTATAATGATTGTTCGTTCAAAATGACAATGGTCCTTCTTTAACTAACTAACTAACCTTAAAGTGACTCAATGTGAAGTCCTGTTTCTTGGCGAGTGTTTTGGATTGCTGCTCTAGCTTAGGTGGGATCAGATATACTTGTAGACTTCCATTCAACTCCTTTGTATCTCGATAAAGCTTAATCGTTCTATGAGCACATTTTTAGGTCTCTCTCTCTCTCTCTCTCTCTTTTTAATATTTACCCCTTTTTTTTTCCTCCTGGGCGCACTCCCGGTCTGGTTGCTTGTACTATTTAGTATTTTTTTCCTGGTTTTTTGTTGTGTTTGTGTGTTTGTTTGGTGGTGAGCCTCGCACAGAGCTTTGGTCTAATTAGATCTTATGGAATTACGGTGTGGATTAGGTGAGGGAGAGCGGCTGCCAGTTCCTCTGACCGTGGTAGCTATTTCAAGTCACCATTTCAAAGTTGTGTGCCTAATGCTTTGCCCACCCCCCCCACCACCCACCCCCCCACCCCCCACGCCCCCCCTCCTTGTTGTGCATTATAACACAGCTGCAGCAGAGTGACAAACACTGTTAATCTCCTGTTTGCTGGCAGTACATTACAAAAGGGAGGGTAAAGCAAAGATTTTTTTTTTCTCCCTCTGAGCTGTACACACTTAAAATTCAGCATTGTCCATTACCTCTTAAACATAGCTGATAACGAGCGTCATTAATTAAACTGTGGGAGTAAGTGGGGTTACATAAATTGAAATTAATATTCGTCTGCAGAAACCCAAATAGAACGCACGCTGACTCCCTCCCTATGTGGCTAGATTATAAAGGTTTTGGCTTCTGTTGGCACGGGCTGTTTCCACCAATCCTAGGGTTAGGTTTAGTCATGGAGTGTTCCTTTAATTTGTTTCCCACATTCACACATTTTACCCCGAAAAAAATAATCAAGTAGGCAATTTAATTACTTGAAGAAAATAAATCACTTTGTACAGCTATTGTCCTGCTGCCAGGTCTATCATGCACACACACACACACACACACACACACACACACCACATACACACACATACACGCGCACACACACTCGCACACACACACTCGCACAGACACATAAACACACACACACACACACACCAAGTAAATAACACAGACACTATTCCCTGCTCTTAAAAAGCCCAAAACTTTTAAGGCACTTTTCTTAAACTCTTATTTAAGAAAGACTTATATATTATTCAAGGACTTATCTAAGAGCAAATGTCAATCAAATGATCTCAGTGGAAAGGAGCAACCTGAATGAATGATTATACTTAATTGTTTGACAAATAACAAATCACTATGGTGCTTATTATTATACGATTGATTGGGAGGCGTAACCGCACCATCGGGTGTCATCTGTTGTTGTTAATGAAAGCCTCTAATGCTGTGGTGTCTCAATGTCCAATCTATGACACAAATCAAGTATAGCATGTTTTGTTTAGAGTGTTGACATTACATGCGACACCGGTGTTCTCCCGGGGGGGGGGGACCCCGGCATGCCCGACTGAAGACAAGCAACTGTTAGCTCCGTTGTCATGGCGACTCAAGCTCAGGCATGCCCATCAACATCTGGCAAGAGGCAGGTTTTCCCTGATCCAAATGCTTCGTGTAATTGAATTAATTCTACCCCTTTTGACAGGAAAATTCCATTGTCAAAGATTAGTGGAGATGTATATTCATATATGCAGTATATATATTTATATATATATATATATATATATATATATATATATATATATATATAGACCCTACCAAACACAGACAAATTCGACCTACCGACATGGTCTTGCCAGTGTCAGTGATCAGCTTATGGGACATACAACAGCTACAGAGAGATGTTCTTTTTGTCATAGAAATGAGGCCTAAGTTTAGCATAGAGTGTGTGAATGCAGAAAATATGGCAATCCTTATTTTATCTCAGGAATAAACAATTGCCACATAGAGAACGTACTGTTTACCCCCCCCCCCCCCCCTGAGTGGAAGTACCGGTACTCCTGACAAAGAAGAAAATCAAACCCATTTTTAACATTTCAAATCAGACATCAACATCAGCTCAGTTAGCGGAGGAGGAGAGGTTTGGAGTGCATGTGTGTGTGGTGTGTGTGTTTGTGTGTGTGTGTGTTTGTGGAGGGGGGGGGGGGGGGGGGGCGGTGTGGTTGTTTGGAGTTGACAAAACCATCTGCCAAAAGTCACAGTTGAAATCCGCCATATGGTGTGGAAGGGTTAATTGGCGCATGCAGGCCCGGGCTTGACATGAACATGGATACATGGCCGCCCTCTTCCTTCTGGGTGGGCGGGGGTGGGGGTGGGGGGGCGTGTGTGTGTGTGTGGGGGGGGGGGGGGGGTCGTGGGTCCCCCTGCGCATCATGTCACGTAGGTCGTCGTCTACTCGTCTGCTGTGCCTGGGGAGGTGTGTGTGTGTGTGTGTGTGTGTGTGGTGTGTGTGTGTGTGTGTGTGTGTGTGTGTGTGTGTGTGTGTGTGTGTGTGTGTGTGTGTGTGTGTGTGTGTGTGTGTGTGTGTGTGTGTGTGTGTGTGTGTGTGTGTGTGTGAGTCTAGGGGGGGGGGGGGGGGGGACAGGAGACGGAGGACGGGACACATGTCTCATTACCGTTCACGACCTCAGCATAATCTGGCTCCCATTTGCACACATGGGATGCCGACCGACTTTGATGTCGGTTTGGCCGTCAGGCGGACACGGATCTGATAGAGGTGATGTCATTTTAAAGATTTTGTTAAAGTACACTCCGACACACATTGTCACGTGCTCATGCAAGACAGTGACTAAGAGAGTGTGTGTGTGTGTGTGTGTGTGTGTGTGTGTGTGTGTGTGTGTGTGTGTGTGTGTGTGTGTGTGTGTGTGTGTGTGTGTGTGTGTGTGTGTGTGTGTGTGTGTGTGTGTGTGTGTGTGTGTGTGTCTCTGGGGGGGGGGGGGTTCTCGGATGAGTGGACAGATTTGCAGAGGCCGTGGAAAAAGAAAACCAAAGAAGGGTGACATGTTTGTCCCTCCCATAGGGTGCTGTACAGGTGGAAGCCTCATGGGACAACCCCCTCCCCCCCCCCCCCCCCATCATGGGCCCCCGATCACTCACTCACTCACTCACTCACTCACTCACTCACTCACTCACTCACTCACTCACTCTCTCACGCGCCGCTGGTGTTCTGCTTTACCCTCTCAGTGTGTTCAATTAAACACCTCATTCGTTTGTTTATCATTTTCATTCATTATTGTCCTCTTATTTGTATTTGGATGAGTATTTGTTGTTGTTGTTGTTGTTGTTGTTGTTATTTGTACAGATGGGACACACAGCCCTTGTCCTATTGTCGCCGCCTCCCCTTAGCTCCACTCTGTAGAGTCTCAAATGTCCTGGGAGTTTCCATTAAAGGCGTTTGAGTCAAAATCAGCATGCAAATAAATGACAGACTCCTGGGAAATCAACGCAACAAGCAGATACATGTTAAAACTCTGGAGAGGCAGAGAGAGAGAGAGAGCGAGAGAGAGAGCGAGAGAGAGAGCGAGAGAGAGAGAGAGAGAGAGAGAGAGAGAGAGAGAGAGAGAGAGAGAGAGAGAGAGAGAGAGAGAGAGAGAGAGAGAGAGAGAGAGAGAGAGAGGGGGGGGAGGAGAGACAGAGGGGGAAGAGAGGAGGAGAGAGAGAGGGGAAGAGAGGAAGAGAGAGAGAGAGAGAGGAGAGAGAGGAGAGAGAGAGAGAGAGAGAGAGAGAGAGAGAGAGGAGAGAGAGAGAGAGGAGAGAGAGAGAGAGGAGAGAGAGAGAGAGAGAGAGAGAGAGAGAGAGAGGAGAGAGAGAGAGAGAGAGGTGGAGAAGAGACAGAGGGGAAGAGAGGAGGAGAGAGAGAGAGAGGGGAGGAGAGAGAGAGAGAGAGAGAGAGAAGAGAGAGAGAGAGAGAGAGAGAGAGAGAGAGAGAGAGAGAGAGAGAGAGAGAGAGGGGTGGAGGAGAGTTTGAGAGGAGGAGAGATAGAGAGGAGGAGAGAGAGAGAGCTGAAGAGCGCTTCCCATCCCCCAAAAAAATATACAGATGTGCGTTTTGCTCGGTGGGGGCTCAGGCAGGCAGGCCTCCCTAAAGAAGTAATGAAGCAATTAAACGGACCATTATGAACACCTGTGACGCTGATTGGCACTCCTATGGCCGACCCTAAAGACGCCCTAATGTTGCCGAGTAAGAACCCTCTAACAAGGCCCCGTAATGACGACAAAGGCCAAAACACAGCGATTGATGCACACATGCACTCGCCATGGAGGAACGAACTCACAGGAGGTTCGCATTAGGGGAAGACGGCGGGTTGCGTCATCTATTATTGAAAACCAGCCGCTTGTGTAAACACAGCAGGCAATAAATTGGGATAGAGGGAGGTCCTCCATTTTTCGGATTCATTAAGGTTAATGCAGTTTTAATTAGCACTTGATTTGAAGCCTATTAAAAGCCGCGTAGGTCTATGTGAGTCTTATTTCTTTTTTCTTTTTTTTCTTTTTCCGTGTGGACCTGCGCACGACATCGTGTGGACTTAACACGATAAAAGGCGCAGGTCGGAGTTAACCCTGTTTGTTCCCCCGCTGGTCTAATTCCCGGAATAAGGGATTCTTCTCTTTTCACTGTGTTTATATTGACACAACTGCTTTCGGTGCATATAAAGACCATCTTTATGTGAATAGAGAGCATTGGTTGGTTGCATGGATTACACCACACTCCACTGGACAAACCAGTGAGATGGGGATTTTGAAGCTCATTAAAAAAGGCCCATACTGAATAACCAGTGGGTGATTCGATTCATTAGACACCTGCCTTTGGCACTAGTCTATAACACAGTGAGACAGGTGAATGTGAAATGTTTTCTGTTAAAGATGGATTGAATGTATTAAAATGACACATGATGATCAGAGAGGACAGAGGATAATAAAAATATCCCTTAGCTTGTCGAACACGGATGATTACGTTTAAAGATTTCCCAAAAGCCTAAATAGCTAAAAAGCTGGAGTTGGGGTCAGGTGGGGGAGGGGGGAGGGATGGGGGTTGGGGGGGGGGTGGGGGGAGGGGGGAGACAGAACTGCAGGGAGATGTGAGGTGCTGACAGCAGGAGTCACAACACACTCTCAGATCCCCCCGGCCGAGGGTCTTTATACATGCCGCGCTCCACCGTACACCGGTGAACTGTTGAACACACCTTGTTCTACACTAGTCACCGTGGGGAGGGAGAGAGGGGGATGGAGAGAGATAGAGAGAGAGAGAGAGAGAGAGAGAGAGAGAGAGAGAGAGAGAGAGAGAGAGAGAGAGGGGCAGAGAGAGAGATGAGAGAGAGAGAGAGAGAGAGAGAGAGAGAGAGAGAGAGAGAGAGAGAGAGAGAGAGAGAGAGAGAGAGAGAGAGAGAGAGAGGGGCAGAGAGAGAGATTGAGAGAGAGACAGATAGAGACAGAGAGAGAGAGAGAGAGAGAGAGAGAGAGAGAGAGAGAGAGAGAGAGAGAGAGAGAGAGAGAGAGAGAGAGAGAGAGAGAGAGAGAGAGAGATGAGAGAGAGAGAGAGAGAAGGGAGACAGAAGGAGCGAGAGAGCTGGAGAGACAAGGAGTGAAGAGAGGGGGTCATCTCTGAACTCTTGAGTGAGGTGTGTGTGTGTGTGTGTGTGTGTGTGTGTGTGTGTGTGTGTGTGTGTGTGTGTGTGTGTGTGTGTGTGTGTGTGTGTGTGTGTGTGTGTGTGTGTGGGCGGGGGAGGAATGAAAAGTGGTGCAGGGAGAAGGTTAGATGGCAGGTGGAGCTGCTCTGGCCCGCAGGTTCTTGGGGCAGGGGGGGTTAGGGGGTGGTGGGTTGAGGGTTGAGATTCCTCCATGGGGGTTTTGCATGTCTGTAAATTGCCACCAGAAGCGGATGAAAATGGTCCCATCTGTAACGGGCCCACTTCAGAGACTCAAGATCAATTTGGTCCATTTATTTCCCCGAGAGCCGCACACAATGGGGAGTTTGAGCTGAAGATCAGTTTTTTTCAATTGGATAATGGTGTTGTGAAGTGAAGTGGTGGGGATAAGGAGGAGGGCACGTTGCTTTCACACTCATCCTCATATCGCCCCGTACATACTGACACAGGAACCGCACGTACGACGCAGAGGGCTGTAGGTGACACACCCTGCCCCGCCACCTGGGCGCTTGTCTTGTTTTTACCCCTTCTATCAAATCCACGACAGTATATAGTGCTACAGGGTTATATATGTACTATTGGGTCTGTTTGACACTATATATGCGCCATTTAACTTGAATGTCCAATTATATCCACCGTCTATACACCACCGTGGACTATAGGGGACAGTTTTAAGCAAACCTACTGTCACCTATAGGTCTCAAGTCTGTCAATGAGTAGGCCTATATACTGTATATATCATAATAATAATAATAATATAATAATATTAATACTAATAATAATAATAATAATAATAACAATTAATAATACAAATAATAATAATAATAATAATAATAATAATAATAATACTACTTTATTTTATTAAATTATTTATATATATCAGTCCATAAAACAAGTGGACTACACTAGCGAGTCGTCTGTCTTCCTGCGACATCTACGGTTCTCCCAAAGAGTGGACTGCAGGCTTGGCTAGTCTGGTGGTGGTACTGCTGCTGCTAAACACATAGCTAGCCTGCCGTCCCCCCGCTCTCTCTTTAACCCATTGCGGCCACTAGATGGGGTATGATAACCGCACAGAGCCACTCACCACTGGGACTCCGGTGGGCTCCGGTGGGAGTGGAGGCTGGAGTCTGTGGTGCGGACTGAAGGGACGGGAGATGCACTAGACATATACATGCAGCTGTGACTGCTGCTGAGTTGTCCATAGGCTCTCGTTCAAGGTATATCTTTGGCCATTTCGTTTGTAAATCCAGTTTTTTTGTTTTTTGTTTGTGTTTTTAATGAATCCACTTTTATTGGTTTTATTATTATTTTATTTTATTTTTATATATTTACTAAATTAACAGTACGGATATCACTTTAAGCATGGTTAAAGTTCTAGTTTGTGTGGATTTGGTTGAGTATGTTTACATGTGTTGATATTGTTTATTATGTTGTTGCTATTAAGGTGCCAGTGCTATTCATTGTTGAATCGCTTATTGGTCTATTAACTAAATAATTTCACCCAATGTAAAATAAAAATGATCAATTTGAATTAATATTGTTACAAAGAAAATAATTCATAAATGTTGCTTAGTTGCGATTGCAAGCATTTGATCATCAAAAAGGCAGTTCACATGCAGTTGCCCATTCATGCCATGAATGAACTGCATATATATTGCAAAGTTGTAGTCTATACTAAACATTATTATAAGAATAAACATGTGTCTCACTTTCTCCTATTTGTAGTGTGTTTCCCCTTGTGCTGATCATGCTCCACTCGACCTGTACACATCACATCGTGCCAAGCTGTTAATGAATAGATAGGCCTGTAAGTTGACATAACTGCAGGCAACAGTTTACTTTACTTAACAGATTAAGGTAAACATACCACTACTAACACTTGTTCATTTAGCCGTAACAGTTCAACTCAAATCACATATTTCCCAGCAAATGCATGAATTCAACTTTGACACCCAGAAAATGTTGTGTTTTTCTCTTCTCAATTGGAAATAGCAGTTAAATAGTGTGGGGCTTACTTAACTTTAAGATGGAGTGGATAAGGAACTGAAAATCTAAAATAACTGTATATAATATACAGTTCTGTATATAATTCTGTAATTAATAAATAATTATGTGAACACCTTGGAATGTTGTTATGTTTTATATTTCTGTTAAATTAACCAACAAACATATTATTGTTGTATTGTGACTTACTCCCCTTACATATGTTAATACAAAAGTGTTTGTAACTGTAATTTAACTTATCACCATGAATAGACGGATATAAAAAGTGTGTATTTGTTGTATTAGTTTGTTGTATTATCCTGCTATATGCAACAACTAACAGTGTATAACATTGCAGGCTGTACATTGTATTGCTCATGCAATGTGGATTTGAAAATATGACCTAAATGTGCAAATGCCATAGTTTTAAACACATACTTTTAAATTGAGTGTAAAACCTTTAATCAAACTTACAATATCATGTTAGAGTTTTATCAAAAGTATTTTCTCCCCCCCCCCCCCCCCCCCATGTATATTATAGTTTGACGAATTCCCATGCTATGGTTACTATAGTATTGTAGGCCTATACACTTTAAGCTGCCGTTATTGGAAAATATTTGACCGGTCTTGAAATAGGGTGCTTTAATTAACATTGGGTTGCTTTAATTAACATTGAGTTGCTGCAGTTCTTTCAGCTTTACATTCAACTAAGTATATCATCGTGAAACATTGAACACGCATCAAGTCCATTAAATACGTGGAACATTAAAGATGAATATACCTGCTTTGAGGACCAATGTATTTAGCTTCCTTATTTTTACTGTACTTTGTGCGTGAGTTATAGTCAATGCATAGGGTGTGTGTGTGTGTGTGTGTGTGTGTGTGTGTGTGTGTGTGTGTGTGTGTGTGTGTGTGTGTGTGTGGGGGGTGGGGTGTGTGTGGGGGGGGTGTGTGTGTGTGTGTGTGTGTGTGTGTGTGTGGGTGGCTGCATTTGTCAATCTGTAAGTGTGTTGCCTATTTAAAAAACATTGAAATTAACGTGTCCTATACTTTTTTTTACGTTGTGCCTTTTTTGTTTTTTGCTTCCTTCTTTTTAAAAACACATTATCGTGGCTAGACATTAAAACAACTGTAGTTTGTTTCCAATTATTACCATTTAGAATATTAAAATACTTTCGTAAAGTCTTGATAATGTCACACTTGTCCTAAACGTAAAACGTCCGTATAGATTCTGTGAATTCCCAGACATTGAACAAAAGTCCATTGAGATTCTAATGAATGGACACGAGTTATTTTAAATAATTAACTCCAATATGAGCACATGTATTATCCACCGTGGACATTAATGCCTCTTTGGTTCAGGGAGAGTTCATTCACATCAATAGACAAATACATTTATTTTACTTGGGGCACCTATGTCAACAGTAGTTACAGGAATTACTCAGGATGCGATTCCATTATGGGATGTCAAGTCTTTTTAATGCCGTTTCTAAATGACAAAATTGTTCGGAGGAAAACAACGAGATGGCAGTTCTCAGATCCAAATAATAATAATAATAATAATAATAATAAAAATAATAATAATAATTATTATTATAATAATAATAATAATAATAATTATGGGAAAACAGCTGCCATGCATGGTGACCTTTGCAATCTCCCAGCTCACCCCTTGTGTGCGACAGGCAATGCTGAACAATGCATTTTAAATAAAGTCAAACATTTGCTTCGTGCTCTTCCCCAGTTTAAACAAGACATTTTTTTTGATGCGGGGGACGTGTGGATTTATTGTAAGTAAGAGATATAAGAGATAACCTAATCCCCGGTTGGATTGTAAACCCCCACCTCCTCCTCCTCCTCCTCCTCCTCCTCCTCCTCCTCCTCCTCCTCCTCCTCCTCCTCCTCCTCCTCCTCCTCCTATAGTTCCCCCGGTGGTGCGCTCTGCGCCGGCATCGCCGCCGTGACCTTCTTGTCTCGTTTCTCTCCAAGTAATGAATGCTTTCGGACTATTTCAGAAGGGGAGACATCTCACGAATCATCAGAAAGAAAGAACTCCATCAGCATGCTGCCGTCGAGCGCAAACAGGCGACGCGAGAGGGGGACAACCCCCCCCCATGGGTGCACGGAGAGGGCCGGTGAACTGGCGGCTCTGGATGTCAATGTAATAGACTGGCTTATGATGTGTAAATAACACGCCACTTATGCTCCTTTCCTGCTCCCACACTAACCTTCTTCTTCGTTTTTTTTGTTTTTTTTTGTTTTGCATCATCGAGCATCGCGGCAGAGGAGCGTGGTGGACCCCAGCGGGACCGGTCTCTCTCTCTCTCTCTCTCTCTCTCTCTCTCTCTCTCTCTCTCTCTCTCTCTCTCTCTCTCTCTCTCTCCTCTCTCTCTCTCTCTCTCTCTCTCTCTCTCTCTCTCTCTCTCTCTCTCTCTCTCTCTCTCTCTCTTTCTCTATGGTGGTCCATGTATGTCCCTTAAGGGTTGTTTGTATTTGCCAAATAATACTCAATGCATGTGTATTGTGTTGTCTGTTAATAATATTTAGGTTGTGTAATGCTGCCTTCATGTTGTTACATTCTTACAATAATATCAAACTCTTATAGTGCAACTAGAATCACATTGCAACTGCAGAAATGGTGGAGGAAAAGCTTATATATAAAGTTGTCACTGTAGTTATTGTTATATTACATTTTTGAAAACAAATATGTTATAATGCTATTTTATATTCAGAAATATTGAGGAAACAAAAATGAAAATTTCTTCTCAATAATAATGGTGAAAAAAAAACACTTAAAACACTTGATAGATAACATGCTTGATCAGAAAGCA
>CM051018.1:16824527-16827027 GCA_027704905.1 Muraenolepis orangiensis
TTCGTTATGACACCAAAGAACCAGCGAAAGCCACTAGATACAGGTCTAACATACAGAAAACTGCCACATTTTCTCGTATGTTCTATTTTAGGAGGAATCCTGCAGAACTGAAAGGTGTAGAGAAATGCAATGAGGTATACATACCCTGAGCATACCAGGGCTCAGTGCTGTGCGGCCAGGAGGAATGGAAGCAAGGTTTGAACCGGAGGAAAAAACAATGAAGTGCTGGAAAAGCTGGGAAGAAACCAGCCGGGTTGGTCCTGGGGCCCCGGGGCGCTCTCTCCCTATTAGGAGCGGTCAAACCATCAGGACCTGTAGTTGAACCCTGCAGGAAGGGCTTAAGTGTTTAGGATTAGGGATCTAACAGGCATCCAGAGGCCCCCCGAATCAAACCTCCAGAAATGGGGGGGGGCGGGAGGGGGGGGGTGGGGTTTGGCGGTGGAGGCGAGGCCCGGTGCTTGGCCGGCGAGAGTGTGGAGGATGTTGTTGGGTGTCGGGAGGGTGTGTGGGTGTGTGTTAGAAGAAACCCTGTCACACCTGCAGAAATGGGCCCACCGGCATTATAGGGAGGAGAAAAAGAAGGCCCCCCTCGACAAGCCAGGGGAGCGGGCCAACTCCCCCCCTCCCCCCCTCTCCCCCCCCCCTCCAGCTCCAGAGCGACAACAGCTGGGTGGAAGTGCGTGGTGGGATGGTGGTGCCGGTGGTGCCGGTGGTGGCCCAAGGGCAAGGTCAGCCAGCGGACCGGAGGGAACAGCGAGCGGATTGTTTTCACTGCCGCTATAGTGAAAACACGGAGCGGCGAGACGCTGTATGTGCCAGCTGTGGCCGAGGGGTAGCCTGCATGGGCCGCTTTCACGCTATAGAGAGAAGCCGCTAATGACCCCCCCCCCCCCCGGCCCCTGGTCCAACCTGGGTGCTCGTCTTCATCATACAGGAGACCTGCAAACCTGGGGACGGAACGGCAACTTGCTGCTCTAACTGTAGGGATAGCTTCATGGAGCGTACGGGGCCTCTAGACTCATGTCAATAAGTAGCATATGTTTATGAACGGTAGCATTCATTGTCCTTTCCTTTTTTGTAAATATGTGGGTTTTTTTTTTTATTGGTATGAATCAATAATAATGATTAGAATGATTGTTATTGTAAATATTATCATTATTATTCTTAATGTAATTATTATTATTACTATGGGGGGAATGAGATATTGGTTTGTTGCGGGAGCACACAGCAACCTGAATTCATCCATAAAGGATGGAGATCCAGCGGTGTCCTCGGGCCTAATTGCCCGGGACAGTTAACATCAAAGAAGCCGTGCTTGGGATGTAATCGGTTCATGCCACTGCCGCATTTTAATGCAGAGTTAAAAAATGTGTTCAAACATTTTAATGGAGGCCATTCTCCATCAATTCACTTTGATCTGAAATGACAAAACTTAGCATTTTAATAAAAAAAAATCCTTTTATTGCCCAAACATAGTTTGATCCCTCACGACGCTGCCTCTCTCTCTCTCTCTCTCTCTCTC
This sequence comes from Muraenolepis orangiensis, assembly GCA_027704905.1. Taxonomy (NCBI): domain Eukaryota; kingdom Metazoa; phylum Chordata; class Actinopteri; order Gadiformes; family Muraenolepididae; genus Muraenolepis; species Muraenolepis orangiensis. Next base: position 16,826,050 of record CM051018.1, read on the forward strand.
TCTCTCTCTCTCTCTCTCTCTCTCTCTCTCTCTCTCTCTCTCTCTCTCTCTCTCTCTCTCTCTCTCTCTCTATCTCTCTCTCTCTCTCTCTCTCTCTCTCTCTCTTTCTCTAGCCCACTCTCTCCACTTCTTCTTCTTCTTCTTCTTCTTTCTTCTTCTTCTTCTTCTTCTTCTTCTTCTTCTTCTTCTTCTTCTTCTGGAAAAGCAACTTATACAGGAAGTGTGTTGTAAATGGGGCCATTTGCCATAACCTCACCGCAGTATAAAGGTACAATTTTACCTTTAGACATGCACTGACAACTGCAGGAGATAAATTGCTAAATAATGGGAACCCATGATTTCGAATGAATGTGAACTAGTTTTATGGGGGAGTATACAGTCATTATTATCATTATCTCTGAATGCGGAAAAAAACCATTTCAAAGTCAAACTAAAGAAATTGCGAAAGAAATAAAGAAGCAATCGTCGTGGAAATCCCCACATAGCGGGCTAAATATTATCATTACCTTTATATGATCATTACCTTCTGAATGAGGCTTGTTGAGCTGTGCTTGTTACATGTGTTTATTGCAAAGCCAACCCAAGCCGGGGGGGGGCGGAAGATAGGAGGGGGGAGGGGGGGGTTGGGGGTTGAGGGGGTAGAGTGTCTGTGCGTGTGTGTGTGTGTGTGTGGGGGGGGGGGGGGGGTAATGCATACAGTAATGTTTCTGGGAACTCCAATCGAATGGCATGCTCCGGCTTTTTGCCAAACGTTGAAATGTTAGGAGGTGTGAGGTCTCTCCGGGGCCGGGACAAAGACCAGGAGCTCCATCATGCTCGAGCAGTAGCAGAAACAGCAGTAGCAGCAGCAGCAGCGGCAGCAGCAGAAGAGGCAGAAGAGGCAGCAGCAGCAGTAGCAGCTGTGAAGGTCTACTGTACTCCATCGATCGCTTACTACAGGAGATCATCAGATCAGAACGCGGCTGAAGCGGCCCGCTC
>CM051018.1:16834527-16837027 GCA_027704905.1 Muraenolepis orangiensis
GTGAGTGCGTGTGAACCCCTGCAGTTCATAAACTAGCTGGATGGTCCTTTTCTGTGCAATGGATGTTGACCCCGGAAGTAAACCGCTAATACAACGTCGGCGTTGTACTGTACCAACGATGATTCAGGAGATTGTGTTTGGTTACGCACCTGCACTCCATAAACAGAGGTTTATTACGTACCACTTGGAGGGTGTCTGTGTCTGCCCTGTAGCAGGCTTCATCGAGGGATTCATCACATCATATTCTCTCAGTATTTTCTGTCAGGAGTGTTGATTTAGTTCAATGTTGAGGCCCTTCTCAAAGCCATGGGTAGGATACTGAATGTTCAGCAATACTTATTCACTTACTAAACGAGTAAAACCCAAATTCGAGACATCCGATGAGCATGTGAGCATGATTTGTATTTTTTATTAAAAATAACCACTACTATTACTTTTTGTGATTTGTTTAAACTAATGGCCACAATTATGAGTGTGTCGTTTTGAACTTTTAATTGATCTGATGCAAGGGAAAACGTCAGTCGTAATTCGTGTCTGCTAGAAGTTTGAGAAAATTGGTTTCCGCCTGCATAAGAACTATCTGCTATTTTGAAACACTGAAGTGCTGACTTGGTGCTTTAATGTCCTCATTTTTTGTCAGAAACATTTAAATAAACTACAAATGTATGTCATAACTGAAATGAACCACATCATCACAAATCACATATTGTAATTTATAATTTGGTCTCAAGTAATTTCAACATTTATATGGTTCATTAAATAAAAACACTAAAAAACATTATTTGTCTTTTTCCTTTCCTGTATAATGCTTACAATGTATTTGTATTATACCTCCGACCATCAATAGTTTATTTTTTTGTTCTTGCTGCAATTAAAAGATTTTGTCAAGCTATTACCATTTATAAAAAAACATACGCTATTAAAGAATATATTTGCCATAGGCTACATTTGATTAGTTATGTTTGGTAACCTCAATTAATTTCATTGTGTTTTCTGGTTGATTTAAAATAGCATATTCTTTAGAATTAAACCATTTAATGAAGAAGAAAAAAAACCGTTGTAGGCAATCATTTTAGTTGAAGTGTCGTCATAATTTTATCCATTCAGAATAACATCTATGTAAGCAAATATATTATTTCATTGAATGAAAGCACCTTTTCAACTTTTGTCAAATATTTTTCTTCTTTTCAGACCTGTTGAGATACACTATGTGTGATCAAAGCACGGCATTACTGCACAACACTGCTTACAACTCCCCTCTCCCTTACACTCCAACCTAAGCACTTCTCCCCTTTCTCGCAGAAGAAGTCTTTGATAGGTAGGCTACTACAAGTTTTACAATGCTGTGCCCTCCCCCTTCTACCCCATACACACACACACACACACACACACACACACACACACACACACACACACACACACACACACACACACACACACACACACACACACACACACACACACACACACACACACACACACACACACACACACAGACAGACAGACAGACAGACAGACAGACAGACAGACAGACAGACAGACAGACAGACAGACAGACAGACAGACACGACAGACAGACAGACACAGACACACACGCACACGCACGCGCACAAACACACACACACAGAAACATCTAATAAATACTCCTAAATGTAAAGGATCCGGCTCAGCTCTGTAAGCCTGGGCGAAAGGAGGAGGCATTGCCGGAGCATGAGATCAAACTGTGGGATTATTCGACCCCTGTGCTGAAAAGCGGCACCACTTCAGCTCTTACCCCTCAGTATAATACGCCTCGGTCGCAGCGGACCAAACGCTGTTTGGGCCAAGTGGTGCCCCTTTCACATTTCCAGCGAGTGACAAAGGGAGAGATTGGCCAACTAACCTGCTGTTTAGATAAATAACGGTACTCAATCAGGTCTAATAATGGCCGAGCCTCTCTCTTCTCCCACGCCTATTGTCTGTTGGCAAGAGCGGCTCGAGCCGTCTCTGTCTAATTGCTGACAGATCAGATTTTTCACAAATGGCAAGGAGACTGTTTGTGGCCTTTATACCAAACCCCCCCTCCCCCCCCCCCCATGTGAATGATCATTCTGTGTATTCAAACATAGGCCAAAGAAGAATCTCAAGGTTCCACGATACCATGCATGAATTCATCATAGGAAAATGTTGTTTGATTCATTGAGAGGAAAGCTACATTTTACGATGCTCTTATACACAGCAAATGCCAAATATGAAACGTTTATTGTTTGAACTGAAACAAACGTAATGTTGCACGACTCCTTGGAGATAGATCACTGTTAGGCTTGTTTTTGCTAGAGAGGCTCTTTGTGCAGGAGGTGAACACACACATGCCCACATGTGTTCAGTGTGGTTTGTGAGGTGCATTTGATCAATACTCCTGCTTAAATAGAGAGCAATGGAGGAGCCTAGCACAACAGAGGCCCAGCAGGGCCTCTACGACATTCGAAAAACGAATTATCCCAGTAACAAATGTGAATTT
>CM051018.1:16842027-16872027 GCA_027704905.1 Muraenolepis orangiensis
TTGTGAGCCTCTCTCCTTCTTTTTTTATTAAATTTTCATCTGTGATCTAAATGTTCGCTGGGCTAAAAGCGAGGCCTTTTAAATCAGTCATCCGTCCCGAACGGAGACCTGCACCACATTAAGAGCAGCAGTGACATCACGACTGTTACCCCTTCCCCTCCCCCCTCTCCCCTTCCCCTCCCCCCTCTCCCCACCTCGTCCGCTCTCCCTAACTGCGCTCAATGCTTTTTCTTCATATATTTTCTGCTGTCCCCCACAGATGGACAATCTCGCAGCCAGAGGTTTTGTAAAAAGTGTTTAATAAATGTAATACAACCTATATAGTGTTGAAGAGAGAGGCCCAAACCAGAACCATCTGCCTCACCGTGGCAACAGACCTGGAGGACACGCCGGCCATTAAAGGGAAATGCCTTCTATTGGCTAAACATGTGGCCCTTGCTGCCATGCAATGTAGGTCATTGTTATGTGGAAAACGTAAAGCCTATGTAGGGATACATTTACGTACTGAACTGTGCTTGTATATATATATATATACAGTATATATACATATACATATATACAGAGAGAGAGAGGCCTAAACCCTTTTAAAATATATATAATATGGTTATTAGTTACTAGGGTAAAACAATAATTAACGTCAATCTGCTAGTTTGCTAGTTATATTGTTCTCATTCTTCTTTCTAACACATGGCTGCTTAGTGTATTTGGTGCTTGGACCCGTTTGACTCATTCCCAATACAAAGATCTGTGTAATGATTGCCAACCACCAAGCGATTGGCTTAATCACATTTTTTTTGCAAAAGGAATGTGAATACTGATAGGGCAAAAATAAATCTTACAGTCCTGGGAGTAGCCTATACCAGGTGCAGTGTATTACAACACACTCATGAAACCATGTTTATTACCGACACGTGACGCACACGGTTATGTGCCAAATCTGGATTGCCTTCTGGATACCCTTTTTTTTTTTTTGTTAAACAGCCCAATATTTTACAAAGCCATCGCATTTCATTTAGAGATGTTCTTGAGATAAGAGCAGTAATCTCCCTTTGATGGATGGCCTCCCATCAACCTATGGCCTGTGGTATGTACATACTGCACTGTTTGTAGCACAGTGATAAAACCAACAGAGGCAGGTGTGTTTGGTTAACATGTACTTGTCAAGTGGGGTGACATGTGCAGTTCTCCATTCATTCAAGTGGGCCCTTTATCAGCACCCCTGTGTCCCTTGCCATCATGTTTGTATGATTAACCCCTCTCAGGTGAAGTGCACTTCCATGTTGCTCACCCACCACCCATACGCACACGCACACACGCACACACACACACACACACACACACACACACACACACACACACAATAAAACAAACACACACACACACACACACACAATAAAACAAACACACACACACACACACACACACACACACACACACACACACACACACACACACACACACACACACACACACACACACACACACACACACACACACACACACACACACACACACACACACACACACACACACACAAAGAGGACGGAATATTTCTAAATTACATTCAATATATCATGCATTTATGTCATGAGTTCTGCTCCAGATACTACAATTACGATGTAATTATTACTGATGGCTTATTGATTCACTATTACTGTATTGATCTATGAACATCTATTGCATTCGATATAAATAAACGATAGTCCTCCTTTTATAGTGTCCTCTTTTTTCTCCTTTTTGTTCTTGTCTATTGTTTGTCATTATTTGTCATATTTATTTGGCCAGTCTGCCGCTTTGTTTGTGGGTGTGTCGGATATACATTCCAGGCTGCAACAGGACATGACATCACACCAGGAAGTAAAACTAGTCCCTGGCCCAGTGGATTCCAATGGCTAGAATCCGCAACGTATATTAGATTGTTTTCGGCTAATAAAAAGCGGAAAAACGACATTATTGTCCGGCAGTCGTTTGTTATGCAGAAGGCATGAACTGCTTCTTTCATTCGAGGGAGACTGCATTGAGGTAAGTCACTATATAGTACATGGCTTGTCTGAATATGAGTTCTAAGTTATAACCTGCCTGCTAGCTGGATACAGCTAACATCACTTACAGCTTCAACCATGAATACAGTAGCATAGCTTCGTCTGCTGTTAAACTGTTTTACGAATGACGATCATTCTAATTACGTTCCGCTCATCTCTCAGACCAGTATGAGTCGGTCTACCTAACGCTTTTCTAACTTTTAATGTAACGACAGTACCTTTTACAATCTATTATTCATTGCAAAGCTGTAAAGCCTGCCATAGTCTGTCACTGCTGTTGATCATAATAATTACAGTAATATTCGTCATCATCATCATCATGACTAATATGTACAGTCCTTCTCCGCATTTGCAGGTGACCTATCAGTGGCTTGGACGTGATGTGTTAAACATGGGGCTAGCTCAGGTTTACGACCTGTTTTGGCTTTTTTTTCCTTTCAATGACGAGTCGTAGTAACACTATTAACACTGCAACACATCCACAGCCATAACCAATCATGAACATGCTTTGTGCACACACAACACTAACTAGAAAGCACTAATAATACATTTTTTATTTCACTGTCACAATTGAATGCCCCACCACTACAAATTAATAACCTGCTAATAACCATGTCACTGTTGGACCTGTCTCAAAAGTGGTTCCCAACACATGTCCAAGCCACTGTTCTACAAGCAAACGGTTTGCAAGCCAAAGGCAAGAATGGAACCAATGACGCTTACACTGTCATCCAGCTCGGAAAGGAAAAGTATTCCACATCCGTGGCAGAGAAAACACTTGACCCCACCTGGAGGGAAGAAGCATCCTTTGAGCTTCCGGGGCTCCTGCTGGAGGGGAACCCGGAGGTGTACGAGCTGTGCTTCATCGTGATGCACCGGTCCTTGGTCGGGATGGACAAATTTCTGGGTCAGAGAGTGGTCAACCTCAACGAAATCTTCGACAATAAGGAACGACGGAAAACAGAGTAAGTCTCGATAAAATGTCCGGGTTTTTATTGTGTTATTGGTGCAGTTGTGGTAGCAGACCCAGCTCCCTAATACCCTTTTAGATGTGTCTTCTACGACACAAGATCCAAAGGGATGACTCAGTACATGGGCGGACTGACATCATGATAAAGGACAGGCATCACAAGCTACACAACCAAATTTTTTCCACTGCATCCCCCTTCCATCCCCATCCCCCCCAAAGGGGGGACCACACTTAGCATGAGTGGCCCCTGCAGGAATCAAACCCCTTACAGCCCCTGGCGGTGTTACTGATACTCTCTAACAGATGAGCAGGACTGGACAACTCTTCACACATAACTGGTGGTCCTGATGGAAAAAGCATGTGTCGATTATGTACTGGGGACCAGTATCTCTTTACGTCAAACCGTTTAACTCTGAAGTTGAATCCATTGTTGCTGCGCTGGAAAAAAAAATGCTAGATTTGCTCTTTCCGGTTGGGATTCAGCATTTTTTTATTCTGTACACACAAGAAGCTTAGCCATAAAATATCCCACATAGTTGGATAGATTTATATGGACATGGATTTCAGTGTTTTTAGCACTGATTTCGGGAGATGCAGCCTGCCAAATTGAATGTGGTGGAGCTGGACAAACATGTCTTGTTAGTTGTGCTGCTCAGCCTCGGTGCACACTGTTTTCAGAGACATAATGGGAGTAAATGGTACACCAGAGTCTCTCATGTATCACGTGGTGGTGTCAGAACTAATGACACTCAGTGGGTGTTGGCCAACTAAGCCCGGCGCACCCACATGCACTTCTTTTCAAAGTATGGTCCTAGATTAACCGAATGAGGCCAAAGGTGTTGACCCTTGTAATCATATTAATCTATTTCCTTGTTCCGGGAAACAGTTGCAGTGAATCATAGGTGTTGACCCTTGTAATCATATTTATCCATTTCCTTGTTCCCGAACAGTTGCAGTGAATCACAGTTCACAATCGGCACAGAAACTGGAACGGTTTTGTTCATCCACAGCTTAATACTGTCTCACAGCAGGCACGCTGTAATGGATATTTCTCCACGTAACTCTTTGGCCATATCCCGAACCACAGGCACCCTGACAATCAGGCCCGCACTGTAGATAGTACTGTGCCGTATCTGTGTCCCGCTTCGTCTGTGGCTGCTTCACAGTGTTGTTTTGAGTCGGCGCCCCGAGGAGGAACGTCCGTCCTGATATCCGAGCAGGCCGGCCCTAATTATCGAGCACCTGTGTTTGTTGAATGTGTGGCTGTTCCCACGAGTGGCGCGGCAGGGCGGCGATGTTGTGGTGGGAGGTTTTGTTCGGCCTTGACGCGCACGTGAAGTGCAGGCCCCCCGGCCCACAGCCTCAGCATGGTTCAGCCGGGGGCTGTGGCTGCTCGTCACACTGGGATGCAAGAGCCGACGGAGCCCTTAGGCGAGACCCCATGAGAGGGACCGTTTCTTAACATATTCTTCTGTTTTCGTTTTTTTGTTATGGTTGTGTTAATAGGAAAACTGACATGGCAGGTGTGTATGTAATCCAGAGGAAATTCACAGGACCGCTTTCTTTAGCCTGTATGAACCGCAGGGCTGTCCTGTAACGGGTTGTTAAAACAGCACACCGTTGCACTGACTAAAGGGCAGATTTGTGCAAATGTCACATTTTTCGTCATGGTTAAGTCATAAATCCCATTACTTTTGCTGGGAAAAGCAAAGAAGGTGAAAACAAATAGATACCAGGAGCAGTGGCGCACCATCATTATTTAATGCTAGGCTATTTTTTCTAACATTTAGTTTGCGGGAAATAATGTTTATCCTTTGAATAATAAATGTTTCCCCTCATGAAATTCCAATAAAATTCAGTCAAGTTAAAGAAATCTATAAGGCTGTTCTATTTGTATAATATGTTGAATTGCTTTTGGATCACAGCTGTAAGAATACACACGCTTATTGGTTGGCCACAAAGTTCCCGAAGAGCATAATAAAACACATGACAAGAAATACATGCAGCTACAATGTTTGGGCTGTGGTAGGTGAAATAATCTAAATAATGGTTTTTTTTTAAATATAAATAAATGTCAAAATCTGACTTGGAAATTAATAGTATTAAGCCTATTCCATGTTGTGCCAATGGCAGTAGAAGCTATGTACCTTCGATCTGACACTTTTATACATCCACCTGCCTCGGTAACTGGTGGAGAATCAATCATTTACGCTTGTTTTCTTTCTGAAGTATTGTAACCTTATATTGTGTGGACTATCTTAACATGCTGCCAATGTATTGCCAATCTGTTGCTTTTTTTTTTTTTAGCTGGTTTGCATTGGAGTCCAAGCCGGGGAAGAAGAGGAAGGAGCGAGGCCGCATCCAGGTCAGCATCCAGTTCATGAGGAACAACATGACGGCCAGCATGTTCGACCTGTCCATGAAGGACAAGCCTCGCTCGCCCTTCTCCAAGCTCAAGGGCAAGATGAAGGGCCGCAAACGCGACAGCTCCTCGGACACCTCCTCCGCCATCCTGCCCCGCTCGGCCCTCTGCGACCCGGAGCCCCAGCAGCAGCCTCTGCGTGGCCCGGAGGCCCAAGCTCGGCCCGAGGCCAAGGCCAAGAGGCCGCTGCTGGCTGGTTCCCATAAGCTCTCCGCTGCCCACTCCATGTCGGACCTCATCGGCACACACTTTCGGCCCAAGCTGGACTCCATGAACTCCATAGATGAAAGTGGTGGTGAGGAGAGATTAAAAAATGAATAATAACATTCTACAATACACAGCCTGACTTGGGCTGCTCAGTGTATCATAGCTTACCATTTTATTATGAATTTCCTGTAGAAACACACTTTCTCAGAAATGAGTACAAAATATTTGGTCTATCATATCACATATTGATATTACAACGCAATGGTGATATGAATTTTCACACATCCTACAGGCCCAGATGGCTGGTATGTTCAGCCTGAGCCTTATCTTCAGTGTTGTCTTACTTTGATAAGCCCACAAATATTTGATAATGCTTGTATTGTAGTGCCTGTTCAGAACACCTGCAGAGAGACACAGCAACTCATGATATTTCCCTACATTACACAACAGCGATTCAGGTAGTGAATCAGACAAAGATTTGGCTGGGTGTAATTTCGCTTCACAAACTTAACAGAACACGGAGAAAAAAAAACACCACAACGTCAGCAATAAACCCCCCAAATGTACAGTATAAACCTTGGAGAAACATATCAAATGTGTATTTTGTACAGGAGGCCCCCACCGGCGCTCCCAGAGCGACGTGCCCGACTACATGGACGGCGAGCCGCCAGGAGACCCCTTCGGCAACATTGGCGACAGCCTGCCACAGAAGTACGCCACGTTGCCCCGCAACCGCAACCCCAACCCCTTCGAGGGCGAGGCGTGGGAGCAGGGGGGGGGCGGCGGCGGCGAGCGGCGGGAGAAGAAGGAGAAGGTCAGCCTGCTGGAGCGTGTGACGGGCAAGAAGGACCCCCGCAAGGCCGCCAACGGTGTGCGCACCAGCAGCACCAGCGACCTGTTCTCGCCCAACCCCTTCGGTGGCCACGCCCAGAACACCAATCCCTTCAAGAGGTACCCAACTCCTTGGTTTAAAACATGCTGTAAGAAGAGGGCACTCGGTAGACCGCGTACTTCATACCGCCGCACCAAAGTGTGAGATCCTGGATCTGGATCAGTGCCAAAATTCGAATCTTCAATCCGATTTCTGCCCCATTCCATACATACTATTTGGCGTTATTTCGCTAACTAGACAAATAGGGGTGAAAACATAACCTCCGGTCCATCCATGGGCGGCAGTAGCTCAGTCTGATTTGGCTTGGGGAACCGGAAGGTCTCCGGTTCAAGTCCCCGAAACACCCGGGAACTGCCCAGGGGCCCTTGAGCAAGGCACCAGACCCCTACACTGCTCCCGATGTGCTGGCTGTCTCCTTGCATGGCTGACTCGCCGTCGGTGGTTGAATGGGTATATTAATGGGTAAATGTGAGACATGACTTGTAAAGCACTTTGGATAAAAGGCAGTCCATTTACCATTAACATGTATGTGACTAATAAGATGGATTCAATCAATCTTCGATGGCGGAGGTAATGACTCCCAACACCAGGTATCTGACCCTAACCGGATTTTAAACCATGCTGGTATGTTTTAAAGGGTTTAGTGAATAGGACACTTTTGAGTGCATGCCTTTCAAGTACAAGTACAAAAAAAGCAACATTTAGGATATAAGCAGTTAAGAAACTGGAACCGTAGTCTCGGCTTCATCTAGCCTCTTGTTTTTATCCAAGGACTTCCTTTGTTCTGTCTAGAAGACCGCTGCATTGTGAACACTATGGACAGTTTTTGATTGCACCCATCCTATGTAATTTTTATTTTCCTGCACACAGAGGCCAGGTATTGGGCGGGCACTGTGTTTAAGTCCTGGCTAATCAGACTGAAAGGTGTCATTAGTGGCTCTTTAGAGAGCCGGGGCTTGATAACAGAGCCCTCTGAGCTACTGTAATGAGATCTTTCAGAGAGATAAACCAACCAATTAACCACTTATCTCTCTGTAGACGCTAGCCCATCATCCATACCGCTGCCTCTGTGAAAGCGGATGGATAAAAGCAACAGGGGTTTGAACCATTATTTATTTAATATTCAATTATTATATTATTGTTTATTGATCTGATCCCCACCCATCCCATTTTTTTTTTTAAGGTTATGCTTTTACATTTTTTTTATTGGAGATTGTGTTGCTGTTTTTCAGTGATAAAAAGCAGACAGGAAAAGAAGACCTCAAGTTTGGCCAGAAAACCAGAGACGGCAAGAAAAATGTAAGAGGCTCCACCAGCCACTCACACAATGCTGGTCAATTGTTGCTTATGGGGGGGTCAAAATAATTGTGATTTGAGGAAAAAAATCCCCTCTAAATCTCTTTGATTAATTATAGATGAGATAGAATAGATTTTAAAGTCCTGGTTCGTTGTATACGTACTGGGGTGCTCTGCCAGTACTACAGACCATTCCGTTTTGACATTGTAGTGAATCAAAGCAGTTTATAATCCAGAGGATCCAGTTTTTTTTTTGGTTCCATACAATAGAGCGGACTGGAGCCGGTAACAGCGGTGCCATCGAGTGACCATACGACCATTTCGCCATTGCAGACTTTTTAATTGAGAACTTTCAGTCCCCTCTGACAATTGCAGCTGGTGACTGTGATCTCTGAGGCCTTTTGAAATATTCAGAGTTGCCATTCAACTAATTAGCAGACGCAGACACTCTTGTTTGTCATCTCTGATCCCGTCATTATACGGAGCGGTGTGAAAATGTGGTCTCCGAGGTCAGGCGGAGTAGTTTTTTTTTTGTTAAACTCGCTGTGTAATTGGAGGGTTTTCCTTTTTTATTTTATTTTGCTTCTTCTTCTCCTTCTCTTTTTGTTTAGCTTTAAGGGTAGTTAGTGTTTTAAAGGTAACTGTCATCATATACTTCATCCCTTTTATTTTAATGAGCATGTGCAGTATTTTGCCCTGACCTCGTTTCTCCTCTTCAAGTGTATGCCCCCTTTACATTTTTAGTTGTTTCCCCCCCCATCCCTCCCCAAAAAACAAAACAAAATACCCCACCATGACAAAAAGAGAAGGAAGGTATTTCTATGTTAGTGATAGGGGGGGTTGGACAAAGTGCCGGCTAAATGAGAAAGTGAACGCTGATAATGGCTTTCCTCACCTTCCTCTGCGGGTGTTGAGGGCTGTCGGTAGCCACACATGTGCCCCTGTGTAAGCAGCGGCACCCGGGCAGACATGGCACTTCCCATTTCCTCTGCTTCCACCAGCTAATTAACCACATGAGGGGGGTGGGGGTGGGGGTGGTGGTGGTGGTGTGGACAGTGAGGATTTCAAAGGGCTGAGCTTTTAGAGGCTGAGCTCATTAGAAACAGTAATGAGACAAGTGGAGAATGCCAAGTGTGCGCCTTATCTCCTTCTCACTGCTGATCGCAGAGAAATGGTCATCATTACTGTGCCAGTTCATGGTCATTTCCAGGCCTTTGTCGCTGGCTGCTACGGCGCTTGATTAGTGTGTGTGTGTGTGTGTGTGTGTGTGTGTGTGTGTGTGTGTGTGTGTGTGTGTGTGTGTGTGTGTGGTGTGTGTGTGTGTGTGTGTGTGTGTGTGTGTGTGTGTGTGTGTGTGTGTGTGTGTGTGTGTGTGTGTGTGTGTGTGTGTGTGTGTGTGTGTGTGTGTGTGTGCTATGGAGAGAGAGAGAGAGGCTGTTATGTGGGAAAGCGGGCCTAATTTCCTTGGGGTTGACTGTCTCCTATTGCTTTTAAAAGCCCCAGCAGTAGTATTTCCCCCTGTAAGATGGCTTTATGTTGTCTGTAGAAATTGGTGACTCTGTCTGTTCTCGAAGCGTCCCCTGCGCTTGTAAGCCTCACAGTAGCCTCCTGTGTGTTGTGAAAAACGATAAGATACGGGCAGAGCTGACCCAATCTGGGCTCTCCCTTTTATATACAGCGAGGGCAGGCCGACTGGTGCATGGGAGTGAGAGCTGATAAGCGTGGTATTTAAAACAGGGTTAAGACTTAGCTGCTCTCGCCGTACGGGGGAGGATGCCCAGTGCTGGACTGATAAAGTGGTCCCTCATTAAAAATGATAACGGCTCCTCTTGTGCCCTTGCAGTATGGTCTGCACGTACTGTACCACAGCACCACCTCCTCCCCCACCACACACCACCACCACCACCAACAAAGATACGGCTCAGGCTTGGGTTGGATTCAGGGTCTGACCTTTCTATTAGTTAGATAGGCTGGCACATTGTCCCACAGAATGTACTGAAAGCCTAATGTGGGCCTCTCGAGGAACTGATAGGTTTGCCATACCCTTTTACCTGCCATTTTATGTGGCTAATGTCTATCCTTTTCTTTTGACAGAATAATTAGCAAGATATTATGTCAATGTAAATAAATGGGGAGGGAAAAAAAGCGAATTTGCCGTTGGAAGACGTCAGCTGTCATCAAATTGCATACACACCTGTCAGAGCGAACCCCTGAGAGAAAACGTTGTATTTAAACCAACAAAAATGCAGCTTATTTTATTCGTTGCATGTGGAGTTTGTATATTGGGAGTTATTTATTTTTTTGTTTTTTTCCTATGCTAAATCAACCCAAACCAACATGCATGCATTCATGCTTTTTTTCTTTTTTCTTTAGGAGACCCCCCAGGAAACGGTGGCTGCCTACAGCGGCCTGACGTTTGAGGAGGTGGTGCGGGAGCTCATCAAGCAGAAGGAGGTGGTGCGGAAGAAGGACTCCCACATCCGGGAGCTGGAGGACTACATCGACGACCTGCTGGTGCGTGTCATGGAGGAGACGCCCAGCATTCTGCGGACGCCCTATGAGCACAAGCGGAAGGCGGGTAAAATCTCTAAAAAGAAGTGAGGCTCAAAAAACAAATATTTTATTATTATTTGTTTTGGACTCTGTGAGGTGAAGTCGCAGAAGAGTTAGACGTAGTCGGTAGAAAGTACTTGCTGGAAAATAAGTGCGTACAAATGACTTTGACAAATGCCAAATGTATGATCTATTTTTTATTTCCTTAGAAATCTTTTTTTTTTACTCTATTGGGAGTAGTTGAATGTAAATACACATGTTTAAAGTATTAGTTCCTTTAGGGCATATGCAGTGGTTTTCTCTTTGGTATACATTATATACCATGTTGATTTGGATTTTCTTTTATTTTCTTTCGATTTACCAAGTGAACTAATGGTGCGCCATCTTGCCGAACAATCAAACCCTTTTCACGCTGGAGGTCTTGACCACCACCAATGCCATTTTGAAGCTATACTGACAAGACCAATAATATTCCCACCCCCGACTCTTACCTCAAAGAGTTGTGGCCATTGATACTTTAAAATGATACCATAGACACACCGTTGATGAAGTAACCCAAAGCAGATCATAGAGAACGTCCTTGGTAAATAATTAGCCAGGGATATTAAGGATAGAAAGGCTAAAGTTCAGATGAACACAAGTCTTCCTTGTGTGTTTGGTTCCCCATCTCCTACGGATGCCAGCAGCCCATAGTGTGACCGTAACCTCAATACCCTAGTAGCAGTGCTGTGCAGTTTGCTGAGAGATATCTGTGTCGAGCTATTGATCATATGGCATCATACTCTTAATTACTCAGTTTACATGTAGGGCACAAGTCTTAACGATGCTACCCAAACTACGGTCCGCTTCAGGCCACACTTAGCCAGTAAGCTTCCAGAGCCCCCTTACCAGAATAGCCAACGCTGCTTGTTTACTGTGGGTAAACGATTGCGTAACGATCTTTATTTATGAATGCAATGCCGTTCAATGATGCCATTTCATTTGGAAGTACGTTACTCCACTGAAGGCAAAGCCCTGATTACCACCATCACGTTATCACAGGTAATTTATCTGCTTTATAATGTGCAACTGGTGCAGAAACTATTACACTATTTTGATATTTTTATTTTTTCATCACTTTGCAATCAATTAACATACTCATTCATGTTTACATCATTTTCACCGACACAAAGTCCAAAACTAAATGGTAGTATCATCCAAGAGGCTGAATGTTCAATAATGAATTGGCTTGATCGAAGCTTGCACTCTTGTTTCTGTTTCTGCTTCTGTTCATGTTTTTCGGGGGGTGAAACTCGGCGTCCCACAACGTAAAGTGGTCCTTTACGTTGTCTCGGGGGACATTACAGTACCTTTTTTTGAATCGCTTCTCTTTCCCTCCCCCTCCCCCGGGAGATGTTTTAATGGGGTCGAGGTCAGGTGACGGTGGAGGAAAAGGAGCAATGTCAGAAGCACAGCACATGTCAACCTTTAGCACCGGCACCGCCTGCATGCATGTTCAGGATCATTGTTCTGGTGGACATATATCCTCCTCGGAGCAACCGAAGGAACGGCGGGGCTCTGTAGAATAGATCAGGGCTTCTGTACGGCCATGGTGTGATTTTAATTTTAATTTTATTATTATTATTATATATTATTTTTTTTCAAATCCTGTACATTTACAGTCACTGTCGATGGTATTGGACATCGCCAAAGTTGACCTACTAGCAGCTAAAAACAAACTGGAAATAACTAAATGGCCTTTTTCTACTTACTTAAAGTCTTCAGAGGTATGAACCACACCGACTTTTGAGCATTACAATCGCAAAGTAATAGGGCCCTATTTATTATGTCAGTATTTATTAGTTGATCTAAAAACAACAACATTCTCTGTGGAGCATACTAAATGATACTTCAATAGATCATTTTGAGGCAACTAGTGAACATGATATTTATTTTCTGATACAAGCATGTTTCGGTTTTGAATCAGTTAGAAATTGCCCAAAATTGCCATTATTTAATTTGTTTTTACTATCGCCATCATTAACACTGGACAGTAATGTATGGTTGTGTCCTTAATATGCATTTTGATGTCCAGGCCCAGAAGCATGCATTTCAGACACACATCACGGGATACAGTTACATACCAACCAAGGGTACCGTACGTACGGTATACTGTTACATGAAACATCTTCCCTACTGACTGCATTGAACCATGGGTGAAATAATTGTTCTTCTCTGTTTGCAATTACTTGCAACAGAAAGGTTGGTTTGGGGGGGGGGGGGGGGCCTGAACAGTGAAACTGAACTGTGAGAGCAATTGGTGGCCGAGGTCAAGTGCTTTTAAACTCATGAAGACCAGGCCGTGCTGGGAATAAAAAGTATGTTTGCGAAGTGAAAATGTCACTTTATGTCCGATTGCAAGGTCACACGTACATTTTTGACAGTTGATCGGCTTTTACCGAAGGTCCTCTTTGCGTTTAGTTTCCATATTTGGCACTACTCTCTTAATTACACGTGTAAAAATGCGCTACTAAATGTTACTAGTAGTTTAAACTAGTGTTAACAATTATTATATATATATATATATATATAAATATATACATGATTATATTTGGAAGAGGTACTTAAAGGAGGGTTGTTTTTTTCTTCTTCTCTGGAATGGGCAGTGCCGATCCTTTGTTTTATATCGGTGCTCTGGTTTAGTTACTAATTTAAAGGTTTACATTTGTTACGTTTGAAGCCAATGTAATGAAAATGAAATGGTTAAAAAAAGGTGTACAGTTTTAAAACACGCTTTTGTCTACTGCTAAATGTACACATTTACTCTGAGGAATCTTAACATTGCGTTGTGTGGAAGCATGTATGTGTCACCCTCGCTCAGAGGATCTGAGCCTACTTGACCCTTACCCCTTTCTGCTGACCTGGACCCGTTAGTCTCAGATGAGTTCATCTGAGAGAGGGGTTTTTTTTTTATTTATATTTGACCTTTACACTGTATTTCACTAACTCACATGTGTGACAAAGTGATATACCAGATATATTTGGAATTTTACAAGTTTAATTTAGAGCAAAAGTGAAGTTGGCAAATACAAAACACTCCCCCCGCCCACCTCACTAAGTGTTAACCTGCTATACTTTATAAAAAAAAATGTCTGCTGCTAAGTGAGTCTGTCTGAGGTTAATACATTTACATTTTGTGAGTCATTGCTAATTCAGAGCCAACATTTCCCTAAACTGGATGTACGGTGGTTGGCTTTGGAATGCGTCATTGTCATAATGCTTTTATTCATGAAGCTTTACACTAATGAGTTCATTGAACCTTTGTTGCCTTTTGAAGTGTTTGCCATTCTCAAAGTATAGACTATTTGAATTGTTCTTTCATAACCCCGTGTTGTAAAGACACAGAACTGTTTACTTAAATTTGGACCATATTTATTCTGTTATGCTGCCTCATGTGACACAAATTTATGTTCCTACTGCACACATTTGTACACCTTTTGCAGTTTATGAAGGACTACATTCCCTTTATACAGTAGACATTAAAATACATATTTAGGAATTTAATTAGGCTGTATATTATTGTATTTTATTGTCACTGGCCCCTTTTGTGTAATTACGTTTGGAAAATTGAAATAAAAACATTAACTTATGCCGTTTCAACAGAGTCCAACTTTGTAAATTTAGTGCTAAAAATAGAGGAAAATATAGTCTTATGTTGCATTTTATTCTCAAAGAAATGTATGTATTATTTGGTCTGCTTTGCTATCGAGTGCATAACAAAAATATAATTCAAATATATAATTCATATAATATATATTATGTGTACGGCTTTAACAAAGTATAGCCCTATGTTAATTTTTACGTTTTCAATATTGGCACCTATCACATAAATACTAAATTTGATCATTTCATTTGCGTGTGTGTGTGTGTGTGTGTGTGTGTGTGTGTGTGTGTGTGTGTGTGTGTGTGTGTGTGTGGTGTGTGTGTGTGTGTGTGTGTGTGTGTGTGTGTGTGTGTGTGTGTGTGTGTGTGTGTGTGTGTGTGTGTGTGTGTGTGTGTGTGTGTGTGTGTGTGTGTGTGTGTGTGTGTGTGTGTGTGTGTGTGTGTGTGTGTGTGTTAGAAACAAAAATAACCTCACTTTTTACTGGTAAGTATTTATTGCTTTATACATATGTATATATATTTATATATACACAATACCGAGCAAAGATGTTACACAGTTCACCTGGCAAGGGTTGATGTGCATTTAAATACTCTTTATTTATCATTATTTCATCTCAATATCTTCTTGTGCCACAACGGTATGCAATATTATATTTATCAAATGACGTATTGCTGTTGATCATCTTTTCTGTGTCATTTTTAAACTTTTATCACATTTAATACAATACTTACAGTTAGGCATCAGGAAAGGGAAGGAAGGGTTTTGATGGACTCCACGATGTTCATAAAAGTATTGACTTTTAAATGGAATGCAATATAACATGATGAATAGCAGCAGCTGTAAGTACTCATTTAAGAGCTGTGCATTAGAGGCACTCTAATGAATTGTCATTTTGATGCAATCTACGGGATGTTCTTTGGGAGCACAAGCACAATTGTATTTCTGTTTACACTGTAAATACACTGTACAAAACGTTAAAGTACCATTTTTAGAGTTGCTGTTTTGTTGTCCAGCTTCCATTTGTCTCTGTGCTCAAGTTGCTTTTTCTTTTGTTCTTCCTGCAAAACGAACAGCCAGTTTTCTAGGTAAATCCAACTTGCAACAAATGTACGTGAAACCTATATGCGATAATAACCTATAACCTCTTATTATATTATTATTTTACGGTGCCTTTAATGGGCGCCTTTCCTTCTGCTGTCGGTTGTTAATTTGTATACTTTTGGGGTAAATTCACTGGTGCACGTTGCTTACTCTTCTTTTCCAGACCATTTATAAATTGAAGATTGTTCAAGTCTCGCTGCATCATGATCCTCCTTGAGAAAGATCCAGTGTCACGAGCAGAACTCGAGGGGAACTAAGTAGCTCACTGGCCTGCTTAAGCCCCGCAATGGCAGCATGCTTTCCTAATTAATTTTTAATCTTGGTGTATTAAGTTATATTCTTTTTCTAAAAAAAAACACGGTACACAAATAAGTGTGTAATTGGGCTTTATGTAGGTGTCACCTGTTGTATTCATAAGCTAATTGGAAAACTCTTTGTCACCCTCACACCTTCATTGGCGGATTGGATTTCACAGAACCCAGCTATTGTATGGCAGTGCCACGTGTCACCTGAACACACGCCGATGAACGCCCATTAGTTCTCTGTTCATTATATCATATGGCTGTAATTTGAGGAAATATCTCGCAAACATGTTTTATGTAAGATGTTGTGTGTTGGGTCACTGTAACAGGTAGAGAGATGGGGGGGGGGGGGAACCACGACACACGTGTGCCAGACAGGGCCACGCGTGGGGTAACCTGCGCTACCCTTTAAAAATGGATGGGCGTCATTGCCAGGATCAGTGTCACCGCACACGCGTCTGAATGGATATGCCTGCGGCAATCATAAGAGGAGCCGATATGAGGGAGGAAATTTTACCAGATGGATGAGGTGTTTTTCGGGAGAAAACCAGACCTTTCCCTTTGGACAGCTGGCCTGAACTTGTCGGATGATCGGAGGCCAGATGTCAAGTCTAGATCTCCTCCCCCCCAGGGTAGTGGACCCCACCCACTTGGCTAGTTTGGCCCTTCTGAAAGGGTGCTTGAGATAAATCAGATGTCGCACACGCCAGCATTGTCCATTGTGTCTCTATTGTCCACCCCTGATTGGTACCACGCGTCTGGTGTCGTATGAACAAGGCCAGATGACAACCATAAGACACACGGTCTGCTCACACTGTCCCCTTCAGACACACGCTTGTTCTTTGACATTAAAAAGTATGTTTTGTCTAATGAGATCACGATACGATTGGAGCCGTCACAAATTTGTCAAGTCACTCAAGAGCATATATCTTGAGGTAGTAAAGATAGTATCTTCAATCCAATAAATCTTTTTTATAACACACAACAAATGTTAAAACGTTTCCCGACAGACACATTTATGTTCTAATAAGTACCGGGACTCCGGTGTTTTGTAAGACCAACGCAGTGTAAAACCAGCCTTGGATGACATATTAATATTTCACACAGTTTTTTCCCTATTTTCCCTATTTTCCATCCACCGCCACAAAATGTCATGTTCCCATCACACACACAAAAGCAAACATTTTATCGTTCAACCCTTTTGTGGATTTTGCTATTGAAATATATATGACTGGAGCCTCTCTCTCTCTCTCTCTCTCTCTCTCTCTCTCTCTCTCCTCTCTCTCTCTCTCTCTCTCTCTCTCTCTCTCTCTCTCTCTCTCTCTCTCTCTCTCTCTCTCTCTCTCTGTCCTGGCTCTCCAAAGAGAAGACCAGTGGGATTACTGTAAAGGTTGTTTTTTTTAGTTGGCATTGGTTTGAGGAGACCCAGTGCATTGTGTCTGGCGCTTAGTGAGGGGGGGGGGGGGGGGGGGAAGTAGGGGTGGGGGGAAGGGGATGGGGTTGAGCCCCTGGGAGTTTGAGGTTCCATGCCGGACCCGGCAGAAGGGCTACTCGCTGTAATGGCTTGGGGGGGGGGGGGGGGGGTGGGTGTGCCTGCAGGGCGCCCTCTCTCATTATCGCTGTCTGACCAGCACGCGGCGAGGAGTTATCGCCTCCCCAAAACCCCCCAAATAAAGGGCCCAGGAAACACTAGCTGTCAGGCGCCACGCCGCTTGCCTACGTCATATTTAGTCTTGTCTGTAATTGACATTACACAGATCCATGTCGACTGGGAGACGACTCGGGGGGGGGGAGGGTGGGGGACGTGTGAAAATGGGACAATAACCCGCAGGTTGAAATTAACTGAAAAACAAAAGCTCGATAATCTCACTTGTCACCGTCAACACAAGGTAATTAGAGGCGACCTCTGTCACTCGTCACACAAGCCTGACACTAAGCCCCTAACAAGTTGGTTTGCAGATATGAATCTCCTCACGGTTCATACTTCCTCTAGTGTTTCACTGGTTAGTTTTCGTGCGTCGTCTGTACTATTAGCTATCCAACGTTTTGGTTGAACGTGATTGATTCGTCGAGTTGAGTTTCTCATCAGTGAGCGTTGGCTGCCTCCATTAGACATAGCTGTAGCCTGCGTGTTAGGTGGATCACATTAGAACTAGATACAACTGTTTGAGTAAACTAAAGCCATGCTTAAAGCTAGAGTAATACAATCAATCAATCAGTCATCTCTCGACTTCACAGCACAGGAGAGCCCTGCTGGAATGCTGCTAAGCTGCAGATGTACCAGCCAAATTACTCCAGTGGGGAATTACCAGACCATAAATCCAGATGTCATGAGAATGTCTGTAGCCTATTTCACGGTAAAACATTCATGCAACTTGTTTCCATTACCTGCATAAAGAATGTCTCGCCCCCGCCGGGCTCATGTGGTCTGGGCTGGGCTCATCCAAGTCCCGTCGCTGTCGGCAAATCTAAACATGTTTGCATCCAAACACGAAAATCATAGGGATCTGTGACGGGAGTGGCCCCCCCGTGGCACTGCGCCGTGTCCTGACAGGTCCTCAGAAACCAACCATCTGGGAAATGTCAAACTGTGAGAGCAACTAATCATTGTCTCCCAGCTCTGTCGTGGGGCCTGTGTGTAAATATGAGGCATGTCACGGCGTGCAGTTTACCCTCGGTTCGATTTAAAAGACACCGCACACAGTACAGTACGAGACGCCTGCCGTCTGTGGTCGTCCAATCGACGAGGATTTGACCCCAGACATTTTAGTTGTTGTTTTGGTTGTTGTTGTGGGTTTTTTTCTCCACGGTATTTATGCAGTGTTCATGTAAACAGCAGGCAAACACAATTTCTGGTGTTTGCCCTTCAAAACACTACACAGTGCCCACTGGCATCAGTCAGTTTGGCTGGCACCACGCGTCATTATTGCTAATTAAGATGTATAAATATACTGTCTGGCGCTTGACTTGTTGTTTGCAATGCATCAAACTTGAACGTGCCAGAGTGGAGGGGGGGGGGGGGTTGGTGTGCTCTGTTGCCGCCACCGCACTGTCACAGCACCGCATCTCAGCTGACATCCATTCTAATGAGGACACTGAACAAGCCCAGGTCTGAGAGAGAGAGAGAGAGAGGAGAGAGAGAGAGGAGAGAGAGAGAGAGAGGAGAGAGGATAGAGAGAGAGAGAGAGAGGGGAGAGAGAGAAGGAGAGAGAGGAGAGAGAGAGAGAGTTGTCTTGTCTGGGGTTGCGCTCCAACTAAAATGGGCGGCTGCCAATGTGGCGTGAAGAGTGGCGTCAGGGTCTCTCTCGTACAGAGCGCCCCCCCCCCCCCTCTGCTCATTAGAGCCGATGATGGTGAAGAATGGCTTCGTCTGGTGGTTGTGGTGAGGGGTCTTGGGGGATGCGGGGGGGATGGGTGAAGGGTAAAGGACCAACTCGACAAGCTATGACGTCACACAGCGGTGTCATCCTGTCTGAGTCACACTTTTATTTTCTTCCAGCGCCTATAATTTAGTTAATAAGGTATCAGGCATGCATTTTTCTTTTTTTACCCTTTCATCAGCCAGTATTAGGAAAGGTTTGTGGAACGTCTCTACCCCCTAAGGACAGCCAGACAGACAGACAGCCTGCCAGACAGACAGCCTGCCAGATATACAGCCAGATGTTGATGGGAATCTCACTCATTAACTTTCTCTCTCTCTCTCTTTATGATTTCTACCTGGGAAGCGATCTGCTAAACTCCACCCAGGTCGGCCGAGGCCTGCCAAAGAATACTGTGCACATATCTCCAACTTTCCTCACTGAAAATGTTGTTGAAATATCAATATGTTGTGCTTCACAGTTCTTCATGGTCAGCAGTAGAGGGTACACACAACAACTAAACCCCCATGACAGACCCACCACTGTACACCAAGAAGAAGCAGCTACTCCTCTGTTGTGCCTCATTAGAAAGTACAGCAATGTTACAGTTGACCAATTAAATACAATTATGTAATCTTCCAAAAAATAGTTAGGCTCCAACGATCCAACGATGGTGTGACTCCCTTTAAAAAAAACAAAAAACGAAATGCTCCGTAGGCATTCTCCCACAGACACGATTTAATTGGCCTTAAATCAAATTAATTTCAGATGCATTATGGATCATGCTGTTATAAAATGAATGATTGCTGAGAAATCTGCTCGCATTGAATACAAAGGCATACAGTTTATTGGAATAATGGCTCAGCACTGTATCCCGTTTCGCACAAGGTGATGTGGGTGGAAGCTATATATATACTGTATATATATCTATATATATAGATATAGATATATATATATACAGTATATATATATATATAATATCATTATATAATATCATGCACACAGAGTAGCTCAGGAGGTAGAGCGGTCGCATGCTGGTTCGATCCCCCGGCTTCTCCTATCAAAAACCGTCGAGGTGTCCTTGAGCAACACACCTCACCCTAACTGCCCCCGACGTGCTGGCTGTCTCCTTGCATGGCTGGTGCAAGGAGTCGCTGGTTGAATGTGTGTATGACTTGTAAAGCGATTTGGATAAAAGCGCTATATAAAAGGCATTTACCATTAAAAGTCCATTTACCATTTATGTACAGTTAAAATCGATACCAAATACTGCCTGTGAGGGTTAAATTACTGAAAGCTATTGTAAATAAGCATCATTCAAGAGTACCAACAGTATAGCCAAGTTCTCTGAACACATAGGCCTAGTAGTCCAACCACAAGCCCATAGACACAGACACTGTGTGTGTGTGTGTGTGTGTGTGTGTGTGTGTGTGTGTGTGTGTGTGTGTGTGTGTGTGTGTGTGTGTGTGTGTGTGTGTGTGTGTGTGTGTGTGTGTGTGTGTGTGTGTGTGTGTGTGTGTGTGTGTGTGTGTGTGTGTGTGTGTGTGTGTGTGTGTGTGGTGTGTGTGTGTGTGTGAGAGAGAGAGAGAGAGAGAGAGAGAGAGAGAGAGAGAGAGAGAGAGAGAGAGAGAGAGAGAGAGAGAGAGAGAGAGAGAGAGAGAGAGAGAGACTGACCATCATCATTAGGGCTGTACACGCTCCGTTCCCAGCTTCCAATAATATTGAATGTCTGCCAGTGTTCTTTAAAGTAACATCGCTACGCGGGGGGGCAGCGGCTAGCTATAGCCTGCTATCGAGGTTGGGGAAAAAAACTTGCCAATTTGCAATCCAGGTGCCTTTAGATGGTTGTGCAGGTGCCTCTCACTGTTGTGTTACAATGGAAGCTGTTAAGTATTGGCACACAAGTGTCTGTGAAGCGGTACAAGGTCCTGTGAGCTGTGGGAGTTCTTGCCTGCAATTAATTATGTCGCCCAAGTTTTGACACATAACATTATGCTGTCAGTCCCTTGGAGGGATGACATTGACGTCTCCATCCCTCTGGGGTCTATTGCTGGCTGTCAGTTACTCTAAACACACAGGGAGAGAGCGTGGAAGGATTCTGAAACCCCAAGTGTGAGATATATATTACTGAAAGGCATCTTAAAAGAAGTATGTAGCATACAATGAATGCATGCACTTAAAGAGGTATTCTGGGAAACGTTTTTAATTTATTTGATTGGGAATCGACATAAAGTTTGAATTCTTAGGTGTGAGTGTGTGAGTTTAGCCCTCCAGTCAAAAGTCAAACGAGTACATAGCCTATAGCCTGTAAGTGTTCCCACTTAGAAAAAGGACTTCAGTGATTATTTATGGCTGTAATGCAGGGAATACAGGATGCTTCTGCTTGCGGTCATGACAAAAATAATAAAGTTGCAAGCCACTGTTTATACATATTCTATAACATGGCTCCTGACTAGTCAGACTAAAAAAAACTGCAGATATGCTCCTTACTGCCCTTTAATACGTTTGGTGAAACATAAATTAAACAGATTGTCTTGAAGATCTGTTGTATCTCCCAGCAGACATTTTGATCACGTAAACATCAAACCCAAACTCTTTCTTCTGGCAATTTAGCCGAATGTGCTCATTATATATATATACAGCGAAGCGAATGGAACGTATGTTGTATGGACTGTTCCTGGGACCGCTGGGTACATGACGAGTCCACCAGCAAAGAGAAAGGGGGGAGGAAGGCAGGGAGGGAGGCGAGAATACAGTAGCCGGGGGAGTAGCATGCTGGAATCGGCGGTACCATTCTGGAACATGCAGTCCTCTCTCCCGCAGCGCTGAACCAGAACCAAGTGGAGCAGGGCTGGCCGGCCACAAGGGACCCATTGTTCTTCACATTAATCAACCCAGAGGAAGGCCAGGTAGCATTTCCCCCAGCCCACCCTCACCCCCCCCCCCCCCCCACACACACACACACACACACACACACACACACACACACACACACCCTGCCAACTGCCATGAATGGACTGCTTTTTTAGCTGGCAGCGATTGGCCATTGGAGCTCCGAGAGGATGTGTGTCTGTTTAATTAGTGTGATGAGCTCAGCGGACACCAGGTATTAACCCCTCGAGTTTGACCCCACTGGGGAGGCGGCCGACCTCAATCTTGACATCTCTGCCTTTCACCCCGTTCTCTGTTGACTTGTGTTTATCGGGGAAAACACTGGCCGTGTAGGAAAATACCACTAATACTGTGTCCACTTTTCTCTTAAATCTCACCTTGGCCACTGTGAAGGCATTCATCTGGTCAGAGGCGTAATGGCGAGGCTACATGGGCACTTTGTGTGTACGATGCTATCTGGATTCAGGGTGTTCGTCTGGTGTAACCGCCACCCAAAGTAGTTGTGTTTCACACTTTGTAAACAGCATTTTAATCGGTAGCCTATTTGGCTACTAGATTGTTGTATTTTGATTATTCTTCCGCCTCACTTGAAAGTCTTTAAATTAAAAGCATCCTCTAATGAAATCCGTTTGGGTCTGTGTAGCAGTCGACGCTGCCACAAGCCATTAAAATGGCCTCTTGAGGGCCCGAAGACAAGCACACAGGGTGATGAGGAATCCGGTTTATTGCAAGAGTTTTGAATCATTGTGAACAAGGCAGATGGTTCAGGCTAGAGCGCTCTCCCTGTGTGTGTGTGTGTGTGTGTGTGCGTGTGTGTGTGTGTGTGTGGTGGCTGTTTTAACCTGTGGGCCTTAATTAACAATGACCCACAGGTGTGCAGCCTCACCAGCCATGGAGTAATCAGTCTAGCTCCAGGCCAGGTGAAGCTGCTTAAACCAGCCACCAACCACACACACTCCACAGTCCGTTTTGACGTTGACGTGCGGTGTATGTACTGTACGCTAACGGACTAGCATGTAACAGAAGCCAACACACGAAGCTAAATGTTTGCTCTCGTTGATGCATTCTTTTTTTAATTTCAGTAATGATGTAGATTAGACGTAGACAGATATGACGCACACTCAGTAGCTTCAATGTATACACAAAACATGCCACGCTGTGGATGCCTCAGCGCCGCGAACAAGAGTTCAGCGCGCCACGCAGGGAAATCACCCAGGGCGCTGTCGGCTAATTCATTAAAACCCACGACAATGTTTTCCCAACAGCTTCTGCCGGCAATTAAAAACCATGACAAGATACGAAAACATAGCTTAGCATGCTAGACGCATTCTCCACAAAGGTAAGACAACCACTTCGGGCGCAAATCAAAGCGTTTTACAGATATTCCCTCTTTATCGGATTATGCACTTTATATCACTTGTTTAGTGGAACAATCGCAAACAAAAACAAACACTTCAGGGGCATCTACTTTAAGGTTATAACACGTGTTGTGTTTTTTTTCCCCCCTCTTTCCTCTGGTTAGTTTAAGCAGAGGCAATTCGTTAGCGTGTGTGTGTGTTCCCTTTCTAATAATTTCCCTCTCAGAACATTATACGGTTAGCATAGGGAGCTACTTAATAGTTAGAGGGCACTCAAAGGGCAATGCAGCATATGAGCCTGTAATGATTTAGGAAAGCAGTTTGGGATTAATTCCATAAATGGCTAATTTGACAACCCATCTGGTCACCATTTAAAAGGCTTTTTTAGGTCAATGTAGCCCATTCCCCCCCATATAAAGTCTTTTGAGGGGATTAAAATGTAAGGTCATCCTATAAGCATATTATGTGAGCGAATGCATCGGGCCCCAATAATAAAAATCGAGGTATGGGCGGGGGTTGAGAAATTAATATCGAAACCCGACAACAGTGTAATAACATATGCGTCAAATGCAACTTTTCATCTTAATTAATGTCAGTCATTTTGATGAACCACCTAGGGGGAAGGGGGGGGGGGTTACTGACAAATCTAACTCGTTCCAAAGGAAAAAAAAGCGAAGCTATATGGATTTGTTTATCTAATGAGATGAAACAACAGCGCCACAGTGTTTCCCGCTAAACAGGGCTGCGGGCTACAGTTCGCACGAACAAAAGAGAGCGAAGTCACAGTGTGTCAGCGCTCTGAAAAAGGCGAATGTTTGCTCCAACCCCCCTCGCTCAAAAACACTTTATTAATTGGATTTAGATATTTGCAAAAAAAAATGATCTATTTAATGGGATTACCACTCGTATAATGATCTTATTTGTGGAGTTGAGCGATCCAAGTTTTTGCGGTTTTTTTGGAGGACTGATAATGCATTTCTTTGGCGGTTAATGTTGTGTTACGAGGGCGGATAAAGTCGAAGTCCCATTGTGTGCTGGTAGGTGAGTTTAGCCCCCGCGGTGAAATAGAGCTGGGGGTGCCGGCGGGTCAGACGGGCTTGAGTGGCCTCACTCCGCATTCCTGAGCACCCCCCCCCCCCGCCCCCCCTCTCTCTTCAGTCTGGACCGTGCGGGCATGGATCCGCTGAACTCCCCATGCAAGTTCAAGGCAGACGCAAAGAAGGTGATGGAGGGGGTGGTGCTGCTGGTGCTGGTGGTGGTGGCGGCGACGGCGGGTGGAGAGGGAGATAGAGTCCGCAACCCGACAGCATAATGGCCCTTTCTTACGCTCTTTATCCACCTCTATATCTCGCCAAGGTCTTTTTTTTGGCTTTTTAATAGGCCCCTGTTTCCACCTAAATACCTGGAGGTAATGTCCTACCCGACTATACCCATCCGACCCTACTCCCTCTCCCCCGCCCTCACACACCCCCCCCCACCCTTCCTTTGGAAATCTCCCTCTTTTTTTTACCTGTCAAGTGCATTATTGGTAAGGTGAGAAGTAGTGCTATCCGAAACAAGAGTTTGGGGGAGGGCGGGATGGGGAGGGAATGTGTGTGTGTGTGTGTGTGTGTGCGTGTGTGTGTGCGTGTGCGTGTGCGTGTGTGTGTGTGTGTGTGGGGGGGGGGGGGTTATGTACCATCCACATGCAGAATAAACCGCAAAAAAGACAAAATAACACAAATTATTTATAGTTAGTATATTGTGCTTTGACTAAGTGGATTTTTTTTGGGTTTTCCTTGGATGTGTAACACATTTAAGCTGCTGGATGTTTTCCCTCTTGGAGGTTTAGCTTTGGTTTTTGTATCCCCTCATGTTGCGGGGAACCACGCAACCCATGAACAAAGTGTATATGTAAATGCACACCGACTTGAAAACATTAACATTTCAATATAGCATTTGATTTATATGTGTGTGTGTTTAAAAAAAAATTGGTTATAATCTTTTACTTTAAAAGGATGTATTCTCAAATGAGATTATGCTAATAGCCTGTAATTTGCATAAAACGGGTGGAAATATTAAACCAGATTAAAAAAAAAAAGGCTGAATATTTAAGAGTTTTATCTATGCTGTTAGTCAACAAATATATTCATTCTCCCAGACAATATTAAAGGCTAAATGTGACATTGTGAAAGTAATACACAAACACATGAATGTAATCAAATGCTGTATTGCGGGGTGCAAGTGAACCACCGACAAGCTGGCCCTTCATTCGCCTGTGTTTATCCTGATCAGATATCTATGTAAGGACCTTAGATTAAATGCACCCAAAGTATTCCTAGTCCTGTCTCTGTTACTTGGGGCTAAAAAGCTGCATTCTGTATATTTCTTTATTCCATTTCTGGGCATTAGTCTCAGGTGGGTGCCGGGGCCATTGACAAAGCGCGCCCTCACAGGCCTCTCTATTCAGGACATTAATCTGCAAACAAGTGTTTTTTGTGTCTCAGAGTCTTATTTTCATCGCCATCAATTTAGTACACAGATTGAAAGTGACTCGAGTTGGGCTCTCAGGTTCCATAGCCCTGCAGACCCCCCGCCCTCCTCCTCCTCCTCCTCCTCTCTCTCTCTCTCTCTCTCTCTCTCTCTCTCTCCCCTCTCTCTCTCTCTCTCTCTCTCTCTCTCTCTCTCTCTCTCTCTCTCTCTCTCTCTCTCTCTCTCTCTCTCTCTCTCTCTCTCTCTCTCTCTCTCTCTCTCTCTCTCTCTCTCTCTCTCTCTCCCCTCTCTCTCTCTCTCTCTCTCTCTCTCTCTCTCTCTCTCTCTCTCTCTCTCTCTCTCTCTCTCTCTCCCTCTGTCTCGTTTTATTTGTCTTTTTTATGGAACCATTAGGATGTATTTAGTTTTGTTGTGGGCATAGACAGAGGCTGTTTACATAGGGTGCAGATTTACGTACTAGTTTGAGTTTAGCCTTTGCTCTCTCAATGTAAATTGTAACACTGAACTTCTACTGCCCACATCATGATCGACACACACACACACACCAGTCAAACTCCATACCTTCGGAAACTACCAGCTATAAAACCTATTTACTTTCTTTGAAAACCATTTAACCTTGTGAAAAAGGGGTAGAGGGGGGGGGGGGGGGTGCCAAGACTATGGTAATATAGTCCATCCACTAAGAATCTATTAATTGCAAATATAAAATATTCAGCATTTCTTTCAGACAATTTAAATTGGCATATTGACAGTACTTAGTGCACCGTTTAGGAATTAATAGACCGTAGCACATTGTTTTGTCCAAATTATGTTATGCTGCAATCACTAAGACAGGTTTGATTTTAAACATGACAACACATATTTACCTTTGTCTTCATGCTGTTAACTTTCACTTGGAAAGTCACAGCACCTTCCCTTGACTTGCATTTGAGACACAATGGGGACACTAACTTGAAAAAAAATGTTTGCTGCATACAACCTTCTTCCATGAGCCTGCACATTTGAATACATATATACATACATATACAATACATTTAATATTGACTGTTACTTTGGATTCAGATACACCCCTAGCTATTACGAGCTGTATAGCGCCCCTTGTGGTCCGTCTTGGCAGAGATCTCCTGACTCCTGACATATTTATGCTCCCATTTATGTATTGGTGTATCTTGAAAAGCTTTGCACACTGGATGTGTTCTTGGTATTGGTATTCACACGTGTGTTATCTTTTGTTACAGTTACAGTACCGTGCAGAATATGGTGCATATTGTATTCAGAGACGGGCGGGTTCCAGTGATCCCTCAGCGTAGAGGTAAACCGAACTGAACCATCATATCACACACACACACAAGGCTCTCCTTCACCACTGCAGCCGGGTCAGGAAGAGTCTATATTAAATTAGTGTGAAAACTTGACGTCCCTCGTCCTCCTCATTGTAAATTTGTGAGGCTCTAATCGGCTGCAGATGTCCTCGTGTCCTTTCTTCTTCACCACAGGAGTTATTGCCTCCAAAATGATTGCCTAACGGTTTCGGTTTTTTTTTGTTTTAATGCATTGGCGAACCCCCCCCCCCCCCCCCCACCCCCCCCCTGCCTTTCAATCTTTTATTTTAATTGAAGCAAACATATTAGGCGTAATTGCTATATTATGTGTTTTTTGAAGTTCCAATTTTAGCTGATATAGATTTATGAGGTGCCAGAGACTTAGGTCATTGCCCTGTAAAGAGATTTATGAAATGGCCACGAAGCACCGTTATTCAAGCCCTATCCATCATGCCAGCCACTCCTATTGTGGCACTGTGCATCATAAGCCTGATCCAATGCATCCCACATATGGAGACTCTTACAAGGTAGGAGTTCAATATGTATTCTATGCAAGTGGGTTTGGTTCTTAGGCATGAAATCACCTCCCTATATCCGAAAGACCAGTAAAACAGGCATTTGACACCCTTTTGGATCTCTGATGTTTAGATGTTTTTCTTTGGCGTTATGTGCGGTACATAATTGATTGTGTATCTTATGGTTAGGGCTGAACAGTTAATCTAAATATTATCGATATCGCAATATGGCCAAGTGCAATGTCCTAGGAGCTGCATTGTTTTGAAATGTACTGTAAATGTATAACATCATTTTAAAGTACTGTAGTGTTGCTGTAGATGTACTGCAGTGACGATGCCCTGGCCGACACCGTTTTTACTTAACATGTTTGACTGGTACAGACGCCAAGAAATGTCACATCACAACCGCAATATCTGTCCTGATTTATTTATTTTTACCATATATATTGTTCAGCCCTATACAAGGGTTTATAACCCAAACAGATCAATAGCCAGTGGTGGAAAGTAACATTATAGTACATTCCACATTTACCAGCTAGAACATTAAAGCATGAATGCATCAATAGTTAAAATCATAATATAATACGTATATATATAATTTTGAAATGGGCCATTCTGCATAATGACGACTTTTACTTTTCGTACCCTAGGAATATTATTATTTTAATAATATAACATTTCAATCATATCACTTCTTCCGCCATACACATATAGCAGTGACACTATGATGACTTGTAGTGTCAGAGCCTGAAGATCCATCCATCCATCCATCTTCTCCCGCTTATCCGAAATCGGGTCGCGGAGGTAGCAGCTCCAGCAGGGGACTCCAAACTTCCCTCTCCCTGGCAACATCGACTAGCTCTGACTGGGGGATCCCGAGGCGTTCCCAGGCCAGTGTGGAGATGTAATCACCCCACCTGTACCTCGGTCTGCCCCGTGGTCTCCTCCCAGTTGGATGTGCCTGGAAAACCTCCCTCGGGAGGCGACCAGGAAGCATCCTTACTAGATGCCCGAACCACCTCAACTGGCTCCTTTCTAGCCTGAAGATGCATAAACTAAATCAGAATTTGATTTGTTGTCTTTATTGTCCCTCACAGAGGGAAGGGAATCCGTTTCCACAGTTGGCACACAGCATCCTACGTGACACTAAGAAATCACAAGGAAAATATACTGATAAAAGCAACAAACATACTAACATGTGTGGTGATGTACATCTTTTGGACCCCGTGATTGTTGATTCCACAGACTTAAGTTCTTGTAGGACTCTTGTAGGTGTAGGACTAAGGTGAGTGTGAGTTGCATCTCAAAGTGTACACTACTACTACTACTACTACTACAGTCCTAGTGTGCTAAGGTGGCCAGGACATATACTTATTTTATTTGCAGGAGCTTACATTGTAAACCTCCCCCTTTTACTTATTTTTTTAAATTTTTTTTAATACATTTTCCCATTTTCATAAGGTGGGCGTGAGTGCTGTGTTCTGGTGGGCAGACACACTTAATGTCCCAGATCTACAGTATGAATAAAGTCATATTGTGAAGTGTGTGGGCTGATTTCCTTGGCAGTCAACCCTGACAAGTAGATTAGCTGTTTTTACTGGGCCACCCCGTGAACATACCACTCGATGCGGTTCCTCCGTCTCAGTGCTACGTATCAAACATCTAGCGGCAACCAGCAACCCCCAGATGAAAGCGCATCAAAAACATGAAATATATGGAGGAAAAAATATACAAATCTGCTATAGGATATATGGCCTCTTCACAGAGGAAACGGTTAACTGGAGTCAAAAATTGGCATGTCTAAAAAGTGGGATAATGATTATAAATGTGACAGGCTGAAAACTAATTACAATTGTCTCACTGTGTTTTCCAATAATGCCTCGAACATTTCTATAAAACTCATTTAAATCTTGTACAAGTCCAAAATTCAGTCTTCCTCTCAAGCAATTTGGCACGTGGTGCTGCTCAGTTTTACGTTTTAGGGAGGATTAGCCATAGAGCTGGAAATAATCACTCCAGATGCCTTCCACAACAACAAAACCATTCCCCATCGGGCATTTTGATTTTATATTCCGTTTTTATTTTCATTTTATTTTTGTCATTCCTAAGTGAATACACTTATGGATCTGTAAAACACATGACCTCATGTTTTGTCATAGACATGTCATATTATTTTTTAAATATTCCTGATTTATTTCACTTTTTTGCCTTGTTGTACTTTTATACCCTTGTTTTAAGGAAGAGTTCAAAAATAAAGTTAGCTGCAATGTTGGGTTCCCTGTTAAACAGACACACACACACACACTAACCTAACGGGGCCAGCCATAATAAATATATCCAACTCAGTGGCAGGTTTAAATGCTAAACCACATCTGTAGACTTTGTTAAACAAAAAAAGAAAAACTCAACCAAAACAAGCATGGTTAATGTTCCTCTCTTTAAAGATGTGTCTGGCTGTCACCGCAATGATAAAAGTTATTAAGATGGCCATTTAGCAGGTTAGACAAATAGTTTTAGATGTATGCCTTCTCCTTTTTTTCTGTGTGTGTGTGTGTATGTGTGTGTGTGTTATTTAACGCATTCAAATAGCAGCACTGTGTGACATGATTTGTCCTCCATATATTCCCCCTGGTCCTCTTTTGGGACAGTGTTGG
>CM051018.1:16877027-16889527 GCA_027704905.1 Muraenolepis orangiensis
AATGCAAATGCACCCTAGTCTTTTCCACACATGGCTTTGTTGGCCCCTCAGAAACCTTAAGCCTCTATCTTAAACTGGGGCCTCTCATGGCATATGCATGTGCAGTATCTTATCTGGGCGAATATCACCAACATTCTCTAGGACATCAAATATTTAAACAGGCCACGCAAACAAGAGACAGGAGCAGGGCTGGGGGGCGGGGGGGTGGGTGGGTGGGGGGGGGGGTAGGGGGGTGGCAAGGGGACATAAATACAAGCCTTCGGGGGGGTCCTGTGTGGAAACAATGAGGGCTGCCGTCCCTACCTCAATATTTTCATATTCAATGAGTCAGTGGGACGATCTCAACATAAGGAGGGTCTTCTAAACCCCCTCTCTCTCTCTCTCTCTCTCTCTCTCCTCTCTCCTCTCTCCTCTCTTCTCCCTCTCTCTCTCTCTCCTCTCTCCTCTCTCTCTCTCTCTCTCTCTCTCTTTCTCACTCGTTCTCTCGCTCTCTCTCTAGCGCACTTAAACTGTAGCAGGCGTATATTACTAGGCTTAAAGCTTGGCAAGCTTCGTATCCCAAAATAGAATTTCAACAATACTCTGGGAGGATGCATTAAATAAATCTGCGCTCAGCTAATCTGTGGAACAGTTCACAGTTTTCGACAGATACTCTCTGGTAGGACAAAGGCGCACTCTCCTTGCCACGCCGTCGCCGTCTTGGGACAGACACAGAGATATTTAGAGAGAGCGGAGGGGTGTGTGTGTGTGTGTGTGTGTGTGTGTGTGTGTGTGTGTGTGTGTGTGTGTGTGTGTGTGTGTGTCTGTGTGTCAGGGTTAAGTTGGGTTGGGGGATCCTCCACTAATGTGACAGAGAATCCCCCCCCACCCCCACCCCCCCCTCTCTCTATGTGCACTGCAAAGCAGATTCCATATCACACTCTCTCTCTAGATCTTAAATAAGTGCATATAACTTAATCTTAAGGGGGGAAAATGTGCATACGAGGGCGGTTTGGAAACATGCTGTAGTTAAGTGTTAATCACATTAGCATTTCCCAAAATTGCGTAAATCTCCATAAATAGCATGCTAAGGTTGATCCCTCTCTTTCTGCCCATTGAATTGCAGTTGATGAATTGCTTTTGCCACGCATGTAACCTAATGAAAGCCACGCTTCTGGGCCTTCCTCAACAAAGGCTCACTTTTTCCCCGCTTTTCCACTAATATAAGAACCTGTTCCACTTTTAATTAATAGTCCTGCCCTCCTTTATACAAGAGAGTGTATGCCTATTTTTAAATTATTGTTTTTTTTCTTCTTAGTTTCTTGGTCATTAAATTTGGAAGGAAACAAAGCATTTTTTTTAGTTGTAAAGTTCAACTTCAGGGAGGAGGAGGAGATGTGATTCTTGTGAGGCTTACAAAAATGTCCTACAGAGGAAATTTTGCTATGCCAAATTCTCCTGTACAGCCCTATCACCATGTGACCATGAATGAGAGCAACCTGTCTGTTGTGTGTAGAGAGAGAGAGAGAGACAGAGAGAGAGAGAGAGAGAGAGAGAGGAGAGTGGAGAGAGAGAGAGAGAGAGAGAGAGGAGAGAGAGAGAGAGAGAGAGAGAGGAGAGAGAGAGAGAGAGAGAGAGAGAGAGAGAGAGAGAGAGAGAGAGAGAGAGAGAGACTTGCATGCATAATACAAAGTTGGGTATGATTACTCAGACAACTTGGTATTTCAGAGAGCAAACACAGCAAAGAGACCCTCTCTAGCTGTGTGTGTGTGTGTGTGTGTGTGTGTGTGTGTGTGTGTGTGTGTGTGTGTGTGTGTGTGTGTGTGTGTGTGTGTGTGTGTGTGTGTGTGTGTGTGTGTGTGTGTGTGTGTGTGTGTGTGTCCTTACGCACCCCCCCCCCATCTCCTCCTACCTGCCCCATCACAAATGAAGGTGGATAGACATTGGACGTATTACAGTTTCTTCCCACATATTGCATTACATAGGCTAAACATTTTGAAACAAAATACCTTCAAATATTATGATGATCTGTCACCCGCCTATACACACTGGTGCTGCGTGTTATCAAAGAGCTATTCTGAGATTTAATCCAAGGCCTTTAGTGTTGAAATATTAATAATATGCCGGCTGCTGCAAAAGAGCAAATCTGCACCCCTTTGTGTGTGCTTATTGATAATAAAAAGCAAATAGCGCTGACATTTCTTAACAATTGCTAAAAGACTGGTGAGCAGCGGTGAGGTACTCCGCTAAAAACTCCTCCACCTCCTTATTGTACCTGCGAGCTAATCTGCGCTGAGGTGGGCGATCGATCGCGGCAGCTCTCTGCATTAGCATCTCGCGGTTCGGGCTGTCAAAGCCAATTGGTCCCTGACACTGTGCAGAGGTAGCGAGCCAGAGCAGCGGTAGCCGCGCTGCTAAGCGCCGTGGGTGATTTCGTACCAATTAGCGCAAATCACACAGTACTTAACATCACTGAGCCAATGAGTTTCACAACACTTGAACGCGGAAATTGACCCGTTCAGAGTTTATGTACCCCCTCCCCCGCACCCCCCCCCCCTCCTCCCCCCCTGATGATCTTTTTCGAAACTTCACACGGAAACTCGAAAGTAATTTGTCTAGACGGGATTTCCTTCGGTATTTCGTACCCGTTTAAAATACGTCCGGAAAAGACGAAGCCCTGCCTTATACCGTCAGCGGAAAAAGTTGCACGCAAACACACCGCACTAACAGCAGACTAGCACATTCATTCTGCGCCTGCGTGAGAGGAAATTACTCTCCCCACCAGCAGGGGGCGATAGTCTGTATTCGGAAGACCCAGGACCGGTGGATATAAACGGTTAACAAATAAGCAGGGATTGCTTATTATTTTCACCCTCTTAGTGTGTAAATACTGCAATCAATTCCAGTATGTACACAAGTCTACCTAATATCCCACTGAAAAGGCAGTAAAAAGGATATATGGACAATTAACTCTTGATTTGGGGTCACGTGACGCCCATCTTCGGCCCTACAGCCCACCGTTGGCTTGGTGTGTCCCGGCCTTTAGGTATGCGAAAGCTGCGTTTAAGAGGTAAGGGGCAATCAAGGGGGAACAAACTAAGGGCTTTCCCCCCACCCCCCCCACCCCGTGCAGCCGAGGGGCTTTGGCTGAAACTGCTCTGGCATGAAGGGGAAGCCGCCGTTTCCATGGCGACGAGCCACATCCGCGCTTTGCCTTGCCTTGCCCGCCGTTGTTGACGTGTCTGTTGTTGTTGTTTTTTTACTTTAAATAAATAATATATCAAATGAAATCGTGAAATAAATAAATGAACAAATATTAGTGAAATCGTGAAATTAAAAAAAATCGATAAAAGCATTTTATCGTCGTTTATTTTGTTTGTGGAAAAACATACAGAAAAAAACAACAACAACACGCTGACAACAACAATGGCACGCGTTCGTTAGCCGGCGTGAATAATGGGCCAATGGAGAATATGGGGCTGGAGGGGGAGGGGGGGGGGGGGGCTGCATGCTGGCTCGGTTGAGGGGGGCTAATGGAGGACTTTTTTGGCAGGGTGCGTCTGGCGTAAGAGGGGATTGCGAGGCAGGCTGTCCCAGAGGTACGGATGGGGCTGCGGTGATAGTTGTGAACTCTCTCGCTCTATTTATGTAGCAGCCAAATAGCCTCCGGACGGGGGACCGGAGACATTCTCCACACTGTCTTTTCAGACCCGGGTTTGCGCCCCCCCCCCCCCCCCCCCCCCCCCTCTCACCGCCCCCCCCCCACCCCCCACCCCCATCCCCTTCCTCTACCCCTCCCACCAGCACACCCCCCTCCCCCCCCCACCCCCACCTCCCTCTCCCCCCTCAATTAAACAAGTTAATTTGAAACCATAAGCTTGTTCTTAATTAAGAAGGGCTTAGACACCTCTTGAAACGAAATATCTAAAATGAGTTATATTGGCCACGCACTCTTCCCCTTTGTTCAGATGCCCCCCCCCCCCTCCCCCCTCTCTCTCCCCCCCACTCCAATCCTCTTCTGTTCTGCAATATTGTGCATATGGATAAAAGGCACGTGGTGCATGCGAACGCAAACGGCGTTGTGGATGTATACGATACACATATATATATATATATATAAGCCACGGTCTCATTTCAAAGCACGTTGCTTTGTGTACCACTTTCACGTCCCATCGTCACACCGTATTCCCCTGCCTGTCTCTGTCCTCCTGTCTCCTGTCCTCCTGTCCTCCGTCTCCTGTCCTCCTGTCCTCTGTCCCTGTCTCCACCGCTCCGTCTGCATGCCTGTCGTGCCCACCTGCTCCAGAGAGGAGGGAGAGACAGAGAGAGCCAGAGAGGGGGAGAGAGCCAGAGAGGGGAGAGAGAGAGCGAGAGGGGAGAGAGAGAGCAGAGAGGGGAGAGAGCAGAGAGGGGGAGAGAGAGCCAGAGAGGGGGAGAGAGAGGAGGGGAGAGAGAGAGAGAGAGAGGGAGAGGGGGAGAGAGCCAGGGAGGGGGAGAGAGAGAGCCAGAGAGAGGGAGAGAGCCAGAGAGGGGGAGAGAGAGAGCCAGAGAGGGGAGAGAGAGAGAGAGAGAGAGAGAGAGAGAGAGAGAGAGAGAGAGAGAGAGAGAGAGAGAGGAGAGAGAGAGAGAGAGAGAGAGAGAGAGAGAGAGAGAGAGAGAGAGAGCCAGAGAGGGGGAGAGAGCCAGAGAGGGGGAGAGAGAGAGCCAGAGAGGGAGAGAGAGATACAGAGAGGGGGAGAGAGAGAGCCAGAGAGGGAGAGAGATACAGAGAGGGGGAGAGAGAGAGCCAGAGAGGGGGAGAGAGAGAGAGCCAGAGAGGGAGAGAGAGAGAGAGAGAGAGAGAGAGAGAGAGAGAGAGAGAGAGAGAGAGGAGAGAGAGAGAGAGAGAGAGAGAGAGAGAGAGGGAGAGAGAGACAGAGAGGGAGAGAGAGATACAGAGAGGGGGAGAGAGAGAGCCAGAGAGGGGGAGAGAGAGAGAGCCAGAGAGGGGGAGAGAGCCAGAGAGGGGGAGAGAGAGAGCCAGAGAGGGGGAGAGAGAGAGAGCCAGAGAGGGGGAGAGAGCCAGAGAGGGGGAGAGAGAGAGCCAGAGAGGGAGAGAGAGATACAGAGCGAGACAGAGAGAGAGGAAGGGAGATGGAGGGAGAGACAGAGAGGGAGGGAGAGGTAGGGAGGGAGGAAGAGAGAGAGAGAGAAATGGATAGAGACGGGAAGAGAGAGGGAAATGCAGAGAGGGAGAGAGAGAGAGCCAGAGAGGGAGAGAGGGAGAGCCAGAGAGGGGGAGAGAGAGCCAGAGCCAGAGAGGGAGAGAGAGATGGAGAGCGAGAGAGAGAGAGAGAGAGAGAGAGAGAGAGAGAGAGAGAGAGAGAGAGAGAGAGAGAGAGAGAGAGAGAGAGAGAGAGAGAGAGAGAGAGAGAGATGGAGAGAGAGATGGAGAGAGACAGAGAGGGGAATGCAAAGAGAGAGAGAGAGAGAGAGAGAGAGAGAGAGAGAGAGAGGAGAGAGAGAGAGAGAGAGAGAGAGAGGAGAGAGAGAGAGAGAGAGAGAGAGAGAGAGAGAGAGAGAGAGAGAGAGATGGAGAGAGAGACAGAGAGGGGGAATGCAAAGAGAGAGAGAGAGAGAGAGAGAGAGAGAGAGAGAGAGAGAGAGAGAGAGAGAGAGAGAGAGAGATGGAGAGACAGAGAGAGAGAGACAGAGAGAGAGAGAGAGAGAGAGAGAGAGAGAGGAGAGAGAGAGAGAGAGAGAGAGAGAGATTGTGTGGCATTAAGTAAATAATTTGTATGATAATTCATTACAGCTCCTTTTTCAACTTTAATTGGTCTAAATGAAGAGACATTTCACACCATTTAGATAATAAAAAAAGGGAAAAGGAGGCCAGCGTAATGAAAAAGGGGGGGCCTGCCTATCGGACTTCAGAGGTTTGCTCTAAATGAAAATGTAATTGCAGGCGGAATGGTACAAGAGGAGAGACCCGTGCAGCAGATCCGGGGGTATCTTCAGACAGCCGAGCAAAAGCTAATGACTGAGCAATTTGGAACATTTACGCACCCCAAAGACTCTCATTAAGTCAATCACAGGCTTAGCCAGGACCCACTTGCAGCGTTCGAGGCCGGGCCTTGCATTTATTCCAACATCAATCAGGAGGAAGAGGAGGAGGAGGGGGGGAGGGGGGAGAGGGGGGGGGGGGTGGTCGGCTGCTTCTTCTTCTTCTTCTTCTTCTTCTTCTTCTTCTTCTTCTTCTTCTTCTTCTTCTTCTTCTTCCTTCAGAAGCCATGTAAAAAAAAATAAAAAAACCCAGCTCCAGTAATTTATTCGGGGATCTTTTGAGAGGATAATGGCCAATTATTTGTTTATAACACTGGTTAAATTTTCATTAGGCAGATTAATCGAATATCATGTACTGTCAACACCGGACCGAGGGGTGGTGAGTCAGAGATAAACGGCCAAACAGATGATGTCGCTCTGTTAGTAAATTGGTTTTCCGCGCCCCCCCCCCACCCTGTCCCCTCTCTCTCTCTCTCCTCTCTCTCTCTCTCTCTCTCTCTCTCTCTCTCTCTCTCTCTCTCTCTCTCTCTCTCTCTCTCTCTCTCTCTCTCTCTCTCTCTTTTCCCCTTCCGTATGAAAATGTAAAAAGGTGGACGAGGCGATGGGGGGGGGGGTTCTGGGAGTTCTGGGCGGGAGGACATGAAGGATGAACTTGGTGGTGAGACTATAGGTTCCTTTGTTCTGCCTTTCCGACGTTAAGCTAATTCCCGCCCATCAGCAATTTTTTTTTTTCCCCCGCTTTTTTTACTTAACAGCCGTGCGTTTAATAGGAGCTTATTAATCCAGAGGTTTCTCCCGGAAAAGCCTCGGACGACCGTGCGTTTGCCTTTTGAGACATGGTGGCAAATTAATTTCAATCCCACTCCTGTTCTATCAATCACGGGCAATCCACGTCCAATCGGTAGAAAACATACAGTATTCCCTGGACCATTAGACCCCCTTTTGAAATGATAATTTCTTGTGAGTTTTATTATTTTATTTTTTTAACCAAACTTATTTTAAGCTACAAAAAAGCTACTTCTTCTTCTTCTTCTTCTCTTCTTCTTCTTCTTCTTCTTCTTCTTCTTCTTCTTCTTCTTCTCGCGGGGACGGTGAGTGATGGATTAATCTGTCATTATGCGTGTCACAAAAGATACCAGTAAATGACAGTTAAAAGGCTGGAGCTACAAGGAGTGCACGGAGAGTGATTTGCGGCACACCTTTATCGTGATAAAAACGCTGATAACCCCAAAAAAAAAACCGAACCTTATATTTCCGCCTTCAAAGACCTCCAGTGGAAATGGGCTGTGGGAATTCCTCAGAGTGATGCATATTTACACCTCAATAACTCTCTTTTCCATCTCTTTTTTCACGGCCTGGTATTTTGAGACCTATACAGTCAAATATATATCCGGCAAATATTTCCCCACACCCACCATATTGAAATGCTCCGTATATATAGTCTGATACTTTGGGAAATGACTTGATTTTCCCTCTTTCTCTCTTACCTGTTGTGAAACTGACGGGGGGGGGGGGGGGGAAATGCCCGCTGTGAACTTAGCACCATGGTTTTCCAATATAAATACATGGCTCCATTACTACAAATGACATTACACCTGCATACATTTTGCAGGGCGGCTATTCGTCATTAGGGGCGCCATTGGAGCTCACAATCCCGGATGCGTGTAAATTTTTTACTCTCCGATCACAATTTGTCGACCTTGGGGCAACCTAAAGTGCCTTCCAGCTCCTCCCCCCCCCCCCAACCCCCGTCCTCCACCCCCTATCAAAACAGCCATCATCAGCCTGAAGGAGGTTATCGTTGAGCCGGTGGATGTGTCACCCGGGGGCCCCCCCCAAGAGCCAGCAGGACACAGGGGCCATTTAATTAGGCCCCGGCGTTCCTCTCTGGTGTGAAAGGCTCTCTGGCCACTTTGATTCCCTGCTGCTCACCCAGCAGGAAGTGGATGGTGATAATTGACACAGGATTTCCTTGTTAACCAGCGGCAGACTCAGTGGATTAAAGTGACAGGGATCTCCAGAAGAGAGCGGGGAGGAGATAAGGGGGGTGGGAGGAGGGGGGTGGGGAGCTGGGTGGGTGGGTGTGCAGTGGGGTGAGGTCTTGGGGGTGGATGGGGTTGGGTGATTGGGCGGGGGTGGGGGGGCATCTATTTACTGCTCTTGAGGAACCGGGGAGGAAAGAGCAATATCAGAGTGGAGCGCGGTCCTGCAGTGCGATGCGAGCCTCCACTTATCTTAGCCATTTCAGCTTGGCTGATCAAAGATTGGCTTTCCTTAAAATAACCTGGGCCCAAGGTTGAGTACAAGCTTCCACGCCACGGGTTTTTTGGCAAATTATCACTTTTTTCAACCTCCCCCCCCTTCCCCTGTAAAGCCGTGCGGCTGTTTGTGGAGGACTAGAGAGATAATCTCATTGCATTCGTACAATTATACACTATCATGGAGTGAAAGCATATTTGCAAATGACGTAATTTCCCCGCTTTGTACCAACTGGGTCACAAGGCTTGACAAAAGCATTATCATGCAGACAGAAGAGCTACCGGTCGGCTGTAGGGCAGAGATGGAGCTTTCAGAGGGTCTAATCCACTTTATTTATTTCTAGATTTCCCCTCTGCTTATCCAAGCACCACCGTGGTTTGGAGCTTACCTCCAGACATTTTACAAGTGCTCATTGGACGTCTCTAGTGTAGCCCTTTCAGAGATAAAAGAATGAGGAACACACACACACACATGTGTCTTTACTTTTCTTTTATACGCTGGATGTCAACAAACGGTCTTACTGTGTTAACCGCACCAAACCTCTGCATTCACTTTTAGTTTTATTTACTTTTAGGTGTTCTATTGTTTATAATAAAAAAAAATTGGTTTTAATAAAGCAAAAATGACCAAATCAGTGTCATCTTCAAATGGTATACATTTCTCCCATTCATTCTTAGCTCTTTGACTGCTCCAGGTAGACCCAATAAAGTTGAGAGCCCATGCATATATATATATTCTCAATACACCTAGACAAGGCGTCCTCCTTAAATACCGACCGATCGCTCAGAATGACCCCCGGACGTGCGGAAAAGCCTTGGGCCTGGTCACTTTCGCAAGCCCTCACTGATAAGTGCACTGTGTTATGGCAGGGTTCCAGCAATAGGGTTAAAAACCCGGGGCCATCGTATAAATCAAAGGAGGAATTCCATTATCTCCCCATCCCCCAGACAGTATGTAGATGCAGCTGTGGATACGTGAGGAGAAAAGAGAGGAATCGTCCTCTATATATTATTGGAGCAATGGTCCCCAGGAGAGTGTGATTACAAGCTATTGGGGCGATGCTGCAAGGCTCGAGACAAAGCATATATTTTGATAAAAATGCCAATATTCCGAAATAGAGAGAGCATACACAGGCCAAAGGTGAACAATATGACTAGAACCTTAAAGCCTTAACATCTTAAAGCAGGACTGGAACATTTTTCAAATCCCTGAGGTACCTTGCGGGTGGGCATTGTGAACAAACGTGACTCTACTGTCATTGAGATGCTTCATAGTGAGGTATTACTGGCTGCCAGTGGGGCTACGCTGTGTTCAACATGTCATGGACATGTTTTAGTTTTCACATTTGAATGTGTCTACTGTAGCTGTACGGAGTAGGTTACTCCTAAAAACCAGGGTCAGTGATGAGGAAACCAGGTTTATGATATGCATTTGTCTTTGTTCACAATGATGGCATTTTGCTTCATAGTAGCCTGTATTTAGTTTAATCTATTGATGTTTTTCCATAAACAATACATTCAAATGTGTGTTATTTTATAGATATATAGATATAGATCTTTGATCTTTGGTACACTATGTGATATTGTTTCTTTAAAATGTTTTAACATATTTCACAGATACAGTAGCACACCCATGTTAACTGCTCAATGTGAGCAGTGAGTGGCAACCAAATCCTTACCAATTTCAGCTATATTTGACATACATACTTTTATGCAGGTTACTGGCCTCGTACCCAAGACAAA
Source organism: Muraenolepis orangiensis (assembly GCA_027704905.1). Classification (NCBI taxonomy): domain Eukaryota; kingdom Metazoa; phylum Chordata; class Actinopteri; order Gadiformes; family Muraenolepididae; genus Muraenolepis; species Muraenolepis orangiensis. Next base: position 16,887,050 of record CM051018.1, read on the forward strand.
GATCATGCCATTTTCTGTGTGTAGAAGGATGAACATACTTATTTATCTTATAATCACAATTCAGTGTTTGATTTTGGGATTAGCGCGTAGAGGCCACTGTCGTGGGTTGGGGGTGCAAACCCCTGAGCCCAGTCGAACCCGTCTTGTGTGGAGATACAACCTTACACAGACAAAGGTGCACAGAAACTCAGCATGGCTGTCCACACTTGCCCTTATCTGGGTGTTCCCCTCCTAAACGCGCTAAGACCTCCAATATGTGATTATTACCACGCTTCATGACCCTTGGTTCCCTTTTCATAAATGACTGTGTGATGACCAGCGGCTCAAACCTGAAGATTTGTGTTCCCTTCAGTCTAAAGTAAATAGGAAGCAATCGCATCACCGACACACACTCTGCTATCAAGGAAACACAGGAGTGTAGATTAAGAATCTTTTTATGTGCAAAAATCGTCACTGTTAAACTGTTTTAACCGTTTTTTGCGGTTCTGATGGTTTTTGAGGGTGGAGCGGGGTTAGCGGTTGGGGTTCAGCGGCCATCGCACCCAGGCGGCAATCAGAGGACAGGAAGGTGGGAGAGGAGGTTCAGGGGGAGGGGAGAGAGAGAGGGAGAGGGAGAGAGGGAGAGCCGTGACCCTCGGCCCAGCGCTCTGACCAGCGTATCAACTGAAGAACCTATGACCACGGACAGAGCATCAGGAAATCAGAACCACATGCTCTCAAAAAGTCGGGGGGGCATGAGGCGTGCTAAGTTGGATATTTGTTTTTTTGTAAATTAATGGGGGTCTAATTGTTAATGCCATTACATCGGGTGGGTGGGTGGTGGGGGGGGGGGGCGTGGTGGAGGAGGAGTGAGCCGTAGAGGAGGAATGTTGCTCATCAATCCTCTTTGAATAGTGCAGATGCCGGGGAAAGGTCCACCCTGGAAGATTAAGATCTGTCCAGCTAACCAAGAGCAGACCTGCTTGGCTAAACCATCTGCTGCACCTCTTAAACAAGGAGCCACTTCCATTATTATTAACATTATTATTATCATTATCACTTCATTATCATTATCATTATCATTATCATCATTATCATTATTATTATTATTATTATTATTATTATTATTATTAAAAGTGTGTTTAATACAAAAAAAATGGAGTTTGTATACATTAATTTCATTGTCAACCCACCACTTCTTGCTTGTACCAAAATCATGCTTCTAGGACATTTACGATCACAATACATTCTTGCAATAACTGAGTTATATTCGTAGTTACACGCCTCCTTTCACATGTATTGATTGCGGGTGTACAGTGTATGCGTTGAGTAATATTATCCGCCTTATACAACATCAGGTGTGTAGAAGATCCCTCGTCCATGCATATACTGTCGCTCGTTGACTTGACAGAGTGGATTTAACAACCCAAACCATTAATATTGATCCTTAATAAACTACCGTTAAAGTACACACTGGTATACATTTATCATTATTTGGTATTTGGAATGGGCGTGTAGGTTCAAGGCACCCAGATGCGCCCTGCCTGCCTAAAGGTTGTGTGTAAAAAAGCTAGATCAAGATCAGAATTCCGATACACTGGAAGCTACCATTTCTGAGAGTTACGGGGGGGGGGGCGGAGTGCAGCTGCGCAGCAAGGGTGGAGGCTCTGCTGTTCTGCAGAAGTGATTTAGGTGACAGCCAGGGGTTTAGAGAAGGCAAACAAGTTCATTACACTTCCGTACTCGCGTAACACTCCCCGAGGAGCTGTCAATAAGACGGTGAGGGAACCGGCAGCCCGGCCTTTCTTTCAAAGGCCCATTAGATGGAGACCCCAAGGGGCGAGCAAGCCATTTACATTGCCCACCCGGTCACCCCCTGACCCCACCTCGCCGAGGTCACCTCATCCACTTCTTCAATGTCTCTCCCTCTCTCTCTCTCTCTCTCTCTCTCTCTCTCTCTCCTCACTTTCCTCTCTCTCTCTCCCTCTCAATCTCTCTCTATCTATCCCCCCCCCTCTCTCTCTCTCTCTCTCTCTCTCTCTCTCTCTCTCTCTCTCTCTCTCTCTCTCTCTCTCTCTCTCTCAGCCAGCACGTCAGGAGCAGTTAGGGTTAGGGTGTCTTGCTCAAGGACACCTTGACAGCTTTTGCTAGGAGGAGGCGGCGGGGATCGAACCAGCAACCTTCCTACCTACCTTTCTACCTTGTAGTAACTTGTGTTTCTGCCAAACAGCTCGAGATGGTTTCTGCGTGTATCCATGTTGGAAAATTACACATGTCTCTGTTGTAGAATAATTGGACATATTCAACAAGGTGTTGCTTCTTTCAAATGAAATAGAGTTACAGTTAACTGGTGTTTTGGATAATTCAATGGTGTGTCTGTATTACACTGAACAGGAAGACAAGACGTATCGAGTGGAATGAATTCAAATCTTCTCACAGAGATCCTAAAAGTGTGAGATTATGTTACATACTGGGAATAGGATTTGTCTACGCCTTTAA
>CM051018.1:16894527-16897027 GCA_027704905.1 Muraenolepis orangiensis
GCTGCACCTTGCTCGCCCCAGTCTCAGTGGAGAGAGAGAGAGAGAGAGAGAGAGAGAGAGAGAGAGAGAGAGAGAGAGAGAGAGAGAGAGAGAGAGAGAGAGAGAGAGAGAGAGAGAGAGAGAGAGAGAGATCGGCACGCCAACCACCACACACACACACATACACACACACACACACACACACACACACACACACGACCGTGTCCAAGGGGGCACCACAGAGAGATGAGTGTCTTCTTTATTGACTGGTACGGGAAAAGGGGTGTGTGTGTGTGTGTGTGTCTGTGTGTGGCTTGGGGGGTGGCCAGTCGGGGGGGTGGGCAGAGGTCGTCGGGTCGGTAGACCTGTCTCTGTTCAGTGTTGGCTACCACTCAGACACCCCAACCACCACCACCACCCAGGTGAGGAAGGTGGTGGTCGCCGTGAGCCGAGGTGTTGCGGACAGAGCTCCCCCTGGCCCGGCTGGCTCTCGCTCATCATTGACTTGTTAATCGTTAATCAGTGTTAATTGCAGCCACATTATTGTTAAGCTACACGCGCTAAGGGGATAGCCTCATGAACCGCTAATGAGAATATCAGAAGGTTCATGCTCCCCCAATATCTCCACCTCACCGCACAAAGATAAACCAACCAATGCGTCGTCGTATTTCAATACACACACTCATATCATTGATGTTCAAACATGAAGGGTTTCATTTTTCCAAATACGAAGTGCGCACACAGCTGCACCTGATCAACCCTGATCAATAACCGTCTGGGACACAGGCCTTTGTTTGTGAACCCCCCCCCCCCCCCCACCCCATCTGTGTTTTTCGAGCCCCAGTCGGTATCGGCCAAACCCAAAGCTCCGTGTGGACCCGAGGTCCTTGGCGGTGATTACAGGTCTCCCGCTAGCAGAGCAATTACCAGCCGCGTGCTCAGTGCTCACTATCGGCACGCAGCATCCCCATCTTCTCCGCTCTTCGCATAGCGGCGCACACGCAACCACCAAAGCGTGTGTGTGTGTGTGTGTGTGTGTGTGTGTGTGTTATAACCGTCGCCAGGTCATGGAAGGCCGCGCCTTACCGCACGGCACTATTCCTTCGAAGTTCATTTTGACAAGGTAATGGAATGCGAGGGGCCACGATTGAGTACCATCGCCATCACTGGCGGCGGAAGTGGATGCAAAATCGTACGAGAGGCGGGGGGTTTTGTTTGTGTGTTTGTGTGTGTGTGTGTGTGTGTTTGATGATCAGAATGGACCTCGAGACAGGACACGCGAGAAGGAGATTAGAAACCCATTGATTGATTTGAAACACGCAGCGCTGTGCTCCGTGATATTGCTGTGTGCGTGAATTGCTTGGCAAAACCCATGTCTGATTGCCTCTCGTTTTTAAGCATTTCTTAGTGACTGCTGTGATGTGCAGTAAATGACACGTTAATTGTACTTGTGACACGTTAGCTACCCCTTTGCGGTTCTTAAATCTAAATCTAAATCTGGAGGATTGAATCCTCTTCCTTGGTCTCACACATCTCACACACACACAGTGACATTTATTTCTCTGCATTTAACCCATCCTAGTATAAGCAGCAGTGGGCAGCTATTTTATATACAGCGCTCTGGGGAAGCAGGTGTATGGGGTCTGGTGTAGGGGGTCAGGGCACCTCGGCAGTGCCCTGGTGTTTCGGGGACTCGAACCGCCGACCTTCCGGTTGCCAAGCCAAGTCCCAACAGACTGAGCTGCTGCCGCCCACCAGAGCTGCTGCCTGGTTCAATGTAAAGCCAGGAACATCATTTTTCTTTCATCCCCCCCCCCCCCCCCTGTTTACACTTCACACCTACTCCAGCTCAAACAAACATTAAGTCGTGTATTCTCCGGACGGCATGAATGTAAACTAGGTGTCAGGAGCACCCTTTGTTGGGCTCACGACAGCCCTTTTCCTCATCCCTCTCCTCGGTGCCATTTTGCTAAAATCTACACCCAGGGAAAAACCCCAGGTGTCGATTAATCCTCTCGACATTTTCCTGGAGACATTCTCCGCTCGCCTGTTGACATTCTTGCGTGGAGGTGGTGGAGGTGTGAGCAATGAATGGCGCTGGTATTTGGTGGCGTGGGTGGGGGGTGGGTGGGTGGTTAATTTTGGCCCGCGTTGGTATTTCCAAAAGCCCCCTCGGAAGTTGGTGGCACACAGACGCGCTGCTGTGATGGCCTACATTATGGAGTTCACTGCACCGACAGTCGCTACCCCCCCCCCCCCCCCCCCCCCCTCCTCCCAACCTCCCTTCCAGCCAATCGGAGCCCGGTAAAATATGCACATCCCCTGGCCTACAGGCTCTGTAACTTCCCGCCAACCCCTGTAACAGCCAGACTCAAACGTTGGTTTCCACTGCGAGGCTGAACTAAATACTTTCCCCCTTTGGGAGAGAGGCAGGGGATCAATAATTGAGACCTATTATTTAATCACACACACACACACACACGCACGCATGAACGCACGCACACACACACACACGCATGCA
>CM051018.1:16904527-16912027 GCA_027704905.1 Muraenolepis orangiensis
TGCTAATAGATGCTTCATATTTACCCAAAGCATGTCTGACTGTTTGTTGTGGTGGCTTCTTCATGATCAAGGAGCACCCTTAATGTTTAATGTCTATCTGGTCTCTCCACCATGGCGGAGGCTCGTTAAAGCAGATGGCAGTTTAGTGTGCAAACCCTTAACGGTTGCGGCGGCGTCTGCTTAATTTGCCCTCCTTAAGTCGCCCGCTAGGCTAACGCGGTGATACGCTACAGAGCCCCCAAAAAAAAGCCCTGTGACTCAGTGTGTGTGTGTGTGTGTGTGTGTGTGTGTGTGTGTGTGTTGCGCCCCTGACTGCCAAAAGTGGCGACGAGGAGAGGAGAGCAGAGAAGACAACCGTGTTATAAACAGGCATCACGCGGGGCAGCTCACAGGGCTGGTATATGAACGCCGTGGACACCTTTCAGGAAGCGGCTAATTACAGGGCCCGTATCATGCGGTGTGGCGTGGTGTCAGAGAGAGTGGATGGGGGACGACACACATAGCTAAATGAATGCCCCGGTGCTAGCAGCCGTTTCATTGGTGAAACGATGATGATTCTGTGGGATCCTTTACAAACGGCAGATATGGGGATTTTTCACTGTTTTCAGAACCTGGTGTTTAGCACATATATCAGCTGCTCTGCTCCACACTGCGATACGTGAAGGCTGAATAGGTGATGATAGCGGAAAATGTAGCAACGTTTTCCCGGGGGACAAATAAATGCACTGATTTTTTTTTTACTATATTGTTCCTTTTTTTGCTTTTTCCTTCCTTTCTTTCTTTCTTTCTTTCTTTCTTTCTTTCTTTCTTTCTTTCTTCCTTCCTTTCTTTCTTTCTTTCTTTCTTCTTTCTTTCTTCTTCTTTCTTTCTTTCTTTCTTTCTTTCTTTCTCTCGTCCTTCCTTCCTTCCTTCCTTCCTTCCTTCCTTCCTTCCTTCTTTCTTTTTTTTCTCTTTCTCTCTTTAAAAAAAACCTAATCAAGGAATTGAGAATTCCTTGTAAAATCCTTTGTTCTCTTTTGGAAAAATGGATAGGAGGTCATTCAAACACTAACAACGTGTTCCGTGTAGATTCTGAGGCTCTGTACTAGCGGCCCCTTCATTGCACGTCCTTTAAGGTTTTGATCTGGCTATGTTACAGAGGCCCTCGTCACTGAAATATCCTCCCCCAACTCTCTCTACTGGAAGTCCTAATTGGACCCAAGGCCACAATAAGAGAGCCACAGCACCAGGAGAAAACCAACGGCGAGTCTCGGGCTAAAGTCCTGCGGGGGTAGGGGTGTGTGTGTGTGTGGGGGGGGGGGGGGTCTGTGTGTGTGTGGGGGGGGGGGGGGGGGTGATGGGGAGGGGGTGTTTGGCCCGAGGAGGGCTCGGCTGGGCCTTCGGCAAACAGGCAGGGAATTAGGACCTTGTAGTGGCCCTACTTTGTTAACCGTCTTGACAGGGTTATTTGACCATCTGCTTTAATTACAGGTACCGGCACACTCAGCGGCTAATGCCTAGGTGTCAACCGTCGTGCAGAGGTGCAAATTAGTTTCCACTTGAGAGGAACGAGGGTGTGCCACAAATCAAACTAATGGCCATCAATTGTCCTCCGGCGTCCGGCGGTGCAATCAACTGAAGTGTCCGCACTAATCAATTTTTTAAGGTTCTGCTGTTTAGAAAATACAAATAAATGAACTCCAATCTAGTTGTTTATCTTCCCAATGTGTCTCTCAAATCGTCCTTTCAGAGAGTAGAAACGTCGTTTATTTTGATCATTGTATAATCCCAGAAGGCATCTTGTTTTGTGTGTGTGTGTAAAAGAAGTGTGGGGGATACATGTACACGTGTAAAACACCTCAGACAGAACACCATCACCTCCACCACCTCCACCCACCACCACAACCCACCACCTCCACCACCACCACCACCACCACCTCCTCCTCCACCCCCACCACCACCACCTCCTCCACCACCATCACCACCACCACCCCCACCACCCCCACCACCCCCACCACCACCTCCACCCACCACCACCTCCAACATCACCACCACCACCACCAACACCACCACCACTGCCCTTCACCACCACCACAACCTGCTCCACCACCCTCCCCACCACCTCCACCACCACCCAGTTGGTATTTATATGGCAAAGGTTTATGAAGCCTATAGGGCAAATCAACTGGCTGCATTCCTGGCGTGCCTTGTTTAGTAACACACCGTTAACTTTAACACGTTGAGTTCCTGTGGGTGTTTCTCAAAGTCGGGGACGATGATCCTCTTTCAGGTGATGGTCGGCCACATTGTAAAAAATCTTGGGTCAAAACGCCCCAGACGGGTTAATGGAGTGACAGTTCTTTTGGCTGGTCCCCCCCCCACAACATCTGCGGCCTGGGGAACACACCAAGGGGGGGGGGGGGGGGGGGAACCAGGGGAAGCCTACGTTGTTCTCTCTGCTCCTCTCACCCCCCCGTCCCCCCGTCCCCCTTCCCTCCCCCGTCGTTCACCTGTGACTCATGGGTGTTACCTCCCCCTCAAAAACAACCCATCAGCTCATCAACTTTTATCTTTAATATTTTTATTGTTCCCCAAACACATACCTAACCTGTCTCCTTCGGTGTAAACTCTCTGGAACGTTTGTGTCAGACGTGAGGCGGTTGAATGGAGTCTGGTCTTCGGGGGCCCACCGAGGTCTCAAACTCGCGGGCCGTCCCCCCCCCCCCGTCCCCCCCCCATCGGTCCTCTCCACACAAACGGGTCTGAGTGCTGACATGCGATCCCCCTAACCCACACACAGAGGAGGGGGCCCGTCCCGCTGACAAAGCACGGGGAAGAATGGCGGTGGGGACGATGGAGTCACGTGGATAACACATTACACTACAAAGGATCAACTTCAAGGAAATCCACAGCCAGTCCAGTCTTGGCTCGGCTAATTTACTATTTATGCCAATCGGTGTGTTTTTTTTTTCTTCTTCTTTTTTTTCTTCTTCCAGTAAGACGGCAAGAGAAAAAAAAATGTACTAAAAGAAAATCCTGTTTAATCATCCGCACTCTTAACGGAGAGAGAGGAATCGGAAGGAGGAGATTCTTGTTTTTTTGGCAAACGCGTACTATATTAGTGTGTTTTTATCCAGGCTAAACGCCTGTCTTTATGATCTCCTTTTACGGGAGCTTGGTGTTCTATCAGCCAGGCAATAACTGTCATTAATTAGTCTGATAAATTACGTCCAAAACAATGACTTGTTTAAATGGTCCAATTTAGCTCCAATCCTGAAAGAGATATTACATCAAAAGCCATCCGTAAAGAGGCGCACTGCCTCCCTGAAAGCATTTTAAAGGTTGTGATTTCCTCAGATGATACAGCCGTACCTTTTAATGAAATTCTAATTAGTAATTTCATGGACTTTGTTGCTAACCGTATCTGATTAGCGCACATTTTCACGGCCTACTTTAATTAAACGCACTTACGGCGAAGTTTCAAACGTAACCCACTCAGAGATGGAGTGTGGGAAAATGTGTAAACAGAAATGCGTCACAAACTCACTCTGATTATCAATGTTTTCAGATGCAATTTGGACAAATCCGAACGGATTTACATAAGTCGTGTAAAAAAAATATAAAACTTTTTCAGTTACGATAATCGGATTTCGGTTCTGTTCTTATTGCATCACAATACTTTTTGATGACTCAAATATAATGTCAAATGGACTATATGGTGACTGATCTGGTTCATGCGCATACACGTGTATATTGTTAAGCAATGTGCAAAGCATCAGGGCATTACGCTGTTTCTAGTACTAGTCGTTTTTTAATGTTTTTCCCCCATCCTATTTTTGTCAAAGTCAATTAGCCAGTCGCTGCCAGGAGACTTTTTGGACCACAGGGCCCCGGGACATAATCTGATTTCACTTCCATTCAAATTATTTCCCACTCCCAGATCTAATCCTGGTCCCACAATATGAACCCTGACCCCGAGTATCGACCGGACCAGAGTTGGTATTTAACGCTCAATGTGGGAGTCTTCAGCCTCACACTGGAGTGCTTTTGACACAACCCCTCGCCCCGCCAAGCGTCCTCCTCCTCCTTCTCCTCCCCCCCCCACCCCCCCCCCCCCCCGCTCCCCTGCATACTGCCCCGCCCTCCACCCCCTCCCTCCCCCTCCCTCTCCCCCCTCCCCACCAGCCCCTCTCAGGTCCCTAACCGCACAAGTGTTTCCACGGTGGCGAAACCGCTCCGATCCTGACTTGACTGACATCCCTGGTGTTTAGGCCCACCAGAAGAAGAAGAAAAAAACCCTGCTACAAAGCGTGACAGACCACCTCGGCCCCTACCTCCCATGCCCGCCACCCTGCCCCCCCCCCACCCTCCTATCTCTCAATTCTCTTTTCTTTTTTTCCAGAGTCCACCCTGTCAACTCACATGCCGGAGCTGTAATTTAGCCTAATAATTACCAGACATCACCACAATGAAACATCAGTGTCTGAACTTCTTTGGACCAAACTGAATTTTAATACGTTCGGAAAAGGTTGCCCGGAGGCGGGGACCCTGTGCGCTGGGAAAGGCAAAAAGGAAACATGTGGAAACACTTTGGGAAGTGATAAATGATTTGGAATCCACAGCGTCCCTGAAAATGGAAATTAGGGCGAACAGGTGTTAAATGGGAACCACTGGTGCATTTTGAACAGGGAGGAAAAACGTCCGTCAGGTCTGTGGGTGGAGAGATCGGTGGGGGGGGTGGGGGGGGGGGTTGAGGGAGGTTGGGGTTGAGGTGGAGGTGGAAAGGAGTGTGTGTGTGTGTGTGTGTGTGTGTGTGTGTGTGTGTGTGTGTGTGTGTGTGTGTGTGTGTGTGTGTGTGTGTGTGAGGGGGTGGGGGTGGGGGTGGTTGCTGGTGAGTGGTCATGGCCTGAGGTATGGTGTGCGGAGGCCTCATGTGCCTGACCTCCCCCTCTGAAGAAATAACCAATCACTTGTGTCAGCTGTTCCGGGGAGAACCCCCCCCCCCCCCCCCCCCCCCCCCCCCCCCCCATCACCCTATCGCTGCACTCACCCCGCAAGGCACGACTTCATCGGGGTGCAGGAATTGCATTTAATTATTTTTATTTTAATACACATTTTTTGCTTTTATTTGCCTTAAGAGATTAAGAGAGCGTGTTTAAACAATTTTTTTTAACCCGTAACAGACTTTGCATGTGAGGTATTTCAGCGAGAGACTATGATAACACCCCCCCCCCCCCCCCCCCCACCACTCACACATTCTCATCACCTCTGGCATTATTGCTAATTTGTATGGGTACCGTCTTAAACATGGGTAATTGCCACGAATTGGAGCTTATTCACAGTGGGTCAGGAAATGGCCGAGTTTAGCAGCTATCAAGAGAGGAAGACTCATTTTCCCCAATGTTGTGTGTTACTCCCACTGCAATATAAAGCCAAGAGGAACTTGGCTGCAACCTAAATGCCCATGATTTCATTTGACATCGTGCTCTGGGCGTCTGATCACCTCGGGGGGAACCGTTTTGGAATGTGATGAGTCATTTACATTGTCAGAGATAATGAATGAATAACAGAAAAAGTCAGGTCAGTGGTACTGAGTTTTTTTCAGAAACGACGCCAATTCCAGTGGTGGACGGATGGACACGCCGGATAAGGTTTCACTTTTGGATGGACAGTGATTTTTCTCCCATTTTAGGCCACGGTACCTGCACACATGCACACATGCACACGTGCACATATGCACACATGCACACATGCACACATGCTCGGGCTGGGTGAAATGACGGGCACGCACGCAAACAGAGACTCACGTGCAAAGCATGCCCTCCGACGCATAGTTTGCATCCGCAGGATTCCGCTGCTTTGTATTAATTCCTAGATGAATGTCTTTTCTTCCACTCTCCCTGTCGATCATTGTATTTTGAGCCGTTTAATGAAAATGGAAATATTCTGTATTTTCTCAGACACTGAGCTGAATGAACCACTGTTTTATTTTTTTTTGCTGCTGCAATGCTGCGATGCTCTTGCAATTGTTTGGGCCCCAGCTGTAAAAACAGGAGAAGTCAACATAAGGGTCTGTTTGCTGTGTGTTATTTATACATTACCTTAACTGGAGGAAGAAAAAGAGAAAAAAAATCCCAGCATGCATCAGTGTGAAGCAGCCATATATTGAGGCGGAGAACAGACGGGCTGCTGGGACAGTTCTATGTCAGATAGTCTATAGGCTAGGTGCTCACAGAGCCGGCAACCTGCCCAGATGGACTTTAATCCTATCTTACACATCAACATAAGTTAACCATTTCATTAACCCCCACTGTGCAAACCATAGCTGTGGGAAGGCTGACCGACGGCATTGTTTTGCCATGACACCGGTCGTATGGGAGTTTAATTGGCTGTTCCATTAATAACACAAGCCAAACTAATTTAGCAGAACCTGTCCTCTTTTAAACCGCGGGAACAAAGAGTTAGGAGGGTGGAAATCAATCTTAGCTTTGTGCCTGAGCCGCTGACCTGTTCACGCTTTGAAGATTGTTGCCGGGAAAAAAAAAAGGAGAAGAAGTTATTTCCCTACAAACAGAGCCTACCTTTCCCCATTCCAGCTGCATAATCAGGCATAATAAGTGACTGCAAAGGTCCACTTAATGTATTTCTAACACTGGAGACCTGCTAATCCTGTCAGGGGGAATGAAATGGAAGGGGTGGGGCGGGAGGTGGAGGAGGAGGAGGAGGAGGAGGAGGTGGGAGGTGGGAGGAGGAGGGAGGTGGGAGGGGTTGGTGGCATGATGAAGCCCGAGCCATGGAGCAGAGTGTTTAACTCCATAACCATGCAGGCAAATGCCTGGGCGCCTTTCACACAAAAAGAGAAACGGGAGAATAAGCCCGGCTTCATATTTCAGCCCAAAGTGGGGATCCATTTTTCCGCTTTAGTGGCCATCAAGGAACAGTAAGGAATAACAACAACAGCAGCAGCAGCAGCAGCAGCAGCAGCGGGGGCAGTGAGAGCCGCTCTCGCTGGGCTGAGTCCTGGTAAAACCAGTGCCATTATCGCCCTCTTTACGGGCCTTTTAAAACATGAATAGGGAGGTGGCCCTCCCCTCCTCGATCGCCCGCTTAGGGTGAACATTAGCTCCCCTCTCTCTCTCTCTCTCTCTTTTCCCCGGTGCCACCGATGGTCACAAGCCATTCAGCTGAGCTGTGGTGACGACTTCTTGTCGACGATGCATTTAACGGGCAGGATACGTGGTTGGCAATACGACTGATTACAGACCGCCGTCTACCGCTTTCTGCCGCCTGAGACTACGCTGCTCTACGCCGTTAGGAGACCAGTTCAGAATATTTATGCTCACCATATTTTACAATCTGTGTTTTTGAAAAAAAAAAAATTTAAATGAATTGCCGGGAGGTTGAACATAATTAAACACGCTTTCAGGCATAACTAGGGAAAAGTATGTTTGTATTTTGTGTGTGTGTGTGTGTGTGTGTGAGTGTGTGTTTTTATGTGTTTCTGTGTGTGTGTGTGTGTGT
>CM051018.1:16914527-16924527 GCA_027704905.1 Muraenolepis orangiensis
TCACCACCGCCAGGTTAAGTGCTGTTCAGATTATTGGCTCCCCACCCCTCTGGAGCCTCTCTGCCATGGCCGGGGTCCACCACTGGTTGTGGACACCGAGAAGAAAGGACGATGAGCCAGGGAGATGGGGGTGGGGTGGAGGGGGCGTGAGGATGAAGGGAGGTTGGAAGGGGACATGTGTGTGTGTGTGTGTGTGTGTGTGTGTGTGTGTGTGTGTGTGTGTGTGTGTGTGTGTGTGTGTGTGTGTGTGTGTGTGTGTGTGTGTGTGTGTGTGTGTGTGTGTGTGTGTGTTGTAGAAGGAGGGTGGGAGGGGGTTGTGTGGTCTCTGAAGTACGGCAGTCACATGTGGGATGTGAGTCCAGGAGAGACAGAACTCCCAAAAGGAGGAGGGGTGGGTGGTGGGGGGTGGGGGTGGGGGGGTAGCGAGGGTGTGGGTGGAGGGGTAAAGCCTCTCTGCCCGGTTCCCAGCGACCTAACGAGACAGACGAATCGCACCATTTATAGGATCATATTTCATTTGTGCATTTGGTCCCGACCAGCGGATCAAAAGACCGCCCCCTTAATTTGAGTGCTTCAACCAATCGCAAGTGAGTGTTTCCTGACGGATACAGATGTTGGGGTGGGGGGGGGAGGGTGGAGGGGTTGGGGTTGGGGGGGGTTGAGAGAGGGATTTGGTTTGGGTGGTTGGGAGTGGGAGTGGGAGTGGGGGGGGGGGGGGGGGGGGTGTCGGTGAAGGTGAGGTGGAGCGCAGCAGCAGCAGCAGCAGCAGCAGCCAGTGAGAGTGAAAGTGCAGGGCTGTAACGTGAGGTGGTCTGTCTGTCTGTCTGTCTGTCTGTCTGTCTGTCTGTCTGTCCGTCCGTCTGTCTGCGGCTCTGAAGGGCTAGGGTGGTGGTGGTGGTGGTGGTGGTGGTGGGGGCGGGGGTGAAGGGGCGTAGGGGGGGGGGGGTGGGGGGGGGGGGGGTAGAGGTTAACCTCTACCTTAAGAAAGGACCACTGGCTCCCCATGATGCATAACCAGCAGGGCTTAGGGAGCACAAAGGGGCAGACTGTTTGGGGGAGGACTAAAACGTGCTCCTCCGGGGCTCATTGAAAAATGATTGCCGATTAGGTGTTTGAAGTCTGCCAAAGACGAGTGTGCGTTTTTCAGTGGGATGGTGATGAAACTCTATCTTTCCTGCTTATGCAGGCAATTTTCCCTCTCCTTCTCGCTCTCTCTCTCTCTCTCTCTCTCTCTCTCTCTCTCTCTCTCTCTCTCTCTCTCTCTCTCTCTCTCTCTCTCTCTCTCCCTCTCCCCGACTAACTGTACCATGATGTGTGTTCTCTCGTCGCGCCTGGAGAGGAGGTTTGCCAAACTCATTTCACCTCTTGGACCCCGGTTTGACGGAAAGCCAGACAACCAAAAGTGATAAGAGTGAATTAAGCTGTTACTCTCCAGCGGGAGTGTTATAATACTGCCAGAGAGGGAGGCATTGATTTCCCTATGAGAACAACAGGTGAAGCTCGGAGAAAATAATAACTAGGAATCCACCCCTAAATAGCGGGGCCCTTAAAGATAAAATTGTGCTTATGGAACTAAAGAGGATTAGGTTCCATAACTCAATTCACGTGTGATAAATGGGGGTCAGGACCTCGTGCAATATTTAGAGCCGTGTAATGGTGGTCATTTCGAGGAAGCACTACTTTGTCAACAATTGAAAATTAGCTCTTTTTTTTTTTACATGTGTGTATCTAACCTGACTTATATATTTTCTGCCCAGGATTCATAAAAAAATAAAAATAAAAAAAGGTAAAATATGTTTCTCTTTCTTTTATTCTATGACATTTGTCTTAATATCAGTTTGGTTCACTTATTATGTTCCCGAGGAGCAGTGAACTGAGGTGGACTCCAGCTAACCACCCAAAAGGCCCATGAAACTCTGCTCCGCTCTGATTCATTGAGCCTCTAAGAAGACTAATACTCTGAACTGAACCCGAGGAAATCATTTGCGCAAGAGACAGCGTAGGAGGGGTTGGGGGGGGTTGGGTGGGAGGGGGGGGGGTGCAGCGATGACAAACGTAGCTTAGCGTTTACCCGATTGCACCTCAATTGGCCGCAGTGGAGGGCTTTGAAACGGCCACGCTGGCCCGATGTATTATCATGTTACACTCATTTGTTTTCATTATTGCATCAAAGAGGAACTGGTCATGTGGCGGCCATTTTCCTCTGTACAAGGAGGGCGGTGTGGAGGGAGCGGTGGGGGGGGGGGGGGGGGGGGCGGGTGGTGTGGATGGGGCTGGAAAACAAATGTGGCTCTGGAGTCACACTAAGGTTAGAAAAACAATAAGGAATCTGCACTTTCAATAAAGGGTTAGAGTCACATTCTTGCGTCGCTGCCTAAAGAGAGCAATAATAGCCACTGAACTTCAGAAAAAGGAAAAAGCAACATTCTTTGGAGCCCTGTCACTGCTCATTACAGCGAGAATGACCCCGACGAGGTTTACCCCATTGCAAATGTGTCCATGTTTGTTGGTAAATAACAGAGGAATTTTGTTGAAACCGGACGAACGGAGCTGCGGCACGTACGTGAGTCGGTCTCAGCGTTGAGCCGGAGGCCAAGGGGTGAAGGGAGAGCCCGGTCCCACCTGGTGGACAGGTGGAGGTAAGCCGAGAGCCGTACCACCCAAGGGGAGGATGAACTTGAGACGGTGTCCCTCACCGTCCTGTGAGGCCGGAGGTCAGCAGACGGCCGTGCCTAGCGGCCGAGATGGCCCCGGTGGCAAAGAGGAGGCGGAGCACCTCTTCCCCAGATGGAATGGAACCAAGAGCGGCCCGGGTCAGCCACAATTAGGACTCATAAAATATAATCAAAACCTCCAAAGCGCTGCCTCGAGTACTCGGGTGGTCAGAACAGAACAGAGCACATCTTTGTGCTGCGGGGGAGTGCTTTTACTCGAGCGTGAAAACAGACACACCTTGTTCCAATGGCTGGAGATATATCTCTCAATCAAGTGAACTCGCCTCACTTGAATACTTGGGAAAACAACCCCCTGAATAGGTAGTTCCATCGCTGCGTAGTCACTCATGAAAGAGGGGGAAGGAATTGATTAACTTGCCCGGACCATGTCAGGTGTACCTCCTTAAGTGTCACAGTCTATGTATGGGCCCACATCCACAATATGGGAGACATGGGTCTGTTGTCACTAATCTGCCTAAGACATCAGAATATGGCCAGAACCGTTTGTGGGCCTGGGGGCTGTTTGTTTTCCTAGCTGCATCTCTATCTAAGGCAGATTTATTGTTTGTTTTTGAAATCCGGTAATTAAGGCAGCTGCAGAATGTGTATTACTGTTGTCTGCGGCCTCCGGGCGGGATTAACAGCATTTAGCATTGTAGAATGTACCCAGCCCCCCTTTTAAGAAAAGGCAAGATAATAATACATGGAAAGATGAGCTTGTGGCAGACAAGTCTGTTGATGTAGCCATTAATTGGTCAAAAATGAATACATGTTTAATGAATCACCAGGACACCGCACTGTGGGTTGTACTGAGACGTGCATGACATGGTGGTAGCCATAGCTACATCATTTTTGTATTAGCAATATATGGGTTATGGGTTATGTTAAACCAAAAACGAGTCCATCCACTTGATGAGATGTTTATTTCCTGCACTTCTCAGGGCAACAGGCCACATGAATCATGGAGTTTTAAGTAACAATGCCTGTGGTTGGCTTGTGAGCTTGACACACAGCTCACAGACAACGCCAACAGGTATTTGGAATGGTTATTGCCTTTTTGACACTCATTACCTTGACATTACATGAGCACGTCAAGTTCCGGCATACTTCCCATTTCTCCACTAAACTTTGAACAAAGCGTTACACTATAACTCGACACTCTTCGAGCACTCTCTCATGACGCCACACTGGCCCCGAAGCAAGAAACCAACCGTGGGGGACTTGTTCTGAGCTGCTTGGTTTATTACACCTGCCTATCAACACACAGATCACCCGAGCTCTGTGCTCCCCACCCAACGCGATAAGAGCTGTCACTGCAGGATGGACCCGCTGGGCTGACTTGCTCATCAATGGAAACGTTTCCTCCTTGAACGGCGTCTATAGAATACATACAGTCCTCATAAACCAGCCCATTGGTCTGATCATCATAACCAAAATGATCTTGTATTGTATATTTACGGCCCCGTTCAGACGATGGCAATTTCAGGCGGTTTTCACTTGCGCCGTGACCGCCTGTCATCTCTGTCATGCATGCTCAGATTTGAAAGTGTGCGTCTTTCAACATGCTTCAATGCTCCAGTGTTGTTTTTAGGAAACCCTGTGGAGCGTAATGCATGTCGAAGCTGCTGGCCGGCGGCATTCAGGTTATTCTGGAGTCCAATTTGAGCATTTTAGCATGCCTTAAAGAGTCACCGGGGCAGGAGTAAAGGGGTGGGTGGGGTGCAGCTAGTTGGAGCCGGAGTAAAACAATTAACAGTAGCATATCATTATTCAACTGAATAAGGTATAGCATCATAACATCCATTCTGTGAAGTTTACCCATCTGGACGGAGAGGAAGGAAACCCAATATTGCACCCGTTCTAGCAGGCGAGTGGTGAGACCAGGTGAACCAGGTGAACTCCTTAACACAATGATTGAGGAGTCACTTTGACAGTTTTACGCTGCCAAGCCCGCAGTGAACACCTCCAGTTGACTCGCGTGAGCTGCTCACTCTTTGAAAACATTTGTATTGGGTTGCACGACTCCTCGCCATGCTTCCTCTCGTCTCAATGACATTACTCTGCTGCCACAGTTCTCCCAGCTCCTGTACAATTCACAGCAACCCCCAAAGGACGGCTTGTGAGTGCAGCAACGTCCACGTAACCCAAAAAGACAACATGTAAAACCGGCCCGCTGAATTTTTGAAAACCGAAGAGCCGGTTCAAACGCTGGATCGGGTCAGGGTGTTGTATTTCAGGTCAATGTTTTTGATGTTGACAACTGCGTGTGGGTCTCAATTGCTAGTCCTGACCTAGTTCTGTCCTTGTCTTCCGACCTTTGTGTCAAATGTAGGAGAAAAAAATGTGTTTCCCAGCTGTTTGACATTGGGGTGTCTTGTGTGGTGAATTGTTGAGTGACACGACTATCGCTAGCTGATCTTGACCCATCACTTCTCTGACTGTCAAAGTTAGAATTTTTGCGAAACACTGAATGAAATTGAATCTAAAATGTCTTATCTATCACAAGATGCCTGCAGTTAATACAAATATGTTTTGGTTAAGGGGAGGCATATTTAACCAGAACTCTTCAATTCCCATCAGGCCTTCAAGGGTCGGCCGCAAGGTTTGGCAACACAGTCCGTCCGTGTAAGCTGCCTAATGCCGCTGGCTAAGTGGCTTTTCGAGATCTGCTGTTCCTCGTCTGTGAAGAGCTTCATTCAAAAGTTTCACGGGGGATAATTTAAGCTCTATAGGCTGGACATCGGCAAAGCTACTGTGACACCGTTAGAGTAGGGCTCTTTTTTGGTTATTTTTTGGTTTCGCATTCTTTATCGGGGACATTCCTGATATAGTGGGGTTGGTTGTCTTTGTGGCCTATTCTTAAAAGGAGGAAATGGACGTGTTACTCCTATACACTTGGATGTACTTGCATTCCCTCCAGGCAGGAAATGGTTACGAGCAGCACGGTAAATCTGCTAAGGTATGACCGAATGTGTGTGTGTGTGTGTGTGTGTGTGTGTGTGTGCGCGTGTGTGTGTGTGTGTGTGTGTGTGTGTGTGTGTGTGTGTGTGTGCGCGCGTGTGTGTGTGTGCGCGCAAACACCAGTCTGAGCGTTTATTTTCCTCCACTGCGTTTCCCCCACCTTAGCTCCGTCATAAGCTATTTTCTGCTCCAGTGCAAATCCTAATTGATCGAGCTCAATCTTAGCTTTACATTACATGGGGGAGATGACATCATTTGATACTGATAGTTCTCACCGCCCCCGCCGCCAGGAGAGGGGGGGGGGGGGGGGGCTAATGTTGTTTTGCCGGCTTTGCGCGGCAACACCCTGTCGCGTCGAGACAACCAGGGGGCCGTGAGGATGTGTACACAGAAATAAAGTGTATAAATGTTTAGACAATCATTATTTTAATTTAAAAAATGTTCGGCTTGACTTACGGTTTGTTTAAAAAAGAGTGACGGTCGTGGGGCTTGGCGGTGACTCTGGGCACTCTTGGCGGAGGCTGGGAACCCCCCCCCCCCCCACACACACACACACACACACACACACACACATACACACACCCACCCCTCCCTCCCTCTGAGCTCAACGCACACATGCTTCAGGAGACTACGTTCAAATATGAAGAGACAAAAGCAAAAGTCCAATTTAGGAGATAATGGGACCTCCCTCCGTGGTTACACCTTGAACACAGTTTGAACTGTCTCATTTATACGCCTGAGTGTGTGTGTGTGTGTGTGTGTGTGTGTGTGTGTGTGTGTGTGTGTGTGTGTGTGTGTGTGTGCGTGTGTTTTGTAATCTCGACAGTAAGCTTTCTTTCACCTAATTCCATCCATTGCTCTCTGCTTCTATTTGGTAATGCAAATATAAATGTGTACCTTTGACACCAAGCTGCTGTTTCTTTGTTGTTGGGTCATATTGGGCTACTTATCTCTTTTCAACATCCACCAATCAGACAATTAGGAAACCCCCTTTGGCTATAGTCTGGATGTTTCTTCTTCTTCTTCTTCCATTTGTTGCTTCAGAGGTTCAACGGTAGTATCCCAGAGGGTGTTTTTAACCCAACCTATAGAATCAACACCACCCCTTTGGACGTCCACACCCGCCTTTCTCCCTCTCCTCGACGCCCCCCCCCCCCCCCCCCCGAGCTAAAACAACAGCTCAAATACTTGCTAATAAACACCAGGTCAGCACCTGTGCTGGCAGGTGATTTACTTGCCCTAAACAGGGCAAGTGAGTGGGGCTATGTGTGTGTGTGTGTGTGTGTGTGTGTGTGTGTGTGTGTGTGTGTGTGTATGTGTGTGTGTATGTGTGTGTGTGTGTGTGTGTGTGTGTGTGTGTGTGTGTGTGTGTGTGTGTGTGTGTGTAGCCCTGGGGCCCTGGAAGTCAACGCACCACCCCCCCCCCCCCCCTCTCCTGCTGTAAAAAAAAAACGAACCAGTCACCTCATGCTGCTTTTTCATCTGACTCAACGGCCCCCGACTCAGAGAAGAAAAAAGGGCAAACTGCATCATTCCTCCTTGGGCTCATAAAGAGCCCCAGAGGATAGGAGTATGACCGCACCCCCGACAACCCCCCCCCCCACCCTCCTCCACCCCCCTCCTCTCCTCTCCCCTCCCCTCCCCTCCCTGTGTGACATCATTGGGTGACCTCCCTTGCCCCCCCCCCCAGTCTGTCTGTCCGTCCGTCAAAGGGGAGACGCGGTGACGTCGCTGTAGCTGCTCCGCTGCAGAGATGAGCGGATGAGCGTGGTGTGGTCCTCCGGCATCTTCCAGGTGGATGGAGATGACAGCACGTTGTCCGTCAAGAGAGACCCGATGACAGCCCGATGATTGAGCAACAGGAAATGAAAAACATTCCTGCGATTTTCCCGATCTATCGCTAAAAGTTGTTTCTTTTGAAATCGGCCATGTCCCCTCGGAGCCTCGGTAGATATCAAGAAATTACTTCATTTTTTGCGGGGGTTTAGATACAAGAGTCCTGCCAACTCAACTCTAGTATCTACCATTATTTCAATATAGCACAAAACACTAAGAAAACATGTGTTATACACACTGACCTGCACCCACACACACACACACGCACAAGCTATATACTATGCTATGTACCGGTACTGGATATACTGTATAGGAATATAATATATTTAAATATGACATCATTACTTTTCTATAATTATGATATCATCACTTGATCCTTCAAATAAGCATAAGTTGTCTTTGTTGTTCTATGCTAAATCCACATTCCTCCTTTCATTAAAGTTCCTGTCGGAAAAGGCTAACTCGTTAGCAAAGGAACGCAATAACCGTTGACTTTTAATCACTGTAATAAGTGTCCCGAATGATCTATATATCTATTTGTATTCATATTTAACCTACCCGTATATATGACATAATCCTAGAGAATGAAGGGTACGTTTGAAAGAAATGCAATCGGGCTCACTTGATTCGCCGACGTCATGTGACCACCACACGCGGCTGCGGCTTTTCACACCGGTCCAAACCGGAAGCCGCTAAACCTTGACACGTTCTAAACGCCACGTCACGGCTTGTCGGCATCTGCGCGACTGTTAGCGGCTGTGAGGGGCGAGAGCGCGGGGAAGCCGGGGCGCCGTGTGACCGCAGCCGCCTTACGGGAAACCTGTTTTGCGGGCGGCAGCCGACTTCCAGGCCACCTGATTGACCAATGGATGAGGAGGAAATATACATATATATATATATATATATATAACGGTTAGAGCTCTCATTAACAGGGACAGCAACAGCAGCAGGTGGGGCTAGGTCCTCGGGTGGCGGTGGCGGTGGTGGTGGTGGAGGTGGCGGTGGTGGTGGAGGTGGTGGTGGTGGTCATCGGGGAAGGTGGTTGGAGTAGGAGGGGGGAGGTGGAAGTGGAGGCGGAGGCTCATTTATGGAAGTCTTTCAGCGCTGGCCTCGATGCGTGAACGCCCGTGGGCGTAGGAAACTCCTGGTGTAGGGTGCTCCGTCCGAGAGGCGTAGCGCAGCTGGTGGTGTGTATCCTACTGTTTCCATCACACCGCCGTTACCTCCGCCTGACCCCAAACACATCTCGGAGAGGTGAGCGGGAACGGGGCAAACTAGCTAGTTTGTTTGTTATTCTTTGAGCCGCTTGGACTACCGCGCGAGTGTCCGTCACTTGATTAGGACAATCAATATCCAATCCCATAGGGATAGAGAGTGTATCCCACAATTGATGTCCCCCGTCTCTGTTTTCAGAGGGGGGGGGGGAGGGGGAGGGGGCGCACCAGTGAAGCTAACCTTTAACATGTGTTGTATTTTTTTTTTCATTGTGTTACCGATTCATTCATTCATTCATCATCACAGCTCCTCCCCTTTTCTCTGTGTTTTAACTTGAGGAAACACATTAAAGTTAAAGGACTGAAAGATTTTTTTTAAAGTCTGTCATGGATTCTCTATTCATCTGACTGGGATGTGGGCCCCAATTCACTCCAAAAGCCCAAATGGTAATCGGAAGTGAATTGTTATAAACAATCCCGTCTTTTCTTTTCACATTGAATAACTGTGTGTGTGTGTGTGTGTGTGGGGGGGGGGGGGTTGTGTGTGTGTTTGTGTTTTTGTTTTGGCGGGTATGTGTCTGTGCTGGTGTGTGTGTGTGTGTGTGTGTGTGTGTGTGTGTGGTGTGTGTGTGTGTGTGTGTGTGTGCGTGTGTGGGCATCTGTGTGTGTGTGTGTGTGTGTGTGTGTGTTTGTGTGTGTGTTTGTGCCGGTATGCATGTGTGTGTGCGGCTGTGTGTGTGCAGCTGTGTGTGTGTGTGTGTGTGTGTGTGTGTGTGTGTGTGTGTGTGTGTGTGTGTGTGTGTGTGTGTGTGTGTGTGTGTGTGTGTGTGTGTGTGTGTGTGTGTGTGTGTGTGCGGCTATGTGTGTGCGTGTGTGTTTGTGCTGGTATGCGGGTATGCATGTGTGTGTGCGGCTATGTGTGTGTGTGTGTGTGTGTGTGTGTGTTTGTGCTGGTATGCGTGTGTGTGTGTGTGTGTTTGTGTGCGTGTATATGTGTGCGTGTTCATGTGTGCGTGTTCATGTGTGCATGTGTGTTTACGTGTTTATGTGTCTGTGTGTGCACGCCGTGCACCTCACTCCTGGAAGGTGAGTCTTTTCTTAATTTCCCCCACCTCGGGACGAGCAGACAGGATGGGGTTCAAAGGGAGAAGAGACGCTCCTCCCCGGCCTGACATGGCGTGTGATCGGCCCCGCTCCCCCAGCCCTTTATCCGCGGCGGCAGCATTAGCACGTAAATGAGGCTGCACTCCTCGCTGGGTTTAGGGAGCGGGGGAA
>CM051018.1:16937027-16944527 GCA_027704905.1 Muraenolepis orangiensis
ACTGGGCTTGCACACACACATATGCACACACACACACACACACACACACACACACACACACACACACACACATACACACTCACACACACACACACACACACACACACATTCTGGCTTATCGAGAGGAACTATATAAGTGAGTTATTGTTACGTTTCTGGGTGGAATGAAGAGATCATGCAAGCCCCTCGCTGTTACTCTGTCACAGTGTTCATGTTGTGCTTGTGTCAAAGAAAAACTAAGAGCGGTTGTTTCTTCTGATTAGGTATTAAACTCACCTTTTTTTTTTTAGGATAAACTGTTGGTTCACTTGGTTGCTCTGAATCCAAGGCTGAGTCCAGAGTTAACCAGGTTTGACCTGCATCGTCCAGATCATTTGTGTGGGTTAGTGTTTGCTGTGGATGTAAATGTTCATTGTAGGAAAGAAAAACATGTCCGGTTCCACTCGAGAGCATATGCTTACCGGTAATTCATTTCAGATGAAAATCTCTTCAAGATAGACTACGACTTAAAACACTTGACTCGTGATAACAAACCCCGTATTTTACACTTTTGTGCAGTATTTCACTAAACTCGATTTCTGTAGATGCTAGATGTCACACAGAGACATTCCTGCAGTAGCTACAATGGGGTTAAATAGGAGAGGATCAGATATTAGTTTAGACATTAGATATTAGGGAACAGAATTTAAATCCAGCACAGATAACAAAAAAAAAAATGCTACTGAGTGTTCTAGAATGCACCACTGGCTAAGCTAAAGTTAGCCGCGGCGAGCTCAGCCGCAACTAATGTTAGTGTTGCCAGGCTAGCTCTCCCAGCCTATCCCGCGGCCGCTGTCACAAAGAGTGGATATTTGATCATCCGTATCTTTATAATATATTTGATAAATTTATTCAATTTATAAATGTACTATTTACAGATTGTTGCCTCCTGAGGCTAGCCAAAGTAAATCTGGGTAACGTTGGAAAATAGCACAGCGGAGCAGATCATGGGAAGCCTGACATGACAGCCACAAACGGCTGTCAAACGATAGTAAGTACAATATTACACTTCGGAAAAATAAACTCTGGAATGAATAGGAAACCGATCGCTAGCCGTTTTATAACAATGTCAAAGTGTTTGAGCCTATAATACTCCTTTAAGACCTCTATGTAGTTTAAAGACGGCTCTAATTATTACTCCTGGAGCAATTATGGATGATCAACCTCTAGCGACGTGCTTAAACGCCCCGTGGTCTGGGGGGGTTTTGGGGGGGGGAGAGGGGAGGGGGGTGGGGGGGGGGGGGGGCGGAGCCCGATCATTTGTCTCTCTTGTCAGTTTCCTGTTTTCCTGAGCGACTCCCCCCTGACCTGGCAGGCAGACCGGCCGGCCCAGGAGAACACTTTCCCCTGTTCAGCGCTGGGATGAGGAAGGAGGGGGTGGGTTGGGAGAAGGGCAGGGCGGTAGTGGATGGAAGTGTTAAGGGGGGAAGGGGGGGGGGGATCTAGAGGAGTCCCAACCTAATGTGACCCATGGCTCAGGTCAGTGAGCTGCTTACCGGGTCTATCCAAACACACGGGGGGGGGGGGGGGGTCGGGGGGGGGGGGTTTGTTTTGCTAAAGCCGTGGAGAGAGAGAGGTGCCCCCTTGAATCAATGCTTTGACTTAGGAGCGCTGCACATGCCAGGCTGGTATGTGTGAGGCCACATGGAGGCACGGGATGCTGGCCGGTCCTTCTCCTCCTTTCCTTTTTTTTCTTCCCCAGTTCCTCAACACAAAGGTGAAATGTAAAATACAAAAACCATCCGAGGTCGGACCGCCCGAGCTTAGATTAGATTCCTTCAAATGTGCGGGGGCACAGCTTGTGGAATAACAATTTCCATACAATCGCCTCGGCGCTCTCAAACAATCACACATTTCTGTTTAAGGCTAAGACCCGCTAAGTGCTCGTCCAAATAACAGGAGAGACTTGGCTTCTAAACGTGTCCATCTGGGTCCACTTAACTATCTCCATGACATACTTTCACGCAGAAGACTCTCCCTGATCTCATCACAATGCTGGGGTGCCGGGGGGAAGATTGGATATTACACGTTTGTTGTCACCCCACCAAAGGGTGTCCGGGGGGGTTTGATCATTACATACAGTGTGTGTCTGCCGCCCAGGTGTCAAGTCGTTTGAAGAAGGAATTGTCCAAATCTCCCCATATTTGTTGTTCCGGTTTGACGGAGTGCTTGTAATGGCAAAAGGGAGGGGGAACCGATTCTCTCATCTCGAGGTGGGGAAGGGTTGAAGTGGGACTGGTGGGAGCATTAAAACATCTCATAACAGAGAGGAGGAACAGAGGCTTTCTTTTGATTGAGGTGATGAATTGCCGTTTGTGTCGATCTTTACGCATCCCTGAAGGCGTTTCACAGAACCGGGGGCTCAAATAACTTTATGGACCGTTTTTATGGACAAGTTTCACCCACACACCAGGAGGAGTTGAATTCCTGTGTGTTCCTACCTTGTACGGCTTCTCCCACTGTAACTCAAACACCTGTGTGTGGGGAAACAAAATGGCCTGTTCTCTTGTGCTCGCAAGGTCGCACATTTTGACTGTAGCTTTAACTTGCGAGTCAAGTTGAACCCGTACAATCACAAAGGTCATCCTGGGGCTCTTTGGGTCACTGGTAAAAAAGGCTCCGACTGTGACAGTAAACAAAAAAAGGCTCTTAATTTACGGTAATGGCTTCCCAATGGTGCCCAAACCCCTTTGCGAAGATGCAGTGACCGGTCTCAGTAGTTTAATTATCTTTCTAATTTGTATTAGCGCCCGCTATCCTCCCAGGGATAATTACGCGTGTCGTCGCATGCACGAGCGTTAATGAGGTTAACGTCTTTTCGTGTAATAAAGGTTCAGTGACCTCATGAAGAAGTGAAGTGAAGAAGGAATAAGAAGGGAGGAAAAAAAAAGAAAGCAACTGTGATTCTGTTGTTTTTTTATAACCAATTTGAGGTAAAAAAAAACAACCGCACCACAGGACTTCTGGTTCTGCCGCTCCCCCCCCCCCCCCTCTCCAGTTAGCTCAGATCGAGGTTACCATTACCGAGATTGCCCATAAAGCTGTGTTGGTTGCAGAGAGAGAGGATGTGGCGTCGGACCCCCCCCCGAGTCCGTCCCCCCCCCCCGAGTCCCCGAGTCTGACCTGGTCACGGGCGCGGGGAAAAAAACGATGACAGTTCAAACAGCCGAGGTGAGGACTCCATGGCGGCTTAACCCTGCTGAGCACACCGAACGGTGTTAGGATCAAATCAAAGAAGGCCCTTATCTGATCGGTGTCACCTGCCCTCCATGGTTTCCTCGAAGTCTCACTTCTCACTTCCTACCCTTTCTCACTTTTCACAGACACAAGGTGTGAGTTGGAAGTCGTGTGAGTTGGAAGTCGTGGGAGTTGGAAGTCGTGGGAGTTGGAAGTCGTGGGAGTTGGAAGTCGTGTTCGATTCCGGCGCTTCAGGCGCTGAGACCCACGGCCTCAGCGCCGTCTTGATTCAATTTGGACGCTGCAGAGAGAGAATCCGGGGCGCAATCGCAGTGACGTGTGACATGTGGATGATTTAGTGTGTGCCACATGCGTATGAAAGCCTACACATGATTGAATCTATATGGTCCGTGGCTAAAGATCACTGGTGTATTGGCTGGGACCTCTCCCACTCGTTTGCTAAGTATCTGGCAGGATTTCTTTTCTTTTCTTTTCTTTTTTTTTACTGCAGGTTAAGAAAGGAAACCATCTTATCTATGACTTGGGGGATTTATTAGTGAGAAAAAGATAATTGCTACCCATAGGCCACTGGGGCCTGATTTACAACCACTAATATTTAGGATTCCTCCAGCCCGTTCGCAGCTCTTTATCTACAGCCCTGCCTGCAGCGGTCCTGAGCCCAGAGGTCAGCGTGGAGGATGAAAAATGGGGACGGGCAAAGCCTCCACTCAAAGCAATTTGGCAAAAGACTAATGTGTGAGGAAGTAACCTACGCACATAAAAAAGGGGGGGGGGGGGGAAACAGTGCTGTCGTCCATGTAGGTCTGACCCAGAGCTGACAGGTACCCGCTCTGCTAAACCAACAGACACATACACACACCCACACACACACACACACACACTGTATGAGACCTGGATTCCCCTTGTCAATATTAGCTGTACAAATCGCCATAGAATATCTTTGAAAAAGGAAGAAGATAACTTCAGACTTAAAGGTGCTATATGTATCAATGACACTGGGTGTTTAGAATTTGGACCCACAGTCCAAATTCACACTCTTGGAGAGAGTTGTCTCCGTCTGTCCTCCTCCTCCCCAGACCCCAAGCTCACACAGGTTGCCAGGTTGAGGACACTGAACCTACGTGAGCACAAGATGAGCCGACCGCAACAATATATGAAACATGGGCACGGTCATGGGCACGGCGAGGCTTTTTAGGTCGGTAAGAAATCAAGTACAATCTCAGTTGATCCATTAGGTTTGCTTGCTTCTATGGCCACAGCATGCTATGTTTGTGTGCCAATTTGATTCATATCTGGCAACCCGATCTGGTACTCGGAGAATAGTAAACACAGACAAACAAAACAGACGTTCTGGCCCGGTATGGACATTTCAAGGAGAGCATACTGGCTATAGTATTGTTGACAGAGAAGCCAGTACTACAACATAGCACGCTTCCTCAATCTCTCATTTCTTATAAGATTAGATTAGATTCAAATTGATTGTCATTACAGTACAGCAAAAATAATTCGGCATCTAACCTGAGTGCAAATGTTACAGTAAAGTGCATGGTCATACTTAACTTAACTTATTTAACCATTTACAGTGGTTAAATAAGATGTAAAGACAGTCTCCTAGGTATACAAACAGGTATAAAATGAGACTATATAGAGTATGTAGAACAGATTATCATGGTCATTGTATGATTGAGTACAGTACATATAGCCCCTTCAACATATAAACACTCTGTTTTAGGACGTTCCATAGTGTACATACAGCACAATATCTGGAACTGCCAGACATGCCATAGACTGTAGAGACCGTGAGAACCTGACTTTCTCATCCTTGCTGCCCATTTTCCACCGGCCTCGCCCTGAACTAACAACTGGTTTTGGAGTTTGCAATGACAACATGACATTTTAAGGTCAATTGAAAAGGCTGTGTGTGTGTGTGTGTGTGTATGTCTGTCTGTCTGTGGGTTCTTACAACTATATTGGCTTATGCACCTGCTTCCTTGCTCATACAACGCGTTGTCCCGGAGGAGGTCATGGCGACTGGCCCATATTACCTCAAGACTGGTAACATATGATCATTATTATTTTATTTAACTCTGGTTCGAGGAGGGCTGCTTTGGGCAGGGGGGGGATGGGGGGGGGGGGGGGGAGATGACCAACAGGAAATGAAGACTCGGGTCTGTCTGTCCGTGCTGATCCTCTGAGCGGGAGGCAGCGGGAGCTTCTGTACTCAACACTCCCATGTGAGGTCATAGGTTCAAAGCCCAGGTTTCGTGCCTCGCAACAAGGCACATCCAGTCCATTGGCGGTGGAAATTATTATTTTGTTGTGGGTTTTTTTATTTTTTTTGGAGAGATGGAAGAATGCTTAAGTTAAAGCTAACGGTAGCTAGCTAACCTTACGGAGAACCCCCATAACAGGTCTTACTCCAGGTGGTAGATGTGGAAGACGCCGCTTTTTCAAACAAACTAGTTTCGGGCCATCCACTCCTCTCCTGTAAGGCAGCGGACATTAAATCTTTTACATTCAATTTTTTTTATTTGTTATTAGAAAGAAAAATGCTAAAATACGTAAATCCGTTGTTGTTGTTGTAGTAAAACGACGAATACGGTCTGCAATAATACAACCTCGTCTCAGATTCCACCCAGGAACCTCCCGCCATGCCTTTTGGTTCCTGTTCTCCTGGTGATTGAATTTGTCTCACTAAAGAGACGTCACTTTGTCCAGAGAGCGCATTCATCCCGCAGTTCCACCTCTTTAATGACACTAATCTTTCCGCCAGAGCCGAAATCTTGCGGAAAGGACGATAAGCTGAGATAAACATGGCTAATTGAGGCCAGGTGAACTTTCGCTGTCACCGCTACAGTCAACCAATCTGAAGTAAAAGAGATAATTAGTATGGAGATGTATCTCTTCCCCCCCCCACCCCCCCCCCGCCCGTCTCCCCCAGCCGGAGACTACACATCCTATCTGATCTCAGTACACGTTGCGAATCTCCAGGACGTCAGAAACGCTTGTACATGTGGATTCTTAATGTACATTAAGTTATATGTTATATTGTTGTGCACAATGAATGTGTACTTTGTGGCCTGGAGTAACACTGAAGCCCTTATCACACGTTTTGTTTGTTGTTTCTCTTATGTATGCTTTCCAGTATTTCCCAGAGCATAAATAGGTACTTTGCATTATGGAAAACATTCTTCTGGAATAACTAGTCCACTAAACAAGAGAGGGATGGAAGGAGAGAGATGAAAGAAGAGAGGTGGAAGGAGAGAGAGAGAGAGAGAGAGAGAGAGAGAGAGCGAGAGAGAGAGAGAGAGAGAGTGGTGGTGAAACTAGTGAAAATACCTCCTTTTTTTCGTGTGGCCCTGTGGCACAGTGCTCTCTCTCTTTCTTTCTCTCTCTCTCTTTCTCTCTCTCTCTCTTTCGCTCTCCCCCCACTATGCCTCTCTCTCTCTCTCTCTCTCTCTCTCTCTCTCTCTCTCTCTCTCTCTCTCTCTCTCTCTCTCTCTCTCTCTCTCTCTCTCTCTCTCTCTCTCTCTCTCTCTCTCCCCCTTTATGTCTCTCTCTCTCTCTCTCTCTCTGGCCATGCAGGCGGGCCTCTGCTCCTTGGAGCCTGACCACCACTAACACCCATGAGAAACCACGTCCTAATTACTCGTTCAGCCTGACAGAATCTCCTTAATTACAAACATTCATTAGCTTGCAGGACTTTGTTTTTCCCCAGAAAAGGGAAGGTGTGTGTGTGTGTGTGTGTGTGTGTGTGTGTGTGTGTGTGTGTGTGTGTGTGTGTGTGTGTGTGTGTGTGTGTGTGTGTGTGTGTGTGTGTGTGTGTGTGTGTGTGCGTGCGTGCTCGGTGATGGCGATAGGGGTGGGGGGGGGGGGTGTGATTTGGGCCACGGGAGACGAGGGGTGGAGGTTTCAGCACCTCAGTCCTCTCGTACATTTCATTTCTTTTGTTTTCTTTCTTTCTTTCTTTTTTCTATTTTTTTCCTTCCTGTCAGGGAGATGTTAAGACCCCAGTCAGAGATCTATACAGATTCGGTGGGCGAGAATCACACACACCTTTTTTTTTTTTAACTAGCCTCTGGAGCCTCCCGTTAAAAGGACAGCGGGAGCCGGGGCGACACGAGCTGCCCCGAGAATTTAATGGACTCCGCTGCGGCCTTTCATGTTCCGGGCTGCTCTGATTGGCTGAAGTCCTGCCCCCCCCCCTCCCCCCCCCCCTACGGACCTACGCTGCTCTGTTCTTATGGACACCTGATGCCCTCA